>LR990976.1:7504353-7778061 GCA_905163465.1 Craniophora ligustri
AGTATAGTTATGTTTGATAAGTCAAATAAATAATCTGTGTTTTTATGTGATATGGCAGAAAAATATATTTAATAAAACTGTCTCATAAGTGGTTAAGTGCAACTGCAATGGTTTGATTCCTTTGTGGTTTAGTGTTATTGAGTTTTTGTATAAAATTCTCAGTAGCTACTCAGAGTTAACATAACAGCTAAGTATTGTAGGTGTACATCCCTACTGATTTACTGACTGTGCTATAAAAAATGATGATATGAATTTGGAACGGAAGACACGTGTAAGCGATGACGATATTAATTGAAATATAATATTTAATTTATTTGATTAGTAATCGAACACCTTTACTTGAATTACGTATTATTTGTTATAATGAATAATACATAATTCAAGTAAATGTGTTCGTAAAACTTAATCATATACTATTAAATTAGTAAAAATCGAAGATAGTTATTTTATATATCGCATTATTCTGTATAAGTAGTATTCTGTAGAACAGAATACATGAGTAAATAAATATACGACAAGTCGATATTGTTCTTTGAAAATAGTAAGGTAATTATTAAACTATATTATTTAATTTTTTATTCCTATTTACTTACAAATAGCTTGTAGTGATAACCAGAGTATGTCCATACCATAATAAAATAAACCTTAGTTATGTTAATTAATTATTTTTTATTTTATTATTATTCTTTATCGTCAAGAAATTTTTAATATATAAATTTTAAATTTAATGTTTGTATTTTCAGAGTTATTTGATGCCTTACAACATCTTGGGGTAATGAGATTTATTGATAAACTGCTTCTGCGGAGCACGACATTTTGGAGATATAAATTTTATAATAGCTGATCAATATTGTGCATAAACTTGAAGGTACATATAATTATTATCAATATCTACTTAAGCCTAGTATTTTATTTGTTATTTATGCATATTTTCTAATGCCTTTGTATTATTTTCAGGATATATAAAGACTAACTACTTACTACGGCACTAAGATGACCTACGTGAAGATTTGATTAATATTTTTTTGTTTAACCTAGACTGAACAAAACGTACTGAGAGAAGCTGTGCTGGAAATAATCTTCTACTTCGCTTAATATTTAAGGTATATTTATATTGTTGTGTGCAACTTTAATCCGTTATTTTGATATACTGAAAATGCCTCATTGTTCGGTTTGCAATATACATATAGATAGACGTTCGTGGACTGGTCATTTACGAACTAATAAACATAAAAATAATAATGCTGTAACAATTAATGATAACGTTCAAATCCTTAACTCTGCGTTTAAAGGACGTATTGTTAGTTACCGTATTATTGCGTCTAACAGCGAAGCAGTAATTTGCCCGAATTATTTTTCAATGATATTCATGATCAAGTGAAATGTTTAATTGATGATTCTCTCAAAAAATATACAGCGTTAAAAATTAATTTTGAACTTTTTTCTTTATTCTTAATGTACAAAAATGATGTACAAGAGTTAAAATCTTTTGCGACAAAAAACTTTGCTATACATTTTAATTACGAGTTTGAAACTCTTTATAATACAATTACTACTACGTTATTGAAAAAAATTGAAGAGTTTCAGGAGAGAGACAGTGGATGGACGTTTCTTAGTAATTCCCATTTAGAAATTAATATCAATAAATATCAACCACTCAGCGGCTCTTTTTATATAGATTTACCTAAATTTATAAAAACCAAAAAAGCTTGCTTGAATATCAAAAACAAGGATGATTATTGTTTTTTGTGGTGCATAGTGGCCGCCTTATATCCTACAACTCGTCATCCTGAACGAGTAACATCTTATCCTCATTTTCGAGACGTTTTAAATGTTAAAGGTGTTTCATTTCCAATATCGTTTTCGGATATCTCTGTTTTTGAAAAAAATAACCCATTTTTAAATATATATGTGTATGGTTTAAAAAATAACAGGGTAATAATTGGCCCCCTTTACAAACCTGAATTAGTTAAGAGGGGTACAACAATGAAGAGCATTCACTTACTGTTCCTAGAAAATCATAAATCATCTCATTATTGTCTTATAAAAGATTTGCCACGTCTTGTTAAAAATCAGATAACAAAACATCATAGCAAATTATATTTCTGTGAAAGTTGTTTATTGTTCTTTCCTACCCTTGAACAGATTGATAAACATTTGTGTGGAGGGATCGTTACTGTTTTACCAGAAAAGGGGAGTGTGATTAAATTTAAAAATTAAGATAGAAAAGAAAATGTTCCCTTTGCTATCTATGCCGATTTCGAAACATTGTTAAATCCAATTTCCGTTCTTGAATCTGACACCGCTACTACGTCATGTTTACAACAACACGTACCTGCGGCATTCGCTTACAACATTGTTTCTTCATTAAATTATACTTTTGACGATAGTTTTAAAAGTTATCGCGGTATAGATTGTGTTTCAAAATTTATCGATTTTCTTACATCTGATGTCAAAAAAATTTATAAAATTTTAAATCAAAATCATGTAATGATATTTACAGAAAAAAATGCGTCTGATTATAAAGAAGCTTCTATCTGTCATATATGTGAAAACCTCTTATGGACAAATAAAGTTAGAGACCACTGTCATATAACCGGTAAATACCGTGGAGCCGCCCATAGACATTGTAACCTACAATTTAAAATACCTAAATTTATACCTATATTTTTTCACAATTTATCAGGGTACGATTGTCATTTATTCATAAAGAAATTAGGCGAAATGCCAGGTAAATTGAATATTATACCCAAAACCAAAGAAAAATATATTTCTTTTTCTAAATTCCTGCAGGTCACCGATAATGATTATGTACAACTCCGGTTCTTGGATTCATTTCATTTTTTAGGAGCTAGTTTAGACAAACTTGCTAAAACCATACCAATTGAGGATTTTATAAGTTTACGATGTCACTTTCCCGAAAATAATCGATTCAAATTACTTGCACGAAAAGGTGTATACCCTTATGATTATATGACTAGTTGGAAATGTTATGAAGAAACAATGTTACCGGCTAAACGGTATTTTTTTAGTTGTTTAACGAATGAGGAGATTTCAGATAAAGATTATAAACATGCTAATTTAGTGTGGAATGAGTTTAATATACAAAATTTAGGTGAATATACTGATTTGTATTTGAAAACCGATGTTCTTTTATTGACTGATATATTTCAAAATTTTCGTAAAACCTGTAAACAGCATTACAAACTTGACCCAGCGTTTTACATAACCGCGCCTAGTTTATCTTTTGATGCGATGTTAATGAAAACAGGTGTTCAGCTTGAACTTGTTTCTGACTTAGCTATCGTACGAATGATTCAAGATGGTATTAGAGGTGGATTGTGTATGTGCTCTCATCGCTATTCGAAGGCTAACAATAAATATATGAAAGATTGTGATGTAACAAAACCGCAGTGTTTTATAGCTTATTTAGACTGCAATAATCTTTATGGTTACAGTATGTGTCAACATTTACCTTATTCCGGATTTAGATTTTTAAATCAAAATGAAATAGATAAATTAAATGTGGAAAGTATTACAGATCATTCAGAGTGGGGTTACATATTAGAAGTAGATTTATTGTACCCTGAATATTTACACCAGGAGCATGATGACTTACCTTTTTGTCCTGAAAAATGCATACCACCTGGAGGAAAGACGAAAAAACTTATTTCAAATTTGTATAATAAATACAATTACGTTATTCATTATATTCACTTAAAGAAGTGTTTGGAACATGGCCTTATCTTACGTAAAATCCATAGAGTCATTACATTCAGGCAAAGTGCATACTTGAAACAGTATATTGAATTAAATACTCAATTGCGACAAAAAGCAAAAAGTGTATTTGAACAAGATTTTTTCAAGTTATTAAATAACAGTGTTTTTGGGAAAACGCTCGAAAACACTGAAAATAGAGTAACTGTTCATTTAGTTAATCAGTGGAATGATAAAAATAATGTAACAAAAAAATCAAAATATGCAGAAAGGCTCATAGCAAACCCTTACTTTCATAGTGCAACAGTTTTATCCGAAAACTTAGTAGCAATCCAGATGAAACCAGATCGGTTAATTTTAGACAAACCGATTTATATTGGCTTCACTGTTTTAGAACTATCTAAATCACACATGTATAATTTCCATTATAATATAATCAAACCATTTTATAATGAGAGGGTAAAATTATGTTATACCGACACAGATTCGTTTGTTTACGAAATATATACCAACGATTTTTACTACGACTTAAAACACAAGTTTTTGGAATACCTTGATACCAGCAACTATAGCATTAAAAATGAGTTCATGATACCGCAAATAAACAAAAAAATACCAGGCCTTTTTAAAGATGAAATGGCTGGTAAAATTATAACTGATTTTGTTGGTTTGAGGTCGAAACTTTATTCAATAAAAACTGTGGATAAAATAATTAAAAAAGCTAAGGGGGTTAAAAGTAGCGTGGTACGTGATCTGAACATCACAGATTATGAGAATGTACTATTTAATAATGAGATTATTCGGAGAAAAAACATTTTATTTAAATCAATAAAGCATGAAATATTTACGCAAAGTGTTAATAAAATTGCGCTCTCTAATAATGACGATAAGCGGTTAATACGTCCAGGTAATATTGCAACCCGAGCATGGGGTAATTCATGTATTTTAAAGGGAAATTTAAATTGTTAAATGTTGTATAGATTATATATTGTTAGATTAAATTATGAGGTATGTAAATAATAAAAATACTTGTTTAATTTTTAAGATATTAATTATGATATAAAGGGTAAATAAATTTATTGATGAATCAAACTTATTTTTTTATTTCGTCCATTACGAATTCCACTGTAATTGTATATACATATGTATATCCGTTGTTGTCGAACCCGCAACCGACGGTTCGGAAACCAGTCACTAAACAGACTGCACTATTATATTCTAAGCTAAAGTAATTTTCTGAATAGTGTCTTAAATGTGAGGTAATAAGATTGATTTCACATAAACAGAAATCCTAACCATAATTTATTACAATATAGTAATATGAGCTCAGTGTTGTAATACATTTAGCGAACATGTGCCAGTTCATTGCACTGTAAATATATAAAATGTAGGTAAAGCAAGCTTGCAGTTTTCAATGGAACATTCTAAATCGTGACTTATGTGTTCTGAATTGAAAGTACATATTTATAAAACAACAAATTATTATATCCAAAAATAATTGTGCCATAATGTTTCATTCATAAAATAGTTGTCGTAGTGAAGACATCTAATAAATTAATTCTTAAATAATTACATATTTTATTTTAATTTTTGTACCTGTTGTAACCTGTTTAAACTTGTTGTACAACACACAATGTCATCGGTAAGTGTTTTTATAAATACCTAGTTATTTTTAATATCAAAACAATACTTTTGACAGAATACTTATTAATATTTTTATGTTTTGTTTTAGATATCGGATTCGGAAATTGTGTTCAGTCAGTATGGACAAGGACATTGTGGTCAGTTTTCTGAGGTCTTCACTGAAGTTCCAGAGACCACGCATATCCAAAAAGAAAAGAAATCAAGGCATCGACGAGATAAACAAACACGTAATATTGTGAAACCAACAAAATCGTTTGTTATGAATAGGATTCAGAAGAGAGGTCTAAAACTCATAAAGATTTCGGTTATCGATCTGTGCAATAACCCTCAAACGAGTGATAGTGATAGTGACAGTGAAAATGTTATATTAAATGCGCAATATGTAGTGCAAGATGCGGTTGATGATGTAATGAACGAAACGGAGGCATTAGTTAAAAAAATTGCTAAGTCTTTAATAGGTTATGATTTTTGTTAGTTTTGTAATTATTTAACTGTTTATTTTTATATTAAATTAAATAAATGATTTGACCTTATAAATGTGTTTTTATTTATTTATTCACTATATTCCACATTGAAAATTTATCAAGTGTAGGGTAGGGTTATGAAATAAAATAAATTTCCTTGAATTAAATTCATTTATTTAATCTATCTTTTAGGTACACTAGTTACATACCTACATTATACCAACACTTTAATAAAATATTTCTACACTAAACAGTACAAAATTAAGACAGAATTTATATATATTTCATGCAATTTGAGAATCTATGAACTTTGCACATCGTAGATTGATAGTAGTAGATTTGCGTTAAAATAAAATAACTAAGATATTTTTCTTACAATATTACTCAGTGGTTTGTAGTCAATGATACAATCGTTCAATATAAGACAGTAGGCAGAAGTTAGATCAGGTATTTCATCATTACTTTCTAACTCTACACGCACATCGACTACTGGTCCTGATATGAGGTTGTCAATTTGTCTAGAACAGTCGATAACAAACAGAGGGGCGATCTCCTTAAAGTCCCTTGTGTTCAACAATGGTTCAGATCGGCGATCGTAATACGATTGTTGGAAACGTGCATACTGCTCGTATAACAATGCAAATTTATCATCAATGAAATCCACGTTTAGATTCTCATAGGGATAGTAAGTTGAATTGAGGTATACTTTGACATCTCGTAAAGTACAGTGATCAAATCTAGACATATCAGCAGCAGAATTATTTTTTTTATTTGTTTGTAGACCTATAATTACATATCTCGGTTTTTCAATCTGAGATGAAGTTTTAATAGACCAAGTATGTTTTGTAGTTCTAGGCAATAGCGGGTATTCATATAAATCCCAATTTCTAAAAACTAATTGCAGTGTTTTATCCTTTTCCAAAATCTTCAATAAGTTTATCTTCTCTTTATCAGATACCTTAACATGTGGTACACGCCATATGATTTTGTTAATTTCAATATCGTTTATGACTTCTCCAGCATCGAGTTTCACAGCGTTCAAGTTTGTATTCGATCTCAACAATATCAGTTCATGCTTGCAATTAATTATAATTTTTTTGTAATCTTCACCGAATCCAAGAATGTTGCTAAGCGGTATAGATGCAGAAAATGAACCATTACTACTTTTAAAACCATGTATATCCCAACCCCAAGAACGACATGATTTTGACTCGCTTTCATTCATGGATAGCAATGATTTCATAGTAGTTGTAACGCCTGCATTTTTTATTTTATCAATCTCAACACCGTTCAGTTCATATCGAATATCTTGAAAAAGGTACATCAAAGGATTGTTTGTAAATTTAACACTAGTTTTTTCTTTAGTGGCAGTTTTAGTAACATTTACTATACCTTCTAAATATAATGTACTGGCTGATGGTAGAACATACAGATCTTTCTGATTAATAGGTATGCGAATCTCATCGTTTCTGTTGAAACTTGTTATGTATGGTTTGTATGAATGATATTCAATACCAATAATGCTATTATCACTAGCAGGAGAAGATAATACATCTAATAAACTCATTTTAGAAGACCAATTGATTTGAGGAATTTATGATTTTCTTTAGTAAGTTTCAGTTTATTCTTACAGTTTGATGTTGTCTTGCGGATAGCCCAAGACGCACTGTTTATTTTAGTAGAGGTACTCTGATATTTATTAGTTTTATTATAATCAATCATTTTTTTTTAAGATGTAAATATAGCTGCACTTCCTCCCCACGTAAATTTAGTAAATTATTATTAATATCTAACAGTCTTATATTCACACTGTTAATTATATTTTGGTTTACGGGAAAGTAAATTACGTTTTTAGGTACTTCGATAATTCTATAACCAGGTGGTACATTCGGAGCAAACTCGTGAATGATATGACTTGGTAGACCATTAACATATGATCCGCTCACTATGTCACATTCTACCCTCACCACAGTCGTAGATAGAATGTTCACTGGAGACTGTGATACGTGTAATTTATTTGCTTCAACTATTTTTTTTTCAAAACCCAACAATCTACCAATAGAATCTTCTTTAGTAAAATCAATAGCTTTTGTGCAAAATATGTTTGTTTTTAACGTATTATTATTGCACTCTAATTTGATTCCTGCGTCTTGTATTTTTGATTTTAAATAATCGTTGATATCTTGCAGTTCATATGCTCCTTCAGGAATTTCAATAACGTTATGATCGTAATAAAATTTGTTATTTTTATTATCAATATTTGGTATAGAATTAAATGTAGATAAATATAATAATGCACATTCATACTCTCCTTCAAGTTGTAGAGTAGGAGAATAATAAGTAGATAGCACTGATGAGTTACCAGTTATTGACAGCGAGAGTGACATTATGTAAATGAAACTAAAAAATGTTTTATTCAATTTATATATTTATCCCAGAAGTCATACAAAAACGTTAAACATAAATGTCCACAATTTACAGAGTTAAAATTTTGATATCTCGTATAGTTATAAAAAACATTACAATTTTTAAAGTAATTTAGTAACTCTAATGGGGGTTTTAGATTGCCATAGCTATCAAAATATTCACAATATTTATACACTTTTACATAGGCTACCCAATGTGTTCCTTCATTGTTAGAATTATCCAAATTAACAACTCCGCTCTCAATAGGTTTGGGTTTGTTTGGTAATTGATCTTTCATGAACACACCTCTGAAATAAGGTACGTTATATGCATGATTCTGGATATCTATATTAGTAAGAGCACGATTAGGTAACCTCTTGATTAGTTTTTTGAACATTTTACAAACAATCCGTTTCCTTTCTTGTATGGTTTGACGTACAAGCCTCTACCCAACGCAATCGATTCCATCATTTTATTATGACGTTGAGATTCTTGTAAATTATTTTGAGCACTTTTGTAATCGTTTACTGTTTTTGCGATACCAGCTGCCCCGCCAGCTAAAGTACCTAATGCAGACAATCCAGCGAAAATTGGAATCAGCGGTAAAACACCTCCTGTTTTTGGTAACGGTATAATTCTAGGTACAGGAATCCGACAATTTTTTGAATACAACTTTTTTGCCGCTAAGTAAGCATACTTTATTACGTCTTCTTTGTTTTTCGGTTTTAACTTTTTGATCTGTGATCGAATTTTTGTTACTAAAGATCCAAAAGTTTTTAATCCAGATCCAGTTTTAAGTTTTGCTTTCATTGCTTTGCTTACCAACCAAGAAGCAATTTTTTCTCTTTTCCCTGCATCTGCTGCTTTTAATCGTTTATTTGCCATATTCAATAACTGTAAATCAGCTTGATGTCTGTTATATAAGTCTGAATAATTTGTATAGGCTATATCGTGAACTTTACAGGCTTCGTCTAATTGATTTATGCCTTTGTCTCCTCGTGCTAAACGTTTTTGTAATTTAGTGCCTGGTCCACAGTAATTGTAGCCTGGCAAATGAAGCTCAAATGGTAAATTATTTATTAAATTATTAATAAGTCCACCTCCTTGCATGGTTTGTATTATAATGTGAGAAAAAATAATAATAGATGATTAAATACCATTAATTATTTTAGCACGGTTCTCTTATCAATCCAACTATTTTCACTATCACTCAAACCTAGCCATTTAACAAACAGCTTACTGCCTTTTTTTCTTAAAACTTTTTCAATTAGGTAAATGTCGGGATGATTCGTTTTTTGAAGTTCTTGTTCATAAAAAGTACCTAAAATTGGCTGATTTCGAAGATCTTGAATATTATACGTTGTAGGCATAGTTTCATTTATTTTTATGATTTTAAAGATTTCTGTTGACCAATTAGGAGTATAGCCTTTATGAAAACAATTTTTATATTTACTTATGCGAACACGATCTCCGATTTCTAGTTTGTGTTTTTTAGGTTGTGTTTTCTTGTGTGATTTTAAAATATTTTTCCTTATTAGAATTTCATTTTCAATATTAACGTCAACCGGTTTACAGTCAATAGTACGGTGTTTTGTATTGTTGTAATTAAAGACTATACCTTCTAAAGGTTTTTCTATCCATCTATAGGTTCCATTTAAACTGAATGTTTTGTAGAGTTTGTTTTTTAAAGTTTTAATTACTCTTTCTGCAATCGAAGCTTTCTTAATTGAAAACGATGAATAATGATTAATATTAAAACGTTTCATTAATCTTGAAAATGTATCATTATAAAATTCAGTTCCTAAGTCGGTTTGTAAATGGTTAGGGGAACGATCACATGTACTTAAAACATTTTCAAATGCATTAGTTACTTCTAATTTTGATTTTGACTTCAAGGGTACAGTCCAAACATATTTAGAAAAACAGTCAATTATAACTAAGATGTAACTGAAACCTTTATTGTAATTTTTAATTTTTCTTAAATCAATAAGATCAGCTTGCCATAAGTCATCGATTCCTTTTAAAATAACACAACGACGTGCAAAGTTTTTTCTAGCTGTTTTATGTAATTCATTCACGACCTGTTGCTTTATCATTTTGAGACGGATTGTTAGTCTTCCTCGTACCACTGTTCGTTATTTTATGATCAATATAAGATGTCATACTTGTTTTTAAATGGTCTAATGAGGCTTGAATTTCTTTTGTAATCTCTATTTTTATTTTGTCTATTAATATTTGGACATCTTTTTTAGCGCACAAGTCATCAATTTTCTCATCTACATATTCCTTATTAGCAGCATCGTCTGCTTCAACAGGATTAATAACGCCTCGTAGTCTACTCATTTGCAAATTAAACTCGCCATTTGCAGTTTTTAATATTGTTTTGTCTGCGATATCAAAAATATCTGACAATCGCATCCTTTTGTGAATATGATGACCAAATTTATCTATATTCATTATGTGTGTACAGAGAGAATGCTTATATGACAATGAAAACCATAATTATTTACCAAGATATTTATTAATTTATAAATTTTCCTTCGCGTAGTTCCTCTATAATAGATATTATTTCATTATCTAACCCTGTATTTCCAGCTCCTCGAGAAGCCATGAGTAGTTTTAATCTTTCAACTAATTCATTAGGATCATCCCAATAAATGTAGTCTACATTTTTATTCCATTTTTTCAGCATTTTCAGTCCTTTCCCTTTTTGAAATTTTAATTGATCGCTGCTGTCGTTTGGCAATTTAAATAGAGGTTTTATAACGTCCATATATTTTTTGCCTTTGTTGCTTTTTATTGGTTTTTTTGCATCATAGTCACGTCTATGAGCATTTGTATGAATCAACATTAATTTATAATTTTGTCTATCATTTTCGGTAACCAAATTTAAATCTGGATCTTTCTTTAATAAAAGTTCCTTTAGCCCTGGCGTGGATGAATATGTGTGTGTGCCTATTGTGATAGTTTTATTACCAATATTTATTTTAGTACATCCGAGCATTAACTTCCCTTTTTCATTTCTGACTCCGAAAGGAACATCATCTATCATTTCAGATGATAGAGACCATGATGAAACATTGTCGCCGACACCAACAGATTTGAACGAGTCGATACTGTTTTGTGAATTATCATCTGAATCTTCAGAATTTTGAATATAACCATGATCTTGATCATCAGTACCCACTTCAGGTATACTGGTATTTTTTTCCAAATCACTTTCAAATTTAACATATTCATCATTAGATAAATTGCTATCATGATGGTCTGCGTAATCATTATTTTTCAAATTAATATGATTTAAATTTTCGATGGATGTATTTTTGTTGGTTTGTGCTATTTGATTAAGTGGGCTGATTAACGGTTTAAAAACAGTTTGTAATGCTTTTTCATTATCATCTTCAATATTTCGCATTTTTCGGACCTTTTTCTTAACTGCTTCAGCAGCAGTAATAATTTGTCTTTTTAAAGATGTTTCCATTATATAATAATTGAATAAATGATCTACTGTCTTCCTTCACAGTTAAATTAGGAATAAACAATTTTTTATATAATTTTATATTTATATAAACGTTAGATCAATCAAAAACTACAAAACTATCAAAGTTTTTGCGATAGCCACCTTCATTCTTACGACAATCTTTATTTATAACTAGATAATTATAAGGTTCAGTCCATATTTTACTACATAACTCACGAAATTCATTCCATTTCATGTCTGTGTTTACGTGTTCATCATAAACATGACGTATATTAATATCATCTTGCTTAAAAAGAATAATGAGATTTGCATTATCTCTAATAAGCTGTTTGGGTACTTTGCTATATGTTTGATTTAAATAAAAACAATCTATATTTTTATGTCGACCCATTGCAAAATAATTTCTTATATTATTTTGGTTTTCACATGCTACATCATCAAATATAATAACTGAATCACATCTAGCTTCCTGTGGACTTATTACTTCCTCATTATCCTTAAATTTTGCAAACGATACATCTGGAACGTTAGCTAACACTTTTTCAACAAACACATACTTCGGTTGGTTTAGAGTTTTTGAGTAAACATATACATTACGAAACTTTAAACCATTCTTATGCAACAGCAAACCAATTACAAGATTTGTTTTTCCACAGTTAGATGGACCACATATAATACACCTTATAGTGTTTGGTAGTAGTTCACCGTGTCGTCGTTTGCTGTTTTGTGATTCCACGCAAATGGAATCAAGATGAAGTGAATGAGGTTGTTTAATGAACTTCATAATAACACGTCCGATGCTATGGGTAGTTTTACTAACAATGAGTCAAATTGATGGATATGGTTATTTCTTAAAATTTATGATAGTATTAATTTAATTTTACTTTATACATCATTGTACTAATGATAGCTATTGCCTGCGCCTAGTATGCAATTATTTGTATTTTGTTGCTATAACATTTCTGTTAGGCTTTGGTTTAGTCAAATTACTTGGAATGACGAATTGTGTTTATTTATAAAATATAAACAGGTACGTAATGTCGAAGCGGACGAGATTCGATCGTATATTATTGGGCATTCTATCCCACCGAAGTGGAGGCGAAGCCGGAACGGCAGGTGGGGTAGAATGCCCAATAATATACTACTGTAGACAGCATTTGATTCCATTTGACTTTTTAATTCTGCATTAGACTCCAGTATCATGCTATTTTGATTCTTAATAATAGCGATCTCAGCAATCATCATTTCTTTGAATGACTGTAAGCGGTCTTCTTTTAAGTCCGCCATTTGTTGTTCATCAGGGTTTTTCTTCCTTATGTTTTTTCTCATGTTTACGTTTCTAGTAATTTCATGATCTTGGGATTCCATTTCAGAGGAAAGATCGGGTTGCGACGAAAACTTTACTGGTTGTGGTGATCGCTGCATTTTATCGGAGTTCCTTGCATATACTACACGCTGACTCAAAACGACTAGGAATTTAAATGTCGTACGTAGATTAAGGGAACAAACCGAATTATGATTTAAAACTGTTGTAAAGCTTAAAATCGGAAATCTTCTTGTTATGAATATCTTAATACGTCGTACCTCAACGGCGACACAAGCGAGAATGAATGATTCAGGATGTTTTGTGCAATATGTTATACTTTTAATGTGTTTCCAAATCTTTTTACTGTTCGATCCTGCTTTTTCCAGAATAGTTTTATCGTAGTTGATTCTTACTTTTCTTAAGAGATCATTACAAAAATTTCAGTATGTTTTATATGATATTTGCAATACTGAATTTTCAGGATAAGATTTAGCCTTCATATGCAATTTATCTCGATGTCTCATACAACGAATAAGACCAGGTGTAATCCATGGTTTTCTATTTAGTTTATTGTTACTCAGGCAAATAGTTGAAGTGTTTCTTTTAATTGAATATTGAACATTTTCTATAAGATATAACAAACAATACTGCGGGTCAGCGGAATTATAAATGGGGTCGAAATCGATGTTGCTCAAGTCTGCTTCGAGTTTATTTATGTTTAATTTAGAAATTGTGCGAGTGATATCATGCTTAGGTAATTTACAATTTAAAGTTAGTAGGGCAGCATTATGATCTGTTATTGATGAGTTAATAATTAGTGCGAGTGAAGGCAAGTTTGATTTAATTAAGATGTGGTCCAAACAGGAACCACTTTGATGTGTAAGAAACGTATGAGCAGGGAGCAAGCCATGAAAAGAACAGAGATTGAGGTAATCCTGAGCTGCAGAATCTAGACATTCTGGAACTATATTTATATTAATATCTCCAGTTAAAATTACGTTGTTGAAGGAAGATAAGCTTTGTAAGGCACCATTCAGAGAGTCAGTTAATATTTCTAAAGGAGGGGGGTCTATATAAAGCTAAGATTGCAAAAGTTGTACCAATTTTAAGTATCAGGCAATTGCAGTCGTCCATGTTTGGTTCCTCCACTGAGACATTTAAAGATGATTCTTTACATAAACTACCACCCCATCGTTTTGGTTGTAGATTCGATTACTCCTGTACATATTGTATCCCATCATTTGAGGTACGTTATATTGCTTGGCAAGCCAACATTCAGTTAGAATAATAATGTCACAGTTTACATTAAGTCGGTGTATAAAAGTATTGAAATTGTTAAAATTCTTATAAATGCTACGTATATTTTGTGTTAGTATGGTTAATGGATTACGGTAGGAGGCGAGATAGTGTTTGCATTTTTCTACTTCACAAGTCTTAGACTCTGATACAGAGAAATTATCTAAGTCATTCATTAAATTATTAATTATATTTAAGTAAATAAAAACAATAAATAAAATGTACAAATAAAAAATAAAAAATAGATAAAAAGTAAAGGTCAAAAAAACTTTAATTAGCGGCGCTCTTAGGCGCCTACATAATCAATAGAATTTATGTACCTTTTTTCAGCCATAATTTTTGCCGGGCACTCTACTGATCCTGTAATATGACTGCTTGGTTTCTTGAAGTGCGAACAAGTGGCACATTTTATTCTTCTGCTTTCTTTGGACTAATATTTATAGTGTCCTTGATTAGCACAGTGGTTGCAGGTATGGGCTGACTGCCGACATGATTTAGCGGCATGACCATGTTGCTGGTACTTGAAGCATCTAGTAACCAAAGTAAAGCCTCTCACAGGGCAAGATGACCAATTTATAAACACTCTATCTTTGGTTATGAGGGCTTTGCGTATAACTGCTGATACTTCTATTATATAATTACAGGTCTCAGCATCTTTTTTTCCGGACTTATGGCTGAGTTTGATTGAGTTCAAAAACGTCTCGGTGATAAAATCTTGAAGTAGGTCGGCTAAATTTTGATGGTACAAACAGGTAAAGATTTCTTTCTCTGTCATAGAAGTGGGCACTCCGATTACTACTACTCGAGGCTTCCTTTTGTGCGGCTCGTCAATCGTAAGTCCAGAGTTCTTCAACTGTTCGGCCTTTTTTAATTTTTCAATGTCGTCCTTTGTATCAGTGTTAATAATTACACCACCGTTCCTTGTCTTACGCAGGCCTCTTACATGTAATTTCATCTCCTCTGGGCAGATAATTTTTTGAACAAGTGATTTGGTTTCCTCACTTGATTTCAGTTTATCATTCGGGTAAATGGCTACTGAACTTAACTTTGAGGGCTGAATAAAGTTATTGGGTTGAAATGAGGTCTCCACGGCAGGTTTAGAAGACTCTTCTATGCTTAATTTAAGGTCGATAAGCCGCTGCGATAGATCATATTGGTCTTGGAGGGATTGTATTTTAGCGTAGGCCTGAGCAGTTTTCATCTTGAGGGACTGGTACTGCACTGCCATCTGCGATGTTCCGTGGCCCACTTTCCGGCATAGGGTGCTGACTCGGAGTTTCTGCTCCGAGTTCAGCTTGCCTTCTGTTGCGATGCTACAAACTTCATTCAGACACTGTTCAATGGACGACATCCAGCTCTGTATTTCTGGAGTTGAAACAAGGTCAGAGACATCCCCACCTTGGCCCGAACCTGTAGGACCTGGTGCGTGTGTGGAGTGCGAGCTGTCCTGCCACTCCGGTTAAAAGGGCTGCTGTCCATTTTGCAACGAGTTACTTGTCAAACACTGATCATTTCCAATTTACACATAATATTACTTATGCCTAGTATGGTATGATACACTTAGGTATTGTTGCGAGTGAGCGTAGCCAGTTGTTAAACCGGTCCAATGAGTCAGACGGTACGGTGCACAGGAGTCGGCCGCGGTGCGGTGACGCAGAGGTGAGGACGTCACCGCGCGTAGCACGAATTGACTTGTTATTTCGACGGACGCGTTAACGCTTCGCTGGCGGAGTGGGGTGGGCCAACGGCTGCCGCGCAACGTGCTTGAGTTCGAATCCTGGCCGCCTCACACCAATTAAATCAACACAAACGCCTCTTATTAGCGTTGTAACACCACAAAACACAAACTATCCCTTTCACCGGGAGGAGTCCTGCCGTAAGAATGTCGTAAGAGTAAGCGAGAATTTGGTTTCTAGAATTGGACCAATAGAAATTTAGAAACTAATAATAATTTAACAAGATCGGAACACACGCGACACACGTCCACGCTCAATGACAGCCGAACGAGAATCAATTTGTATCCGAGTCATGAATGTATCTATGTATAATATGTATGTATTTACAAAAAAAAAGTACATATGTAGTATATCAACCAACTAGTATCCGTAACACACGCCTCGTTGCTTAGCTCGGAACTAGATGGCGCTGTGTCATAATGTCGGGGAATATTTATTTATTTATTTAATGCGAGGTGCCACAGAAACCTTTTCTGAACTCTTTCCAAAAGTAACTTGTGTGTGGCGTAGTCTGGTCTCCATACAACACTGCAATACTCCAGGATGCTTCGTACAAGGCTATATATAGTACAGCATTATTTTAGTACCCACATGTTTAAAACCCTTAGTGTTTCTTAGCACAAACCCTAACAATTTCGATGCTTTATTAGAAATATTCTCAATGTGGGGGACAAAAGTATTTTTTTATCAAACAGTACTCTTAGATCCCTAATTGTATCCACTTCTTGTGTTTTTTTATTATCTATGACGTACCCCGACTGTATGGGGTGAGACTTTCTTGTCAATGACAGATGATAACATTTTTTTTAAATTAAGTTCCATTTTGTTAGCCGCACACCATTCAACAACTCTGTTTAAATCATCCTGAAGAAGCGCGATACCGTTCGATGATTCTATTCTTCAAGCAAACTTTAGGTCATCAGCATAAAGAAAACATTCAGAAAATTAGAAGCAGTGTGGGAGGTCATTAATATATACACCGTGAAATTGTAGTCGTTTTGGAACCGAAAGGTGGGAAACTTATGATAATTAGTAAAACAAAAAAAAGTCTTAGATTAACTCTACTGTTTATAATAAAAAAGTTGGCAAGTGAAAAGAATATTTTCACTTGATCGAGTTTGCTAGTAGTAGTGCACCAATATTTCATTCTAAATCGGCCGCAGTCGCCAACGCGCTACTTGTCAAAGACGCGTGGCGGCGGCGCGGGCGGCGGGACAATGACCCGAACGCCAGTCAGCTGGTACTAAACGGCTGCCCAAGCGAATAAGTACTAATAAGTACTTACGCGTTATTTAAAAGCTAGTAGGTCAGTACTTTATTGATGTCATTTTATTATTGAAATAAATTGTATTTAGCAATACGATGCAGATGGCGACGTAATTGATGGTAAGTATTACCTTACACCTATCTACGTAACTTACCTATCTAGGTATAAATTGAAATACGACAAGGTTGGCGCTTAGCTGCTTAATTTAATCAGCTGATACGAGATACGAACGTAGAACCTACATTCCAATTAAATAAAAGGGATTAAAAATTAAGTAGGTACCTAGGTAAAGTAGGTACATAGCTTTAAAAAAACCTTTATTTTTTTTAACTTTACCCCAAGCAAAGAGTTAACACACACACAGACCTAGAATAATTACCTGCAGATCATTAAAAAAAAATCCGAGCAAGGATCGAACTCGCGACGCCTTGCGCAGCAGTCGCTCGTACAGCCGCTGCGCCAATCATTGCGGCAACATTTTCACGGAATAAATTGTACTCCAATTTCTCCTTCATACATTCCACGAGCTTAGGACCGCCAGAAATACTTTACTTGAACATAGTTTTAGGTATTTACTGTATCAATATTAAAAACAGATAGCTGAAACAGTCAAGAGACTGGGTAGGTATTTCAGGCGTATTTAAAAAATTTGAGATTTTTACAAAATAATCAACTTTACATACAAGTTACCTGCTAAAAGTTTATTTACGACGACGAAGTGGAGTCCGCCGCGTTCAATACACAAACGTGCCCGTTTTATACTATTGTCTTTTAGCTTTCTTAACGTGTCTCTGTCACTTTTCATTCTATCAAAGGCGTCCACTATCGCACTGCGTAACTCGTCACGATTTTCATGTTCACGGGTATAAACAAGTCTTTTGATTTCCGACAACAAGAAAAAGTCCGGGCTCCTAGGCGGCCAAGCCACGGGACCGCCGCCGTGGCCTATCCACCTATCACCGAACTGAGTGTTTAGGTAGGCACGCACTACACTTGAATAATGAGCGGGGCAGCCATCATGCTGATAGTAAATCCCTGTTAGTACGCTACAGGGATATCATCTAACAGCCAGCTCCGATATTATCGTTTATAACATGTCTAAAAACGAGCTGTTAGATAGCGTTCAATGAAAATAGTCACTATTAATTGGCCGTTATAATGACTGCCTACACATAAAAAATTTGAAAAATCCACTTTTTGGCATTCCCCAAGGAAGATATATCAAACACTTTGTGTATCTATTATTAAATACTGCATTACTTCTTGGGGTATTGCCCCAAAAACAGTAATGCTAACCATAGAAAAAAGTAGCCACCTCACGACCGACCTATTGTATAAAAGTTGCAATGTTCTCACAGTCCGGCAACTATTCATAATGCAAACTGTGCTTAAAAAACATGCCACCCTGTCGTATAATGATAACCTTACTTACTCCAAAAGGCAGAAAGATATTGTATGTACTTCACTTTCCGAGTCGAGGTTTGTTTTCACAAATAGGTTTTATTCATTTTTAGCCCCTTTCCTGTACAATAGACTAAATAAGATATTATCCATTTATGCCCTTAATTACTATAGTAAGAAGAAGAAAGAAAGAAAGAAAGAGAAAGAAAAGACATTTATTTGTCACCAAAGACAACACGTACAGACACACATAGTTAAAAAATAATAAAAATACATAAAACTCAGACTGTTACTGTTGCGTGTCGTGTCGCGCGTGTCCGTGACAAAAAAGGCTACCACTCAGCTTAATGCTGTGCTACAGTACGATACCATAACAAAGCGCTGATTTTCAGTGGCCACCCAGTGACGTTCGGATATTAAGCCAGCTCATATATCAATAAATGCATGTAGATATATTATATTTATTAAATGCATAAGTGTATATATAACATAAATATATATATATTACTAGCATAATATTATAAAACAAAATAATACATTACTTACACTATAGTTTAACAAAATAAAATAAATAAACAATAATCTCGATCCCGATTTATATTGCGTCTGTGTGGCACGCACACCATTGCGCACCGGACCGGTCCCGTCGACTCCTCGCACGGTCTGCGAGATCACGCGACATTACCGCCGGCGCACGAGTCGAGTGAGGTCACGTAACCAAACCATTACGATATTTTTAAATTGTAAGAGGTATAAGATACCATAATAATTATGACACATAAAGTTTACAATATTAGCGTATTGTGTATTTATAACTATTAACTAATATCTTCAACACAGCTGCCTACACCTCAAACGATTGTGCCGGATAAAATTATTCATTTTAATAGTACCTACCTAATGTAATCAAATTATTGCGTTAGTCCACCAAGTCTACCGCATTACCGCCACGAGCCGCAAGATGAACGATTAATGTTGTTCCTAGGTCATAATCACTATGTAAGTAAATCCTGTACCTACCTAATTTTATTTATTACAGCACAGTTGTTCACTTTTTTTGTAGTTCTATTAAATATTTTTTAAGGTGAAATTTAAAACTTTGTTTTGTTTTTAGGGATCTCATTGGAGGTGGTAAATTGTTCCAGCAGCGAGTGGCGGCATATTTGAAACAGCCTCTAAATGCCGTGGTTCTGTATCGAGGCATCGACAGCGGGTTGGAACTTGAACGGGTGGAGTAGCTATAATGATCCTGCCTCCAATTTAATTGTTTGAACAGGTACTCTGGCTTGTGTGTATTAATGACTCCGAATAATAAACTGGCTAAGTGAAGCTTTCACCGCCCAGCCATTTTTAACATATTATTAGAATTTAGGTACGGTGTGACATGATTTCTCCGGGGTATACTAAAGCAGTATCGGGCACATGCATTTTGAACACGTTGGATCAGACGATCAGTACGGGCCAGGAGGCATGGCCCATAAACAGCGTCACAGTAGTTCACCTTTGAAAGAATAAGAGTGTCTACCAATCTTTTTCTCATTGCCACGCTAAAATAGTTTCTTATCCTATACAGAACCTTGAGTCTATAGAAACAGTTTTTTACTACGCCGTTAATATGTTCCTCAAAGCAAAGGGCAGGGTCGATGATAAGGCCTAGGTTACTAGCAGATTCAACTCTTTGAATGTGTTGTCCCATGATTTTCACTTCGGGTTTTGCAGAAAGAATTTGTTTAATTTGATTTCTGGTTCCCAATATCATAAACTTAGATTTTTGAGGATTCAGCAATAGTGAGTTTCTAATTGACCAGGTTACGATTTTCCCGAGTTCCATGTTTAAGAGATTTACTGCAGAAGTAGTGCTACCCGCGCCGAAAGACATGTACAGCTGCGTGTCATCTGCATACATATGGTATTTACAGTTCTGTAAACATCGCACTATGTCCGCACTGTACAGTATATAGAGAAGGGGGCCCAGCAACGATCCCTGAGGTATTCCACGGGATATCAATCGTGGAGTAGATATCACGGAACCGTCCTGCTTACGCATATCAACTCGCTGTGACCTACCCGTAAGGTAACTGTCAAACCATTTTATTGTCTCGCATTCAAAACCGTAAAATGAAAGTTTTGACATTAACAAGGTAATATTTATTGAGTCAAATGCCCTAGAGTAATCAAGTAGTGTTAGTATCGACCCCTCCCCTCGATCCCGGGCTTCAAGGATGTTACCTACGACGGCAGTTCCGCGTCCCTTTCTAAATCCCGACTGAAGGTCCGGTAATATATTGTTTGTCTCTAGATAGTCGCTAACTTGTAAGTACACTACTCTCTCCAACACCTTAGACAAACAAGATAGTATACTAATTGGACGAAGATCCTTATAATTTTGGGGATTATTATTTTTAGGAAGTGGACGCACAATTGCATCCCGCCACAGACTAGGAAATGTATTGGAGGTTATAGATAAATTTACTTTTTCGAGGGTAGTTGCAACAAGTCACATCAATTTAAAAGTGCTTTACGAAATAAATTCAATTTAATTATTAAAAATACTTTAATAGTAAATAATATATGTTTAACATTATAAGTTAAAGAAGGCTACCTGCTGGTAAAGTGTTTTTCCTATCTTTCTTAACTTCACTATCACTTCATCACTTTTTCTGCAATGGATGCTATGCACACATCACTCTCACAGCTGATGGAAACGTTCCACACCCGGATGTCGGATTTTGAGGCACAGCTGCAAAAGGCACCTGCGGCATCTGCATCCAGCTCCACAAGCTTGGCTTCGGACTTTGCTGCGTTCAAGGTCTTCATCACTCAAGCACTTAGCAGCCTGCAGCAGCAAGTTGAGCTCCTTGCTCAAAGTATGGACAGTATGGAGATGCGGAGCCGAAGGAAAATACTGTTGCTGCATGGCGTATCCGAGTCCAAAGATGAAGATACAGCAAAAGTAATAGCCAATGTCATACAGGACCGAATGAAGATGAGTGGTTTCACTGTAGCGGATATAAGACGTTGTCATCGCATGGGAAGATCTGCAGCGTCCCAGAGAACTCGGCCTATCTTGTTCAAGTTGCATGATAGATCAGTGAGAGACAAGATCTGGTTCGAAAAGGTCAAATTAAAGGGTTCAGGCATAACTGTCTCCGAATTTTTAACCAAGGCGCGCCATGACCTCTTTATAGCTGCACGGCAAAGGTATGGTTTAACTAAGTGCTGGACCAGGGATGGTTATGTCTATGTTGTCGGGCAGGACGGCAGGAGGCACCGTATCATGTCTCTTGCGGACTTAGAGGGCGTGCAGCAGAAGGATGTCGCTGGATCTACTGCCGCTGTCCCGTCGGCGAAGCCCACCTCAAATAGGCCGAAGCGCGAGCGTTCGGCCATCAACAGAAAATGAAGTGTTTCTAGTTTAGTGATCTGTGTGTAGACGGAGTCCGGATAGTACATATATTTTCGGATAGTATGAAAGAATTTGCTACCGAATATACCCACTCTTCACATTATTATATATGGGTAGGTAATTTTTTAAAATAAATAATAACTAGTTAATAATATCAAACTCTTTTTCTAGCACTGCCATAGTGACATTGACATTTGTCATTCTGTCATTTTATTGATGGAGTGACAAGTGTCAATGTTTGCACGTTCCGTTTCTCTCTTTAGACGAAACGTACTGTCCGGACTACGATACTGCGTAGTAAATCATCTCTGTGTAAAAAAAAAAAAAAAAAATGTCTTAAACCTTTGTTATTCTAAATAAGTTTTACCAGCAACACAGCCGGCAGGTGGACTTGGTGAGCTTTTTATTTATTTATTTAATTTCTGTTTATTCGTATTTAGTATTTATTAATATAGTATTTATTTATAATATTTTCAATGTCTATGTCAGATCACAGTGATTCTGATGCCTTTTTCTCGGCAAGTAGCAGTGATGACAGCTTCATTAGCATCCCTTCACTTGCAGACATGCTTGTGGCGCAGTTTTCTGATGTGCCTAAGAATTTCAATGTTGTTCACATCAATGCCCAGAGCGTTCCGGCCCATTTCCCCGATATGCTGGCAACCTTTGACTGTAAGAATATTCATGCTATTCTAATTTCTGAATCATGGCTGAAACCCTCTCTTCCTTCTACTCTTTACTCTTTACCAGGTTTTAAAATAATAAGAAACGATCGCACCAGTTGCGGCGGTGGTGGTGTTGCAATATATCTCCGATCACATATTGCTTATACTATTGTCAGTGCTTCTGCACAACCTCCTCCGTCAAGCGCTGGTGAGCATCTTTTCTTAGAAGTTGAGCTACACCACACAAAAATTCTTCTTGGGGTTTATTATTGTCCTTCCTTACGTATAGATTATTTTTCCTCTTTAGAACAGATTTTGGAAAACCTTGTTGCATCTTACAGTCACACTATTCTCATGGGAGACTTCAACACATGTCTTCTTAAAAACGATTCCCGATCTTCTTCTCTTCATTCTATTATAGAATCTTCTAATTTGTCTATTGTACCGCTAAACGCGACTCACCATTTTCCCAACTCTGCCCCATCACTTCTTGATCTAATGTTTGTTTCTTCTTGTGATCATGTGGCTAAGCACGGACAAATCATGGCCGATGCTTTTTCATATCACGATTTAATATTCCTTTCGTATAAAGTACGTCCTCCTAAGGCAAAGTCAAGAATTCTTTTGCAACGTAATTTTGGTGGTATGAATATTGAAAACCTTAAAGAGTCTGCTGGTAACATTGATTGGACATCTCTAATGAGTTCTGAGTCAGTAGATGAAAAATTGGCGATATTTATCAAAAACCTGATTGATATTTATGACGCCCACGCTCCAGTCAGACCAGTCAAGTTTAAGCACCTGCCGTCACCGTGGCTTACTGACGACATAAAATCTGTTATGGCTAGAAAAGTGGCAGCTAAATCTAAATATAACATTATACCTAGCCAGACGAATTGGGATAAATATGTGGGTATTAGAAATCAATGCAACAAGGTGTGTAGGAATGCTCAACGCCACTTCATCCATACTTCTGTTGAAAATGGAGATCCAGCAAAAGTTTGGAAATTCCTAAGATCAATGGGAATCGGGAAGTCGCGGTCAGATACAATTCCTAAAAATTTAGATATCAATTCACTAAACCAACATTTCTCTGCTTCGTCTAATATTGATAGGACAGCTAAAACAAATACTTTACATTATCTTTCTAGACTCCCGATCCCCGATTATTCCTCTTTCGTCTTTAGTCATTTAACTGCTTGTGATGTTAAAAGAAGCATTTTATCCATAACTTCCAACGCAGTTGGTAGCGACACAGTCAGCCGTAATATGATCCTTCCCATACTTGATGAAATCCTTCCTGTATTATGTCACATCCTGAATCATTCCCTAACTAGTGGTGTTTTTCCCAATGCCTGGAAAGACGCCCAGATTACTCCTTTACCCAAAAAACCCAATCCCGTTTCTTTTTCTGAATACCGTCCTATCTCTATACTACCATTCCTATCCAAAGTCCTAGAACGTCTTATTCACAATCAACTAAGTTCATTCCTCTGTAAGAATAGACTTCTCAACTCCTTCCAATCCGGTTTTCATCCTGGTCATAGTACTGTCTCTGCACTAGTTAATATTACGGATGATATACGTTTAGGCATGGAAAGTGGCAAGTTAACGGTACTTGCACTGCTAGATTTTAGTAATGCTTTTAATACCGTTGACTTTGACATTTTACTTGGCGTACTATGCTCTCTTAACATATCTCCAACAGTAATTGATTGGTTTCGTAGTTACCTGACTGGTCGCCGGCAGCGTATTCGTATCGAAGATACATACTCTTTGTGGTGTAATACAACAGCCGGTGTACCTCAGGGTGGCGTTTTATCCCCGTTACTTTTCGCAATATTTATTAATTCTATCTCCAACCAATTACTTTCATCCTACCACCTTTATGCAGATGATCTACAAATATATTCGCAAGCTCCACTAGAACAGTTGACAGAGGCCGTCGGTAACATAAACGTTAACCTTGCTGAGATATCTAACTGGAGCAGGTCCTTTGGCCTTCAAATTAATCCAACCAAATCCCAACTCATTATTATTGGCAGCTCACGAATGGTTTCCAAGATCGATTGGTTTAACCTCCCACACGTCATCTTTGATGGTGTCCAAATACCTGTTAGTGACAAGGTCAAGAACTTGGGAATTTTCATGGACAAAACGTTGTCATGGGGTCCACAACTTCAAGAAACCAGTCGTCGGTTATTTGCGTCAGCAGCTTCTTTGAGACGATTACGTAACTTTCTCCCTACTGCCACCAAGATTGCGCTTGCACAAACACTTCTCTTGCCAATACTTGACTATGCCGATGCCAGCTATCTCGATCTCAACGAGGACCAATTTAGTAAGCTTGAGAGACTTCAAAATTTTTGTATAAGATTTATATTTGGTTTACGCAAATATGATCATGTGTCAGAATATCGTGTTAAACTCGAGTGGCTTCCAATACGCCTTCGTCGGAATGCTCATATCCTTTCATTACTTTACAGTATTTTATTCAATCCTACAACCCCATCATATCTTAAAGAACGATTCGAGTTCATCTGTAACACACATTCGCGGTCCTTACGGTCATCAGAAAACCTTAATTTGAAGATACCAGCGCATTCCACAAGATTCTTTGACCACTCCTTTACAGTTCAGGCCTCTCGATTGTGGAATGCACTGCCACTATCTATAAGACGTGCACAGACATTGGCTGCATTTAGGAAATTGGTAAAAGAACATTACTTGACTGTTTAGACAATTGAAACTAAGTATGTATTGTATTTATTAATATTAGTATTAGGTATATTTTATGTATGTATTATGTATATAGTGTAATAGGTATATATGTATGTGTATTATATCCTAGTGTATGTTAAAATATATATTTACTATTTGGGTACATCGCCAACTACTCGTTTTTTTCCTTCATTCAATTCTCGTCCATCCAATGGTTGTCTGGAAGAAATTGCTCTTAGCAATAAGACCGCCAATTGTACTTACCGCTGTATTACTGATTGTATTTCATATTTTGTCTGTTTTGGTTATGTACAATAAAGAATATTCTATCTATCTATGTATCTATCTATATTTGTTATTGTAGGTAAAGATTGTGGTAGAGTAAGAATTAACATTTCTCTTGATATACCGTCAATTCCTTGCGCGTTAGTAGTTATATTTTTAATGGTACTTAGAATCGTTGCTGGGTCACTATGGAGTTTCTTGCCGGTTCTCATGGAGTTTCTTGCCGGTTCTTCTCCATAAGATCGACTTCTTGGAACCGTGCAACTAGAATCATAACGTTTTAAAAGTGCTTGAAAAAGTTTATTTGAAATAAAAACCTTTTGATTTTGATTTTTTTGAGTTGGCTTCAGTATTAGTTTTGATGTACCGTGCCGATGAAATTCATAGAAGGTTAATTGAGACATGTCAACATTGTAGTCGCCCGGCACATTCAAAAACGCTGAATTTAAGCCTTCGGGATCACCAAACGGCTCCAAAAGCACGTCGTCGTCCCTACTGTCAGATAAAACATGTTTTTTTAAATTATACCACAGTTGTTTTGAGTTATTGATATTCTCGTTAATGTATTTGTTAAAAAATGCTTTTTTTTATTATGTAACCCCAAAATAGAAAAGAAAAAGAAAGAAAGAAAATAATATTTACTGACTTAGTCACGAACAATGCACACAATAACATAAAAAAAGAAAGAAAAAAAAACATTGGACAATAAACAAACTCATTGTGTGCCCCACGGCTGTGCCAAATGGCCCAGTTCAGCTAAAAGCCAGACAACTGGTAAGCTGCCTGGCGCTGGTTTTCAACTGGACCAGGAGGTGAGTGTCACGGATGCAAACCAGTTTCACGACGCAGAATTTCATGTGAATAATAAATAAGTACATAATAATCCAAGAATATACGAGAGCTAATAAATATAATTATAATCGATCAATATACGTAAATAAGTGGTAATATGTAAAATACACACACAAATATAAAATATAGCAACCTATTAAACACATATATATACAGTTATGTCCGCTAAGTAATCACGCGATCCCGGCCGCCGCGCACAGACCCCATCGCCCCGCCATCATTTAATACGGCGTCAGACATGATACAGGCCGGCCGGCCGGCGCGGCGGCGCGCAGCGATTCTGCATGGACGCGCATACGCGTTTCTAAAAATTGCATTACAATTTAAGTTAGACGGCACCTGGACGGGAGTCAGCATCTATATTATAAGTTATATATGAGCAGTGCAATTACTAGTTCTGCGTGCCAATCTATACCCACATAGTGCCTAAAAAAATGTGCAGCAAATGCAAGAAGGCCAGCCACATTACGGTATGTAACAATAATAATATTTTTTATTATATATTTTAGCTTGGTGTTTTAAGTCCAAGTAGTAACGTCTGTGCGCTTCCTGTTTTGTTTGACGATATCGTCGGCGGGCATCATCCCTCAGTTTATGCATCAATTTTATGTTGTCTGTTATCCACGGCGTGGGTTGAGTTTTAAACGCTTTAGTTTTTATTGGTGCATGGGTGTCAAAAAGCCTTGTTATATGTGAATTAAAAGAGAACCATGTCATTTACGTCCTGCAACCCGCAAATTGAGTCCCAAGGGATCGCCTCTAGATCCCTTCTGAAATCATCGACTATTATATCCCTAAATGATCTAAATGTTAATATTTTACGTACTGGTTTTTCTTTTTTAATAACTATTTCACAAGTAAGGAACGAGTGATTACCAAGTTCTATTATGTGATCCACTTTAACTCGTCGGTATCGCGCATCTGTACATATCACATCGATTAGGGTAGCATTATTATCCACGGAGTGTGTAGGTTCACTTACAATTTGGTGCAAGTTACAGTATCCTAGAAATTCTGTAAGTCTTCTAAATTTGGAGTCATTAACTAACATATTTACATTAAAATCTCCGAGTAAAATAATATTATCATATGGAGCGAGCGCATAAATGCTGTCTGTGACAGCATCTAGGAAAATGTTTAAATCTAGCCATGGTGGCCGATACGCGGTACCGACTAAAATCTTTTTCTTTTTAGCTGTGATGTTCAGCCACATTTGTTCAATCTGTGGATGATGTGGATGAGCTCTGAGTCGTATACTGGTCCCATTTCTAATATAGAAAGCGACCCCACCTCCACGCCCCCCACGAATTGTATTAGGACGCGGAGTATGGCGCATTTGGTACCCTGGAACCACCGGTGCTCGGCCCTCCTCTCCCCTACGTAGCCACGTCTCATTAATCGCCATGATATCAACTGAATGGTGACTCATTGCAATAACAAACTCATCGTGGTTTGTGGATAGTGAGCCAGCATTAAATAGACCTAATTTAATATTTATGTTACGGGGCATGTATAATACATAGATATAATTTCAAATATATAGAATGTACGTTTTGTGAAACAGGACTTGTGTAAATAATAAAATAAAATAACATAGTAATAATAAATTGTAAATAGTGTAAACACAATGATCTCATAGTCTTAAAAATATATAAATAACGATGTATAGTGTTTAAGTATAGGTTTAAAAATAATATAGATACCGTGTCATGCCGCAACCAGTATACATACGCTATATCCACAATGGTACACCTATATTTGTCACGGTCACGCATCACAAAGTCAGGCAGCAATATCGAATACAGAACACCAGCAAAGCAAAACATAACAAAAAAATATTTTTCACAACATAACAAAAACTTTTCATAACATAACATAATATTATTGGTAACGGTCCTACTATGACTCTGAACCAAAAACACGCATGAGATCTGCCTCATCACGTATGAGACTTGGTTTATCATCGGGCTTATGCCGAGCGAGAATACGGCCATGTTTCGTCCACACAAACTTCCAGCCGAGACGTTGCCCGGTCTCCCGTGCATGCCGAAATAAATGACGGTTCATTTTTGTTAGGCGTTCATTTATATAAAATCTTCTCGGTGGACCATTCATGTCTAGATCTGCAGTGTTTGCTCCACGGCGCACCCTCGCTGCGCGCATTAACTCGTCACGTAAGTCGCGGCGAGCGAGACGCACAGCGATGGGGCGCGGGTGAGTCTCCATTGCACCGCTAGCGCTCGTAGCACTAACACGCCGGCCTCCAGCGCGCTCCACGCTCACCACGTCGCGCAACTCCAAACTAACACCGAGCTTTGTAGCTATTAATTTGATCATATGAGTAAGGTTTTCATTACTAGTTTCCGGCAGATTGGAGATTTCTAGATCATTAGATAATAGCTGCTGGTCACGATCGTTTAATTCAAATCGTAATTGATTAACTTCTGCGATAGCTTCAGAAGACGGGGTCAGCATGGTTTGCTCAAGTGTTCTCACTTTAATTTCCAGGCTGTCCATTCGCTCGTTGCAGCTCTTTATTGCCCCACTCAGCTGGTCTCTGTCGGCCTGGACCTGAGCCATTTCCTCACGAAGCCTTTGAAATTCTTTTTTAATTGACTGTAGCTCAGTTCGCAACTCCTCTTTAAACATAATACGCAGCTCTGCCTGTAATTCAGTCCTAAATCCCCGCAAAATATTTGAGATGTCAGGGTTTGCGGCTTGAGCACCAGCCTTCGCGCTAGCATCCATGGACTCCCCAGACTCATATAGAACTGATGGTATTATATCACCCTTGCCCTTACTTTTATTTTTGCATTCAGGGCAGCACCAGGTGGAAGCAATTAAGCCTACAAGCGGTAGAAGCCCGCATGCCCTATGAAAGTGAGCTTTGCATGTACCACACCTGGCGGCCTCTGGCGGAGATATAAATTTTGCGCAACTCCCGCACTTTACTGACGGCATAATTATGGAATTACAGCAACAATGTATGAATCGCCCGTATGCTATTGATCGTTCTAATTAGTACCCCGGAGTTTTGGCAGATGGCACTGTGTCACTATTATTGAAATTGAAAATTGAAATTGAAAAATGTTTATTTGTCTCAAAACAGTTACATTGGTTTGTAAATGAGTCAACCCCAGTAAGTAATTAATAATACTTGTGTTGGGGTTGCCTCGCTCTTCACTTAATTACTAACAATATTGAGACTATTGTTACAAAAGGTAAATAATAATTAAATTTAAATTTTTTATTTTTAAATTTAAATTTAGGAAACTAAACATAACTTCCCACTACAATACATATATGACTTCTAAAATAATTATCAGCTCTTTGTGTAACTTTGTGTGTGTGTGTGTGTGTGTGTTTGTTTGTGTGTATGGGTGTGTGTGTTTATATGTACGTGTATATGTTTTTGTGAATGTTTATGTCTTCTTTGTAATGCCAGTGTGTTCGTGTTTTGCAAAACACAGTGTTATTTAAACAAGTCGTACCAAAATATGCTCGGTTTCATCATATGTTAAGGTTTTTAGCCACTCTGTTATTACTTTCTTACATACGTGTGACACCTCACGGTGGAATCTTAGTTTTACATTTATTTTATTATAAATATAGGCTGATTGAGTAGCATATTGACGTCGTGCAAGAGCGGTTCGGACCCTTGGGGAGTAAGCCACTATATCCTTTCGTCTTTTCTCCGGGCTCACTTGGTTAAATGGGATAGATTTTTGTAAATATAGGGTTGTGACTAAGAAGTATAGTTTTCTGACTGATAGTAAGCCGCTGATTCTATATAAATCGAACGTGGGATATTTGTGTTCTTTATAGTACATAACTTTTATGAGTGACCTTTGGGCTCTCTCTAACTCCAGGAATTTAGTTTTAGTGGCTCCTCCCCAGACTGGTAAACAGTATGAAATAACTGATTGCGTCAGCGCAATATAGACGGAGTTGAGTGTCTTTGGAGGCATCACATATCTAAGATTTTTAAAAATCCATATAAGCTTACGCACCCGTGAGGTAACAGTCTCAATATGCGAATGCCAAGTTAAACACTCGTCAACTATAACTCCCAAGTATCTTGTGGACGTTAAATGCTTAATGGTTTGACAATTACAGTTTTGTTTCAAGTGGTCCGAACACGTGTGGATTCGAATCCTAAAATTTTGGCCAGGCTTGGACCTGATACTAGGAGAAAAACAAATGTAATTTGTTTTAGGAACACTGAGGGTTAGCAGATTGGCTTTAAGCCATCTATCAATAGCAACTAATCCTTGCTCGGTATTATTGCGCACGGCTTCCCACGTGGCCCCAGAGAATACAACTGCCGTATCGTCCGCATAGGAGAAGATTCTCCCACTGCCTTGTAGATTGCACAGTTCATCTATATACACTAGAAACAGCGATGGGCCAAGAACCGATCCCTGTGGGACACCGAAAACAATGTTTTCTTCCTCACTATGCAAGTCACCAATTTTGACTTGTTGTCTCCTACCTCGGAGGTAACTGTCAAAGAGAGAGAGAGCCCTGCCTCTTATCCCTATAGCCTCTAGTCTGTGCACAAGGATCGGGACAGAGACGGTGTCAAAAGCCTTTTTCAGGTCTAGAAACACCGTAATGCATTTAGAGCCCTTATCAACCGTATTAGTGATTTCAGATGTCAACGCTATGACCGCATCCTGAGTCGACCGGCCCTGTCTAAAACCGTATTGAGAATCGGAGAGAATATTATATTTATTTAAATAACTTACTAGTCTTTTATTTAGGACCTTTTCTATTATTTTTGAAATAGATGATAAGACTGATATCGGCCGATAATTGTTGACATCGCTCTTGTCCCCATCCTTGTGCACAGGCGTAATTAACGAACGTTTTAAAGCGCTAGGAAATATGCCCGTTTCGAAACACAGATTAGCCAACTGGCTAATAAGGGGGACAACAAGATCTCGTGATAATTTAAGGAAACCCACAGGTATGCAATCCCACCCTGTAGCACTACCTGAGTCAAGCGATCCAAGTATGCTATCCACTTCTTCCGGATCTGTATCCAGCAACACAAACGAATTAATTTGGGAATTTAAGTTAGTGACCGGTCTAGGTGCTTGTCCAGTTAGTAATATGATTTCTTCCGCTAGTGACTTTCCAATGGTTACAAAGAATTTGTTGACAAAGTTGAGTGAGTCGGGGGGTTGTGGTCTCAAATGCAGTAGGTATGTACTAGACACCTTCGGTTTCTTATAATGGGTAATGTCATTAATTTTACGCCAGAGTAGTTTAGGATTCTTTAAAGAATTTAATATGTCTTTTTTATGATATTGCCGTCTAAGTTTTTTTATAAGGTTTGAACAATAGGTGCGAAACCGCCTGTAGGTTATGGTTAAAATAGCGTTAGAAGGGTCTTTTCTTTTTTGTAGCTGCAATTTATTTCTAAATCGTATACATCTTAGGGCGCCTATAGTTATCCAAGGCTTACGTGTTCGCTTAGAGCTGGATACTGAGACAACTTTAGTGTTTTGGAGGAGAGATGTCCTAATCACGTCTATCATCGCGTCGGCTAGAATGTTTGGGTCGCGGTGTGTCCTAAGAAAAGATATATCTGAATCTAGAAGGTGCTTATAAGCATTTTCCCAGTTTGTGATAGTTTATGTGATATGGTATGTTAATAGGGCATAAAACTATGGTGTACAATCACCATGTAGCGTTGCACTATAGTTAAATTGAGTACATACACACGCCAGACACTGTTTTTGTATATAAATGTTAATGTAAATAATAATCGTTTAATTTTATGACACTTTTTTAAGTTTAAGGTAGTTTTAGGCACTTTCGTTTATAAGATAATATTTTTCGAATATTCTTATTGTTTTAGAGCACTGATGGACTGTATAACACTGTATCTTGATTATCGCACCTTTTAAAAAACTTTCGTCAATATAAACTTATGATTTTGCAACTTGTTTTATTTTAAATTATGGATATAATTGGACACCGTGTACACTAGCTTAACGTCCGTGACGTCACCCGTTTAAAGGTCCTAAATCAGTACTAAATCAATAGTATATAAACATTTACAATCCTTGTCCTATGATGACACTGAATTTCTAATGAATGTCATAAAATGAAATAAGTTTCTTCCCCTAATAATCTTAGAATTTATTAATTTCTTTTTTCGTTTTTGTGTTTTTAGTTTATGTTACTTACTGTTTAAGTTATTACAATATTTTATCGTTATTAAAATCGTGGTATTTATTAATACCTTAATAATTTGTTGAGCACTTGCCGCCTGTGACACAGGTTCATCCTAGTACAGGCACCTAACATTGTATTTACCTCCTAATTATTTTGTTTGTTATTATTGTAATATTTTACCTCTGTATGATCAATAAATTATTATTATTATTATTATTAACACTAAACTGAACTTGGAAATGGTCTTCCCGTATTAAGTATGGATTCATGAGAGTCCATTAATGTGCACAGTACAGCTGAACAATTGCTAAGTACTTCGCGTTCGTATATTCGTACTGACGACACATTTTCGCGTGACAACGTAAATCGTAAGTCAGGTCGCATAACCTTATCGCGGCGAGTTGCAGCAGAACTAGCGCCCGCCCCGCACGCCGCGCAGCGTGGTAGGTAATAATAGGTAGTGCGTCCGAGTGGATTGTCGGCAAAGTTAGCGGCAGCGAGCACGGGCGGCTTTTATGTCTTTGTCGGCATGGTTTACTGCTTATTTGTGTTAGTTGTGTACCTGTGGGTGACTCACATACACCACATACATTGTTTACATAATACACAACTTAACAGACAATATAAACAAACAAATAAAATAAATCAAACTTATATTTACACGATATTTTGGCATAGATATATATATAGTATACATTCGCTCACACATACAGACATGACACACTATACAACCATAATATATTATATACAAGTAAATAATCAAAATCACATAAACAATAATACCTAATATATCACGCGCATTCCCGTAATATTGGATAGATAACTCAGGTAGCGTGTGACGTCAGCGCGGGCGCATTCCTCGACGCCCATGCACCAGCCGTGTGACCCGACCATATGTTCACCGGCCGGCTCGCCTCTGTCACCAGTCTCAGCTAACGCTTAACGACGCAGGACGTATGCTTGTCCACCCTGTACCTGACCGCTCTGAATTTACGTACGCGCTTGTGCTTATGTTAAGACTGCTCTGTGTTACTCTTTCGCTATTTCTTGTGTCCATCTGTGCCTTCTTTCTATTTCCTATGCTTACATAAGAATAAACTAAGTGTGAAGTGAACCGCTTTTGTGACTTTTAATTATTATACCGCACATATACACACGCTTCCACATACCTATGTGTGAGTAACATTGAATGATATCGATCGTAGTAATTGTAGTACGTTAAATTTAGTGGCGTTACCGTGTATCCTCGTTTCGTTCTAGTTTTTTGTTCGTCTGTCACATTTTTTATAAAAAAAATATCTTTATTTTCCATTATTGATAAAGAGTCCAAAATTTTCGATCCCGCAATAGTCATAATTTCACGTAAAATAAAAAAAAAAAAAGATTCCGACGAATTGAGAAACTCCTCCTTTTTGAAGTCGGTTAATAATATAGGAGCCAGATGTGATCCCTTCCGGAGGTCATGCAATAGTTGTTGGCAGATCGAAAACCGTTAACAACAACATAAAATTCACGCTTTGACAGGTATGATTTTAGCCAGTTCAGCAAGGGACCGGTGATACCATATGCGGCCAATTTGTGAATTAGCACGGAATGAGGAATTTTATCGAATGCCTTGCTAAAATCGGTGTACCGCACATCAGATTGTTTATTTGAGTCGATGGATTCTATTAGAGACTCCGAGAAAGACAGTAAATTCGTGGCAGTAGACCTTGAGGCAACAAAGCCGTGTTAGTGATCGCTAAGATAAAGTTTGAGGTGGCGTTGCATGTGAGAATAGATTATTGACTCAAATATTTTGGCAAACGCGGAGAGAATTGCGATAGGTCGGTAGTTGGAAATAATGTCTTTTTTGTCCGACTTGTACACCGGAACGACTTTGGCCTTCTTCCATTCAGATGGAAAAGTTCCAGTGGCTAGTAACACCTCATATATTATTAATAGCGGGGCAACCAAGGCTGACGCACAAGCAGAAATAAATAAGGGTGGGATACCGTCAGGACCTGGTCCTTTTCCCGTGATAACACATTGTAGCTTTTTGAGTAGGGAGTCACTATCCAATTCTGGTATTGTTAGGCACTGGCTATTAGTTTCTAATGACTCAAGAAAACTTGAGTCGTTCTTGAATTCTGTGCCGTGTTCAGGAGTGTAAACAGATGCGATTTTTTTTCCGAAGAGATTTTTCTCTTGTTTCGATGATTGTATGGGAGACTGGATGTTTTTAATAATGGTATAGTAATATCAAGCGGAGGATGTAGTTTATCAGCAGCGGTTAAAGGACAACAAGATTCACTCACAGTGCACGAAGATAATGTTGACAGGACGAGATCCAGGATACGCGCAGAACAGTTTTTTACGAAATTATACTGAGAAAGACTAAGTTCATAAATTCTAATAATCTTAGGCATGTATTAGGTAGTGTAATGCATCTAACGGCATCTGGTGCCCATTCTATTTTGCCCATGTTAAGATCCCCGATTATACAGATTGGTATATTTGTCGTCTCAAACACTATTGCAGTTTTCTATAAAGTGTTAAATTGTTGGAAGACATACAGGTGGAGGAAGATAGACTGCACAGAGAGCTAGCTGTCTTGATTTATGTGCAATCGAAATATCGATGGTAACCCAAAGATCTTCACATTTACTATGCCATTTATCCATACACCTTGAACTGATTTTGGTTGAGACAGCAATCAGGACACCGCCTCCATCTTTATTGGAGTGGAAACCCATTGTCTCCCGATCTCTGCTATATACAACATACCTATCATCAAATAGCTCACTACTAAGTACGCTACTATTCAGCCTGGTTTCGGACAAAATTAAGACATCATAATTCATACAACAAAGGTTACTATAAAGCTATTAGTTTTAGTTCTCAGACCGCGACAGTTTTGATAATAGATTGTAAGATTGTTGAATTTGAAAACGTTTTTAGATACTAAGGCATGCTTCCACAATAAAACTAAATTATACTATTTTATTTAAACTATTCGTGTTTTTGATGAGTATGTGGTCTGCACCGTCGACTTTTCTTACAAATATTTTACCATTTCTGACCCAGACATACTTATAATTCATCTCCTTAGCCTTAATCCTAGCCGCAGCGTGAAGGGATTTATTGGTGGGTGAAAGATGATCGACCACATAGTGTTGGCACTAGTCAACAATTCAAACAAGCCTTGTTATTTCCCAAAAAGTTTATTCACTATGAACACTTTTCCACCACAATCACAATATCTCAGTATTATATAACAATCAAAATCTAAACTGGCAATGTTTCCAGTTCAACGTTCTTCTCTCACTGTCCGCTCGTAACTGAGTCTTAACGGTTGCCCGCAATCACAAAAATAGCGGAGTGGGGTTGAAACGGAAACCAACTCTTTTTAAATTTTAAATACTGACTACATTTATAAAAATAACGGAAGTCGATCTCATTAAATTAATAACTAATTAAAAGTACTTAAAACGTTATAAAATAAATAATATTCATATAATCAACTAAAATACTTTTAAGACTATTTCAAATTAGCAACAAATACATGGCCTATCAGTCGTTTCAAACTGAGAGACCAGGCATAATTATTAACTTGCCTAGACTTAAGTAAAACAGTCACAATAATTACTACGAATAAGTAAAATTATGCTAACAGCTCGACCATCCTGTAAAACGCGAGTCCTTTCGCGAGTGAAAGACAAAAATACATACATATAAATACTATGTTTTTTTTCTTTTTTTTCTTTTTTGCATTTTGTGATTCCTACGAATTTATTAATTCATAATCAATATGAATCATTATTTCAAAGCATCGAGATTATTATTATCGTTTCTTACAATTGGTACATCATTATTAGAGTTAGAGCTTCCATTAGTTGTAATATCATCAGTATTTACATTATTATCGTCAATATTACTATCATCATTTTTACCATCATTATCATCCTTGACATCATTATTATCAACATCTGTACCTTCGTTACTGTTATTATCGTCATCTGAACTACTATCGAAGTTCCGATCAAAGCTCATCCAAGGTTGTATTTTATCTAATGCTACAATTCCTTCGTAACGACGGTCATTTTTCCGCGATAAAGGAGTATCCTCAACTACAAACCTATCATGTTGGAGCACTTTTACTATACGGTAAGGTCCCTGGTATTTAACGACCAGCTTCTGAGATTGACCGTCATGGGGTACTTGTCTTTCTATTCGAACCAAGTCTCCTACTTTGTATTTCTTACTAGGCTTTCTATGTTTTTTATAACGCTCAACATCTTTCAGTTGTTGGTCTTTGATAAGTTCGGATGCTTTGTCTCTAACAGTACCTAGTTCATCAGGAGATATTACATTAATGGTGTCGTTTATTACTGTACTTAGTATGCCTTGACTTCTATGATTTATATTAAACCCAAAAAGGAGTTCTGCGGGTGATTTATGAGTAGTCTTGTGAACCGTCGTATTGAGACCTAGTTGTATGTCATGGATGCGTTCATCCCAACTCCTTGCATCTTGACCGTGATTAGATGTAGCTAATGCTTCAGTAATAGTTTTATTAAAACGTTCTACTTGGCCATTGGCCCTCGGAGTCGCGACTGCGTTCAGTACGTGTTTGATTCCATATTCGACAGTAAAGTCCTTAAACGTTTTGCTAGTGAAACTAGATCCTCTATCCGTAATGAGACGTGTCGGGACTCCGAAAAAGCCAATGTGATTCTTTAGAACTTTAATCGTCGTTAAAGATTTGGTATTTTTGACAGGAGCAATGTTAATGAATTTTGTGAAACTATCAATCATGACCAATAAGTAACAATTACCAACTTTACTTCTCACAAAAGGCCCAAGGTGGCCATTTTTTACGAATCGTCTCATGCGCTTAAACCAGTAATGTTCCTTAATTCGTTTAAGCGTTTTTTCGTATCCGTAATGTCCAACGTCATCGTGGTTTCTCTTAAGAATCTGCCACCTTGCCCCTTTTGGTATGACCCACTTTATTTCGTCATCCACTATACGGTATACGCGACCATTTTTAAGTTTAAAATTCTTGTATATATCTGCTACATTTTCCGTATTTGGATTACTAAGGACATCATTGATCCTAGCTATGTCTTCGTCAGCCAATTGCACTGTGGTGATCCAATCTTGTTCAGAATGAACTGATAAAATATCGAGAACATGGAGCTCACTAGATTGGGAGTCTATAGGGTTGCGGCTTAGCGCATCCACGTGCGACGTTCTAGTACCTGATCTATATTCAATTGAACAATCAAATTCTTGGAGTTGGATCCACCACCTTGCAATGCGCGGCACTAAATCTCTTTTAGTTAACGTCGACCTAATAGCGTTACAATCGTTTTGTATGATAAAATGGATTCCAATCAGATAAACTCTAAACCTATTTAAAGACGCTATAATGGCAAGTGTTTCTAATTCAAACGAGTGATATTTTTGTTCTTCAAAAGTTGTTTTTCGACCGAAATGGGAAACTGGTTGTAGCGCTCCGTTATGGTTGCGTTGAAGCAAAATGCCGGCTAAGCCATATTTACTGGCATCAGTATGGAGTTGTGTTTCAGCCAGTGGATCATACAAAGAAAGTAACGGTCGTTCAGATAATAAACCTTTTATATGCGTAAATGATTTTTCTTGATTTTCACCCCAAACCCATTTTTGATCCTTTTTTAGCAATTCTGATAATGGAGTGGTTATCATAGCGTAATCTCTGATAAATCTCCTAAAGAATCCCGATAATCCTAAAAATTGTCGCAACTCATGTTGGTTTCTAGGTCAAGGGAAATTGGATACTGCCTCAATTTTCTTTGTTCCCGGTCGAATGCCACTTGCGCTCACTTCAAAGCCAAATTTTATCCAGAAAAAAGTTACACTTACTCATTTTTAAAGTTCCCCCCTTCTTAGTAGATCAAGAACTTCTTTCAATCTAACGCCTACAAAAAAACGCTTGGCAAAAACATGAACCTGCGAATAATCCCAACCAAAATTCGATAATTTTAATCATATTACATCTGATCTCGATAAAGATAAAACTAATTGTATTCTTATTGATGATGTGGCACAGTGTTCGCAACTTCTGCAATGTCACGAGAGGTTCGATAATTTGTGTATTGTAACTGCGAACATACGAAGCATTAACCGTAACTTCGATCTTTTATTAGCTTTTGTTACGTCACTTGATACGGCAGTGGATATTATCATTTTGACCGAATGCTGGTTAAGAACAGAGGTGTCCCCTCCAAATATAAATGATTATAATGTGTACTATTCCAAAAAACTACTAAATCAAAATGATGGTATCGTGGTCTATGTTCGGAAGGCCTTAAAAGTGGTTTCTTCTGAACCAGACATAATTGAAGGCAACTGCCTTGTATTAAATGTTGACAGGTATTCCGTTATCTGCTCGTATCAACCGCCATGTTACAACCCTCAACGTTATCTCGAATCTTTAGAAAAAATATTACAGAACAATAATAAGAAGCATGTCATATTCACGGGAGACATAAATATTAACACGATATCTAGTGACATCAACAGTAATCATTTGAATGAATATCTATGTATTCTAGCTACCCATGGTCTGGAACAAGGAATCATACATCCAACAAGGAAAAACAACTGTCTCGATCCCTTTATGGTAAAGACGACGAATAAATGGCAAACAATGGTTTTTCCCCCATTGACAGACCACAGCCCCATTCTTTTACACATAAGTAATGTCAGCGTACCCAGGACAAAGAGTACTTGTTCAAAACAAGTACTTGACTACACTTTGGCGTTAAAACAAATATGTGATATAGATTGGACCACCTTTTTTACACTGCGGGATATAAACCAAACTGCGGAATATCTCGTAAACACTGTTATGGGAATTATTAGCAAATGCACAAGTATTAGACACATATCCAAAAAAAAGTACCTCTTAAGCCTTGGATTACGACAGGCGTTGTAAGGTCAATTCGGAAAAGAGATAGGCTACACAAGAAAGCTAAAGCTAAACCTGACGATACCAAAGCATCTAACATTTATATTAAATATAGAAACACTTGTAATAGAGTAATAAAGTCTTTAAAACGACATTACTACCAAACAGAATTGCAAAAAAGTGAGAAAAATATAAAAAAGACCTGGACTGTGATAAAGGACATATGTAATATGAAAGTGAAGAGCGAGATACCTACAGAACTGCTCACGATTGGGAGCACCAATAAAGACTCTTTGAACAAAATCAACACCTTCTTTACGACCATTGGAAAAAATCTAGCTAACGTCACCCTCAAGAAACTTAATCATCAACCGGGTCATGATGGCATTTCCAGTCGGTTTGTCAGGATGGCAAGGGAGCACTTAGTCTATCCAATTGCGCACCTCTGTAATCTCAGCCTAGAGCGAGGAATTTTTCCCGATTTATTTAAAACAGCTGTTGTTTCGCCAATATTTAAATCGGGGAATAAGCGAGATATCTCTAATTACAGGCCTATTTCTCTCCTCTCTACCATATCACAAATTTTGGAGAAAGTGGTGAACAGTCGACTAGTTTCCTTTCTTGAGAACAACAACCTAATAACAGATTTTCAGTATGGATTTCGTAGAGGAAGATCGACGGATGACGCTGTACTGAAACTAACCTCTTTAATACATAAATATGTTGATAGAGGAGATAGAGTTGTTGGCGTTTTCCTTGACTTGAAAAAAGCCTTCGACACAGTTTCGATCCCAATACTATTATCAAAATTGGAAGGCCTAGGTGTTCGCGGTCTTGTTTACGAATGGTTCCAGAGTTACTTGGCGGGTAGAGAGCAGTATGTTAGAGTTAACAAGGACCTCAGTGATGCCTCAATCTGTGGATTTGGTATTCCTCAAGGAAGTACTTTGGGACCGACCCTTTTCTTGGCTTAATAAATAGTCTTCCCAAGGTATTAACATCTAATACAGATCCCCTAATATTTGCAGATGACACAGTTCTTTTATTCCATGGTCAAAATTGGAAACACGCTAGAACTGCCGCAGAAATCTGCCTGGAGAAGGTAACAGCGTGGCTGGAGGATAATTTACTCACATTAAATATTGCGAAGACCAAATACCTTTGTTTCTCAAAGTCTGCAGCCTCTAGTCCAACCCAGGACTTCGCTATCACTCTTCACTCTTACCCATGTAACAGACAGCGTCTTATCCTCTGCAGCTGTGACACTCTCAGTAGAGCTGAATGTATCAAATATCTGGGTGTTCAAGTGAATGACACGTTGAGTTGGAGAGAGCAGATTAGTAGTGTCTGCTCTCGTGTCAGAAGGCTCATATATATCTTTAAATGCCTCAGAACAGTCGCTAATAAAAATACTTTAATACAGACCTATAAAGCGCTGTGCCAAAGTATTATCTACTATTGCGTAACGGCATGGGTCGTTGCACCGAAAACACGAATACTAGAGCTGGAGCGTGCTCAAAGGGCAGTCTTAAAAGTGATGATGTACTTACCATATCGTTATCCTACCACTGCCGTTTATAATGAAACAAAAGTACTCTCAGTACGTAAGCTCTTTATACTCCAAGCACTTCTCAGATACCACCGGGTAATTGCGCCTACACTGCCCATCACTAAAAAAAGACGCTTTCGATGTCCTTTACCCTTCAGCAAAACCACCTTTGGTCAACGGCAATATAGTTACATAGCGCCTCAGGTTTACAATAAAATCCCCACTAAAAATATTGATGAGCTTATTAAACTAAATACCAATAAGTTCAAAAAACACATAATAAATTGGCTGCTACATATTTATTATGCTCAAACTAAGAACCTTTTGGCAAACTTAAAATAAAACCATGCAACTAACTAATGTACAAACACTCACACACACATACACACACACATACCCACACACACACACACACATACACACACACAAACACACACCCATACGTATACAGCGCACAGAAGCATACAAACAAACAACCGGTCATACACACATATAGTAACCACCTTTTATAGCAATAACACTTATATACTTTTAAATTTTGTCACCAAAATATTATAAATAAAGCAATGTACTTATTGAGTTTATTATAACCTAGGACTAAGTGTTAGGGAAGGCACTGTTTCCTGAGACACAGGTTTTTCACCTTGTTCAGGAGACAGAGGTCCTTTGTATTGAGACTTTTGGTTGCTAATAAAAATAAAAAAATCTAGACAACCCTTCGTTAAAATCTTTAGATGGAATCAGGATATCATCCATGTATACTAGTGCAAATTTAATTTTAGCTTCCGCAAGGATTTTATTGATAGTCCTCTGGAAGACCGAAGACGGATTAACGAGCCCAAATGGCATCCGGTTGTACTCGAATTGGCCGTCGGGTGTTACGAATGCGGTTTTATGACGGGAGTTTTCCTCTATCGGAATCTGGTAATATCCCGATGCCAAATCGAGGGACGTAAATAAGTTATTGCCCGCCAGCAAGTCCAATTGGTCTTCAATTCGTGGCAAAGGGTAGTGATCCTTTTTAGTCTTGCGATTCAGAGCACGATAATCTACGCACAGGCGTTTTTCGCCTGTTTTTTTTTCTGTACGAGAACAATTGGACTCGCGTAAGGTGAGGATGATTCCCTAGCAATACCACTCCTACTACTCCACAATCTACCATTTCTTGCACCATATCCCTAACACGGGATCTTTCTGAGTGTGACAAACGATATGGTCTGTAGACTATAGGTGCTGAATCTTCTAAATCAATAGTCATCTGAGTAGTGTTTGTAAACCCTAAATCTTTAAGGCAACTTGAGAAACAATCCTTATATTCAAATAATAGATTTTGAAGAATTAAACGTTGTTCACTCGAAAACTTTTCATTACACTTAATTGTATCATCAACTTCGGTTGTACTAATCGTAACTTCACAAACGTTGAATGTAGTGTGAGTTTGGGTGGCTCTAGTAAGAAGGGTTTTTTTCTTTATACTGATATTTGAATTAGATACATTTTGAATGAGCAAAGCACATCTATTATTCCTAATGCTATATTCGCCTGGTAAGAGGTAATATTCTAATCCTTCAGGTCCTCGAACGCACCCATCTACGTTAACAGTACCTTCACTAAATGACTTGCTCAGAACAGGGATAGCTCGCAAACTATTAACAGGTATTGTAATATCATCACACGAGGTCAGATGCACTTTTTGACTGTATGGCATCTTTTGGAAAATGATTTTATCTGGGGTTTTAGTTATAACTATATGTGTTTTTTCCGTAAATGAATGTCCTAATAGAACTGAATGCCTTAGCACGTAATTCTCGACCACATACATTTCGACAAGTTCCGTTATGTTCTGAACCTTGACTGTTGTCATTACCACACCTAGAGGGCGAATAAGATTTACACCAATAACACTCCTTAACATTGGCATTTCAATATCTGTAATAATCTGTAATAATCTTCGTATTTAATGACATTGCTTCACTCTGCCTTATCAAAGAACATTGGCTGCCTAAATCCAAATGGCACTCAAATAATAAATAGTTTACATGCACATTCATAATGTATTTGTCATTTGTTTTATTAGATACGCTCAATTTCGAAACTTGTTTTTCATTTTTATCGGTGGAGCTACTACTACTTGGATTAGCATTAGTTTTATTTCTATAGCAGTTGGTTGATTGGTGTCCAATCCTATCACAATTCGAGCACTTGACTAAAGGTTTGTCGCATTTATAGCTGGGATGTCCTACTTGGTTACAATTAAAACATCTGATTGTATTGTTACCGCCCGGTTTTACGTTTAAAGGTTTGTTATTATTATTAACAAAACTAATGGTTTTGTCAGGCCTGTTTTTCCTGAAGTTGTCACTATTATCTCGTACGTTTCCTATTTTGACTGTCCTAAAATATTTAAGTACTTGCTCTGGTTCTGAAAATTGCGCGGCTTGTGCCCCTACTTTCACAGCGCGGTCATCTACACCATGAAGTATACAGTCAACGGCTTGTCTACCAGATAATTTACATCAATTTAAAAGGTTTATTTTCGCATAATAATAGTGCTCCAACGATTCTCCGTACCTAACTCTTTTATTCAGCATTTCCGTGAGAAGCTCAGCATAATCCTCTCAATTAGGAAAAGATTCCAGTAGCTTTTTCTTCCATTCAGGCCAACTATACATTAAGGTGGGGAGATCCTGATACAATGACTTGGCGACACCAGTTAATTTTGGCAGGGAGTAATGTATGGTCTCTCTCTCATCCCAACCATATTCAGCACATTCTTCGACTTTATTAATCCAAGTAAGTATGGTTTGTTCCTTAGTCATGGGATCAAACTCCGGGATTACGTTTTTATTGTACGATAGTTTAGGTTTATCTGAACCTCTCACATCCCTAACGATAGAAAGGAATTTGTCTAATATAGAATCAGTATCATATCGGGAAAACCTTGCGCGTTTTGATTTTGAATGAACTTTGTCGGACTCATCTGAGAGTTCAGTCGAACTACTCGAACGTCTGCGCTTGCGCCTTGTCCGCCGTTTTGAAGAAAGTCTTGTTTCTTCCATTCTGTCGACATCAGATTCCTCAGATGTGGACCGTTTCCTCCTCCTACCTTGTCTTCTTTGCCGATAGGAACCTTGTCCACTCCTTGAACTGTTTCGATATACCTCTGGACCGTCTACAAGATGGTACAGTTGCCCTTGACCTCGGGCTCTCTCAACAATGTCCCCTTGACCTCGGGTCCCATTTTATACCAGCCCTTGACCTCGAGCATTATAAATTCCTGCCCTTGACCCCGGGTATCATCAATTCCGGACCCTTGACCTCGGGTATCATCAATTCCAGACCCTTGACCTCGGGTATCATCAATTCCTGACCCTTGACTTCGGGTGTTGACAACTCCTGACCCTTGACCTCGGGTTTCATCTGTTTCCAGCCCTTGACCTCGGGCACTACTTTCACTCATATTTCTGAAAACTTTTGCAGGTGTGAAAGGAAATTTTGTTTATCCTTTACGATCCCACTTCTGAACTGTTGGCACTAATCAACAATTCAAACAAGCCTTGTTATTTCCCAAAAAGTTTATTCACTATGAACACTTTTCCACCACAATCACAATATCTCAGTATTATATAACAATCAAAATCTAAACTGACAATGTTTCCAGTTCAACGTTCTTCTCTCACTGTCCGCTCAACGGTTACCCGCAATCACAAAAATAGCGGAGTGGGGTTGAAACGGAAACCAACTCTTTTTAAATTTTAAATACGGACTACATTTATAAAAATAACGGAAGTCGATCTCATTAAATTAATAACTAATTAAAAGTACTTAAAACGTTATAAAATAAATAATATTCATATAATCAACTAAAATACTTTTAAGACTATATCAAATTAGCAACAAATACATGGCCTATCAGTCATTTCAAACTGAGAGACCAGGCATAATTATTAACTAGCCTAGACTCAAGTAAAACAGTCACAATAATTACTACAAATAAGTAAAATTATGCGAACAATAGAAAGGTGCTTTCCGACCTGTATATCCAAGATGCCCACACTGAAGTTTCTCCTGCGGGTTATTTTGGTTGTGTTTAATAACGGACGCAAGGAGTTGATCACGCAGCCTAGGTGTTGCCAACTGTACCACTATGGATTTAGGACGGGTACTGGATGGATTGGCTTTAGCAACTCGCGTACAATTCGATATATCTTTTTCTTGCACATTGCAGTTGACAGCTTTCCCGAGTTGGGTGACAATAGTGTACACATTCTCATTTTTTGATTCAGGCATGCACTGTACTTCAAGATTACTTGACCGGGATTCTTGCTCTAAGCTATTAATTCGCACACTAAGATTCGCCAGTTGTCTTTAGTTCAGTATTTTCCATTTATAGCCTCTTTATGGTTTCATTTGATGCCTTCTGGTTACTCTCAAAGTCTTCAAATTGTTTGCTCATGAATTGCATTGATTTAACAATCTTTTTCATTTCAGTCTTAATTGTATCAAGTTCATTGTTCAAAGTGCTGGGCAAATTTTCATTGAATTGTGTCAACATATCGCTGAATTCTGCCTTAATTATCTCTTGAATAATAGATCGGATATCCTCCTTGTTACTTAACGGTGAGGGTTGAGATAGAGATCCACAAGCTTGCCTCTTATTTCCTCTATTTGTATACTCATTACGGGAAGGGGTCGAATCATTTTTATATATTTTAGTTTGCTCTGCTTGACTGGCCATAGTGGTAAAACCAATGTTGAAAAATAATAATTAAAAACTACAATAATTCTCCTCACAGAGGCAGTGTAAAGTAGGTAGGAAATACTTCGCTGTCTTGGATAATAATCTTTGGTGCGAGCGCTCGCATGTGTTATAAATGGATGAATAATAAAGTAAGCAATGACAACGTTCATGTTGTTTATATACTTTAGGTGAACTAAGTGAACACTATGATAATTTACTGGGTGATAAAGGAAACCATAAAAGAACATATTACAGTTTTATTTTAATCACAACAGGTTAATTTAATTTAATACACATATATGTATTTAGGTATTTTTATATACCCCCTGCAATAAATCATATAATCAAGCTTATCGAAGCTTACATATACAAAGAAATACCATAATATATATATCATATATAACATAGAGTATATACATTAATAATAATGTTCACAATAAGTAGTGACATAGATATTATGGAATCATAATGAAATATCAAACAAACAATAATATACTTAACTCTGCATAGATGTGATTCCGTCGGCAGCCAAACAAGAAGTGCCCAATCGGTCCTCGTAGACATCTCAGCGCCCCGCAAGGGGCGCGAGGATTCGGCGTCGGGGTTTAATCTTTTAAGCTTTTAATCTTTTAAATGTAAAAAAGACTTTAGACCTATGGGGTAATTCCGTGGACGTTACTAAGTCTATAATTGATACTGTAGCACCTACCCTAGCGCTTATTTTTAATGACTGTATTGACTGTGGCAAATTTACTGATCTTATGAAATATAGCAAGATAATACCGTTGTTTAAATCTGGCAGCACATCCGACCCCACTAATTATAGACCTATCTAAGTGCTACCTACATTTAGTAAATTCTTTGAAAAATTAATGTTAGACCAAATGCAACGGTTCTTTAATAAAAATAATCTTTTAAATAGAAAGCAATTTGGCTTTACCAGGGGTCGTTCAACAACCGACGCCGGTGTTGAACTTTTAGGCCATATTTTTGATGCATGGGAGAAATCGCACGATGCTCTGGGCATATTTTGCAATTTGTCTAAGGCATTTGATTGTGTTATTCATGAAACTTTGATCAGGAAATTACGCCACTATGGTATGGGCAACACTTCGCTGAATCTTCTTACTTCGTACCTGGGTAATAGGATTCAGCAAGTGGACGTCAACGGAATGAGATCCTCGGGGTCTATGGTTACAATGGGAGTCCCTCAGGGTTCAATTCTTGGCCCATTCTTATTTTTAATATATGTTAACGATTTGCCATATCTAATAGGAGATTATCACGAGATAGTGCTGTTTGCAGATGACACATCACTTTTATTTAAACTTAAACGCAATCAAATGGTTTTTGACGATGTTAACAGCGCTCTCTTTAAAGTGGTACACTGGTTTAATGCAAACAACTTACTTTTAAATGAAAGTAAAACTAAATGTATAAGGTTTACTACACCTAACGTTAGACAGATGTTGCCCAGTGTATGCATTAATGGCAAGCAGTTGGACCTCGTGGACACCACTGTATTTCTGGGTCTTACTTGGGACTCTAAGCTTCAGTGGGGCCCACATATAGAGAAATTGTCCAAGAGGCTCAGTTCTGCGGCATACGCTGTTAAAAAAATTCTTCGCTTAACTGACGTAGATACAGCTCGTTTAGTTTATTACAGTTACTTTCATAGTGTGATGTCGTACGGTATTCTATTGTGGGGGAATGCTGCCGACATCCAGACTATTTTCGTGCTGCAGAAAAGGGCTATCAGGTCAATTTACGGGTTAAGACCCAAATATTCACTGAGGGAAAAATTTAAAGAGATTGATATCATGACTGTCCCATCACAGTATATCTATGAGAATATGTTGTATGCTCACAAAAGTATCAATCTTTTTAAAAAGGGTAGTGATTTTCATAATGTTAATACTAGGAATAAAGATAAATACATTATTCCTTCAACTAGGCTCAAAAAGACTAGTAAATCATTTAAATGTCTAGGTATACGCTTATACAATACAATCCCAGGCCATATACAGAAACTGAACCTTAATAAATTTAAATCTGTTGTTAAGCGTAGACTTTGTGTTAAGGGTTATTATATTTTTAAGGTTTCACGATTTTTATACATTTGAATTATTATAGACAACGGGTCTAGATCGTGTAATTTTATTGAGGTATAAATACCTTTTTTAACCCGACGTTTCGGCTGACTTGCATCAAGCCGTGGTCACGGGAAGACTGTTGACAGCTCGGCGGCGCCTTCGTGACGTGCGGGCGTTTTCCACTACCCTCACTTGATTTTTATCAACATTAGTCGTATTGTCGGTACTTCTACACACTACACTAACGGTATCCCTACACTGACTGACCGCGTCAACGCGACGACGCCTGCATTTACTGATGACAGGATTCCAAGCTGAAGGCAATCGGTATCCATCTTCCCGGTTGAAATTCTTATACTTATTTATTTCTACCGCTTCACGTACTATCCTGGAGTAATAGTGACGATCGGTGGACAGAACCTGTGGTTTGTGTAATTCGATCCAGTGATTTGATCCTGCTTCCAGCAAATGCTCGGCTATTGCGGACTTGATAGTTTGGCGATTTTTTACAGCTGCGATGTGTTCCTTGACCCTTTCAGCAATTATTCTTTTGGTCTGACCGATATAAGAACTACCACAACTGCAGTCCACCTTGTAGACGCCAGGTGTTTGGAAAGGAATGACATCCTTTGGTGTGCGCAGGTGATTATGAACTTTAGAGTGCGGACAATATACAGTCTTGATGGAGTATTTCTTTTATCTTTAGTACTGTTCCAACTTTGTCTGTCACTCCCTTTATGTATGGCATAAATGCAGGCACTCTGCTAACCTCCGGACGGCACTCCTTTTTTCTACGTCTTCGTATGTGTCTCTTGTATCCGTTACGCTTGAGTACCTCCTGAACGTGTGTGAGCTCACTTTCTAGGTGTTCAGGGTCACAGAGGTCAAATGCTCTGTTTGTTAACGATGTTATAACGGAATGCAAGTGTCGCGGGTGGTGGTGCGAAAAAGCATTGAGATACTAGTCCGTGTGTGTGGGCTTCCGGTAAACAGTGTGTCCCAGGGTACCATCTTCTCTCACTGCTACCTTCACGTCAAGAAAGGCCAACGATCTGTCTATCTCCATTTCATATGTAAACTTGATGTTCTGGTGTATGGAGTTTAAGTGGCTCATAAATTGTTCTACTACCTGCTGATTTCCTTTAAGGATACAAAATATATCGTCGACATATCTCTTCCATAGTTTCACTTGCCAGGCCTGCATGTCTATGGACTCTTCAAAATATTCCATCCAGATATTAGCCATAACCGGTGCAACTGGGCTACCCATAGCGACTCCCTCGATCTGGAGGTAATGTTGTCCACGATATAAAAAGTAATTGCCTTCCAAACAATTTCTCAGTAGAACAATGTACTCACTAGACAGATCATTTTCCCCCAACTTCCTCTGTATGACGTCAAGACAATCTTGAATGGGAACATTGGTGAAAAGTGATTCAACATCAAAACTCACCATCACTTCGTCTGGTTCCACTTTCACGCTCTTGATAATGTCAACAAAGTGGCGAGAGTCCTTCACGAAAGACGGTGTGTTACCTACTAATGGTTGCAGTACCCCCGAAATGTGTTTCGCCAAATCGTAGGTAGGAGAATCGATTTGACTCACGATGGGCCGTAAAGGTACATTATCCTTATGAATTTTCGGCAAACCATATAACTTCGGTGGCTGGACTATTTTAGGTCTATATAGCCGTTCGAACATGTCTTCCGCGAAAAGAGGTTCCTGATCCCTAATTAACCCACGTATGCGTTTCGTAACTCTGGCTGTAGGGTTGTAAGATATAGGTTTGTACACCTGTGTGTCGCTCAGCAGGTTCCGCATTTTAGTGTCATAATCACAAGTATTCATTATCACGGTAGCATTACCTTTGTCGGCTTTAAGCACTAAAATATTCGTGTTATCACGCAGCTCTTTTAGCGCTTGACGCTCTTCCGTTGTAATGTTTTGTTTCGGCGGTTTTGATTTTCGTAATATAACGGCCACATCCTGTCTTATTGTATCCGCTTCGTAAGACGGTATCTTGTTTCGCGTTATAACCTCTTCAATGTTACTTATGACATTTTCGTACGGAATCCTTTTTGGTGTTATGGCGAAATTCAACCCTTTAGTCAATACGCTGTGTGTGGTCACTATCAATGGTCTGGTCTGATAAATTAATCACCGTATCATGTAAGACTGGTTGTCCCGTCTTGCCGGACCTACTCTTGTATTGATGACGTAATTTATCAAACTTAATATCATGGCGTACACTTCTTAAATCATAAATACGACTTGCTTGGGCGTACGACACGCGATCACATGTATCAAAATCACTCACCGATAGCACCTCACTACACTCCAAGTGTAAGTTAAATAGATCGCACTGTACGTTGTTTAACTTGTACCGACTATTACGTATTAATTGTCTCAAAAGGCGCACACTGGCATTATGTAGAATTCGTTCCGAGTATGGGATATCCTTACGTGGTTTGATACGCACTCCCGAAGGTACTAAACCAGCATCACGACACTTGGTAAGGAATGTCAAAGGTGTTTCTAGACACGCCCGTTTTACCCGAAGGATTTCTAGATGTTTAATTTTGTTTGCATATTCCTGCCCGTACCGGTTTGCAATTAATGTTTTTAAGGTTTCACGATTTTTATACATTTGAATTATTATAGACAACGGGTCTAGATCGTGTAATTTTATTGAGGTATAAATACCTTTTTTAACCCGACGTTTCGGCTGACTTGCATCAAGCCGTGGTCACGGGAAGACTGTTGACAGCTCGGCGGCGCCTTCGTGACGTGCGGGCGTTTTCCACTACCCTCACTTGATTTTTATCAACATTAGTCGTATTGTCGGTACTTCTACACACTACACTAACGGTATCCCTACACTGACTGACCGCGTCAACGCGACGACGCCTGCATTTACTGATGACAGGATTCCAAGCTGAAGGCAATCGGTATCCATCTTCCCGGTTGAAATTCTTATACTTTTTTATTTCTACCGCTTCACGTACTATCCTGGAGTAATAGTGACGATCGGTGGACAGAACCTGTGGTTTGTGTAATTCGATCCAGTGATTTGATCCTGCTTCCAGCAAATGCTCGGCTATTGCGGACTTGATAGTTTGGCGATTTTTTACAGCTGCGATGTGTTCCTTGACCCTTTCAGCAATTGTTCTTTTGGTCTGACCGATATAAGAACTACCACAACTGCAGTCCACCTTGTAGACGCCAGGTGTTTGGAAAAGAATGACATCCTTTGGTGTGCGCAGGTGATTATGAACTTTAGAGTGCGGACAATATACAGTCTTGATGGAGTATTTCTTTAGTACTGTTCCAACTTTGTCTGTCACTCCCTTTATGTATGGCATAAATGCAGGCACTCTGCTAACCTCCGGACGGCACTCCTTTTTTCTACGTCTTCGTATGTGTCTCTTGTATCCGTTACGCTTGAGTACCTCCTGAACGTGTTCCTGAGGTTCTGTCCACCGATCGTCACTATTACTCCAGGATAGTACGTGAAGCGGTAGAAATAAAAAAGTATAAGAATTTCAACCGGGAAGATGGATACCGATTGCCTTCAGCTTGGAATCCTGTCATCAGTAAATGCAGGCGTCGTCGCGTTGACGCGGTCAGTCAGTGTAGGGATACCGTTAGTGTAGTGTGTAGAAGTACCGACAATACGACTAATGTTGATAAAAATCAAGTGAGGGTAGTGGAAAACGCCCGCACGTCACGAAGGCGCCGCCGAGCTGTCAACAGTCTTCCCGTGACCACGGCTTGATGCAAGTCAGCCGAAACGTCGGGTTAAAAAAGGTATTTATACCTCAATAAAATTACACGATCTAGACCCGTTGTCTATAATAATTCAAAGGGTTATTATACGCTGAAAGAATTCTTGGAAGATAACAATGCCTGGGATTAAGCTGTTCTGGTGAACGAGGCTATCAGACTGAATTAATATTGCTATTTTGTGATGATGTGGATTGAAAATGACATTATTATTGCATTATTATTGTATTTTTTTTATATTTTGACATTTCCTAATTATTTTATTAATTGACATGTTAAGTTATATTATCTTAACTTATTATATTAATTTATTTTTGATCACATAAGTGACATGAAATTTGTATTCAAGAGAGATATTACTGTTGTATTTATTAATTAATAAGTAGCCTGTAAAATATGAGACTGATGTCGACCTTGATGTTGCTTTTGTAAAATGTAAAAATGCCCACAGGTTGCCGAGCAGTTTGAGCTTGTCATGCTCACTAAAATGTCCTGCCGATGGCGGCGTTGTGTGTCGGGTCGTTTTATTCCACAACAACATTTAACATGGTTGAGTAGAGCGACGCTGATACATACGTCATACTCGTGAACGGGTGCTGTCGGTGGTGGCTGGTCAACTCATACATGCGGTGGCATTCTGATTGCGTTTTATTTTGTCTTGGGTGAATAGTTCATACATTTCACTTCAAACTGCATTAGTTTCATATTGATGTTGCAAATTAAAATTGTAAAGGAATTGACTTCCTATATTGTAATTTTTATTTATTTAAAAGAGTATCTATGGAGTTTCTTGCCGGTTCTTCTCCATAGACCTACTTTTTGGAACCGTGCAACTAGTTTGACAATTCAAAAGCATCTGTTATACTGGTCTACTTGAAATAAATTATTTTGAATTTGAATTTGAATTTGAATAGACTTATTTTTCATGTCCCTTTCAATACAGGCATGCATCGAGTCTCCTTCGTTCTGGCTATGTCCAGTCTCGAAAAATCTGTGCGTTATAGACAAATTTTAAGTTTTTGCTGCATACGCATATAAGGCAAAAATGAACCTGTTCTTATTTTAGCCATAACAACCATCCGAATAAAAATAAATCTTGTTAACACCTCGCTCCTGTTCACTCTTCAAAAATTGCAACAAACAACTGCCAATTTCTATGCAGCCTCGTTTTGCGATTTGGTAATACCACACGTAGCAATACCCTTTTTTACGTAGAGCGTCAAAAATTGTAAAATTTTACACAAGATACTTGCGTTTATAATGAAAAATGCCTACAGCAGATTGTGGAATACTTAAAACTTTTTGCAGGTCGAAGATAGCAATCGTGCTATCGTTTTTGTCAATTGTAATTTTTTCTTCATGTTTAATTTGCCAGATTCTCTCTTTTCTATTTAAATGACGTCTATAGCTTTCTTCTAAAGACTCTTTCTCTGATGGACTGGCTTGCTTATATACGAAACATGTAGAACATTGATCTTTTTTAGACTTAAAAAATGAATAATTAAATTTTGTGTTAAAAATGGTTTCATATTGACGTTTTGTCGCCATCGTAACTTCAACATATTTTTGCTGTGGAAACCACTCAGTGTCCAAACTATACATTTTTGATATGTTGAGGTCTTGTGACAGATATTCTCGTGTTGAGCTTTTTCTTATACACCATGAAATTGTAGTCGTTTCGGAACCGAAAGGTGGAAAACTTATGATAATTAGTAGAACAAAAAACAGTCTTAAATTAACTCTACTGTTTATAATAAAAAAGTTGGCAAGTGAAAAGAATATTTTCACTTGATCGAGTTTGCTAGTAGTGCACCAATATTTCATTCAAAATCGGCCGCAGTCGCCAACGCGCTACTTATCAAAGACGCGCGGCGGCGGCGGCGGTTAAGGCGGCGCGGGCGGCGCGACGGCGGGGCAATGACCCAAACTCCAGTCAGCTGGTACCAAACGGCTGACCGAGCAAATAAGTACTAATAAGTACTTACGCGTTATTTAAAAGCTAGTAAGTCAGTACTTTATTGATGTCATTTTATTATTGAAATAAATTGTATTTAGCAATACGATGCAGATGGCGACGAAATTGATGGTAAGTATCTACTTACACCTATCTACGTAACTGACCTATCTAGGTATAAATTGAAATTAAATTAAAAAAGAAATTAAAAATTTCTTTATTACATAAACAGGCATATTTTACAAGTTAGTTGATACGAAGCTCCTTTTAAGCATTTATGATGCCTGTGCCAGGAGCCCCTGCTCTTCCGTACAAAGTGTTATACCTATTTTATACACATTATAAAGTTACTTTTACTATTATTATAAAATCTGTGCGGTGTGTGCATGTGTGTTTGCGTGTGTGCGTGTGTGTGTGCGTGTGCATGTATGTATGTGTGTGTGTGTGTGCATGTATGTATGTGTGTGTGTGTGTGTGTGTGTGTATGTGTGTGCGTGAGTGTGAGTGTTTGTGTGTGTGTGTGTGTGTGTGTGTGCGTGTGCGTGAGTGTGAGTGTTTGTGTCTATGCGTTGTGTATGGGTGGGTACTATAGGCATGTGTCTATGTGATTATCTCGGGGTACAAATATAATCAACTCCCGGTTCTCAGTAATTTCTTAAGTTCTTCATAACTTACAGTCTTGAGCCAGTTTATTATAGTGGTTTTGCATTCATGGTAAGATTTACTAAAGATGTGAAGTACTTTGTTTACCCTATTGTAAACAAAGACGGAACTGCTAGTGAATTGTATACTAGCAAAAACAGTTCTAGTTCGGGGTACTCTGAATACCCTGTCCCTCCTTCTTTTTTGTGCTATGTTCGGGTCATATATCTGAGTTTTGTGTGTTTTCAAGGTTGTGTGTAGGATATACAGTTTACGAACAGATAAGAGGTCGCTTTCAAGATACAGGTCCTCTGTGGGGAAACGTTGCTTTTTAAAGTACATGACTTTGAGTAAGGCTCGTTGAGCTCTTTCCGCATCTAGTAGATGTGTTTTGAAAGCACCTCCCCATATAGGGATACAGTAGATTATTATAGATTGTACTAGAGCTACGTAGATATCATTCAAAAGAGGTTTCTTTGGAATTGAGCCATGCAGTTTTTTTTGAGCAATATACCTTAAAGATTTAAATATCCAAATGAACTTTCTGATCCGTGCAGATAATTGTTCGATGTGGGGTTGCCAGGATAACCTCTGATCAACTATGACCCCCAGATGTTTTATTTTATTAGCTCTATTGATTGTAGGACAACTACAGCTATTGGGAAAATTATCGTTGCAATCGTGAATTTGTATTTTAAAATCCTGACTTGGTTGAAAATTATTGTAAATACTAAAGCATATAAAGTTGGTTTTAGCAGTATTTAATGTTAGAAGGTTGTGTTTTAACCACATTGCTACTCTCGCCATTCCCTTTTCAGTGTTTTTTTTTACATCATCCCAAGAAGGCCCTGTAAAGACAATGGCTGTGTCGTCAGCATATGAGACAATTTTTGCGTGTTCAAGGCATATGTTACAGAGGTCATTTATGTAAATGAGGAAGAGGGTGGGGCCTAGGACACTCCCCTGGGGAACACCGCATGACACTTTTATGTCTTCACTTTGACAATTGCCTAATTTAACCCGCTGCTCCCGACCCGATAAATAACTGTTAAACAGTTCCAGTTGAATATCCCTGATGCCCAATTTTTCTAATTTTTGCAATAGGATGGGTAGAGAGACGGTGTCAAATGCCTTTTTGAGGTCTATAAATACTGATATACATTTATTGCCCTTATCCAGCTGCTCAGTTATACGGGTACTGAGTGATTTTACAGCATCCTCTGTCGATATGCCCTGCCTAAATCCGAATTGGGACAATGATAGAATGTTAAAGTAAGTTAAGTAATTTAGTAGTCTAGTGTTTAGTAATTTTTCTATTATTTTTTATAGAGCTGGTAAGATTGAGATGGGCCTATAATTATTGACATCGTCTCTCACTCCACCCTTGAATATAGGTGTAATAATCGATTTTTTTAATGAGGTAGGAAATATACCTGATCGGAAGCAAAGGTTAACCATATGTGCAATTATTGGGGATATTTCATGGTTTATATGTTTGAGGTATCTGGTTGAGATGTTATCCCACCCAGTTACTTTTCAAGTTAGATATGATTCGACTTACTTCTTCAGGATCTGTGTTAAGGAGCACAAATGATTGTGGTAGACTTGGTAACATTCTTAAGTAATTATTATTGTCGTCTGTTGCAATAGAAGATTGTATGTCTTTGGCAAGGACTTCACCTACACTGGAGAAAAAGGTATTGATATAATTAGCTGAGTCAGTTGGAGTTGATTTTAAGCGCAAGAGTTCTTGATTTAATTCATTATTTTTACTTGTATAGGTTATATTTTTTATATTTTTCCATAGTAGTTTGTTGTTTTTAATGGTTTTTGTCAGTAATTCTCTTTCATATTTTCGCTTAAGCTTCTTGATTAGGCCGTTGCAGAAGTTTCTGTAACGAGTATATGTAATTTTCTTTATTATATCATGCGGTTCATCACGACTCTGTTTTTGTAATTTGTTGCGGTTCCTTATACACCTTAATATGCCAATAGTGATCCACGGCTTCTTAATACGCTTGTTTTTAGGAATTGGCACAGTTATAGTGTTTATTTCCGCCGATTCAACAATCATTTGAATTAGGCAGTCTGTTACCTTATCCGGATCACTACAAAAGAGAAGTTCATCTAGATTTTTAGTCTGTAAATATTTTAAAGCACTTTCAAAATTTATCTTTGTTGTAGATTTAGGTACGGTAATATTATTTTTAGTTTTAGATAATGATAAAAAAGTAGTAAAATGATCAGTAATAGTAGTGTGGATTATGGCAATAAAGGTTGATGATTTTTTATCATATACGACAAGTTTGGCGTACCTTTTGCCTGGGTACGGTACCTACCTTTTGGAACCGTGCAACTAAATTCAATTAAATTCGACTATTCAAAAGCACCTGTATTGGTCTAATTGAAATAAATGATTGGACTTTGACTTTGACTTGGGCGCTTAGCGAATCAGCTGACACGAGATACGGACGTAAAACCTACATTCCAATTAAATAAAAGGGATTAAAAATTAAGTAGGTACCTAGGTGTTACCATATCTTTAAAAAAACCTTTTTGTTTTTTACTTTGCCCCAAGCAAAGAGTTAACACACACACACAGACCTAGAACAATTAATTACCTGCAGATCATTTTTTTTTTCCGAGCGAGGATCGAACTCGCGACGCCTTGCGCAGCAGTCGCTCGTACAGCCGCTGCGCCAATCATTGCGGCAACATTTTCACGGAATAACGTAAATTGTACTCCAATTTCTCCTTCATACATTCCACGGGCTTAGGACCGCCAGAAATACTTTACTTGAACATAACTTTTCAATAAATAACTTTAAGTATTTACTGTATCAATATTAAAAACAGATAGCTGAAAGAGTCAAAAGACTGGGTAGGTATTTCAGGCGTATTTAAAAATTGGAGCTATTTACAAAATAATCAACTTTCCATACAAGTTACCTGGAAAAAGTTTATTTACACTTCAATGTACCGAAGCAACTGCTTAAAATGGAGTCCGCCGCGTTCAATAGACAAACGTGCCTGTTTTATACTATTGTATTTTAGCTTTCTTAACGTGTCTCTGTCACTTTTCACTCTATCAAAGGCGTCCACTATCGCACTGCGTAACTCGTCACGATTTTCATGTTCACGGGTATAAACAAGTCTTTTGATTTCCGACCACAAGAAAAAGTCCAAAGGCGTTAAATCCGGGCTTCTGGGCGGCCAAGCCACTGGCTGATAGCCATCGGTGATACCTATCACCGAACTGAGTGTTTAGGTAGGCACGCACTACACTTGAATAATGAGCGGGGCAGCCATCATGCTGATAGTAAATCCCTGCTAAGTACACTACAGGGATATCATCTAACAGCCAGTTCCGATATTATCGTTTGTAACATGTCTAAAAACAAGCTGTTAGATAGCATTCAATGAAAATATATATAACGGCCAATTAATAGTGACTCTATTAATTGGCCGTTATAATAACTGCCTACACATTAGTTGGTGGGGTCACTTGGTGATGGCCTTCCCGTATTAAGTATGGATTCACGAGAGTTCATTAATGTTCATTGTGCACAGTACAATTGCTAAGTACACCGCGTTCGTATATTCGTACTGACGATACATTTTCGTGGGACAACGTAAAGCGTAAGTAAGGTTGCATAACCTTACCGCGCGCGAGTTGCAGCATAACTGGCGACCGGGCGCAACATCGCCGAGCGCAGCGTGGTAGGTAATAATAGTGCGTCCGAGTGGATTGTAGGCACACGTGTAGGTAAGTTAGCGGCATTGGGCGCGGCGCGGGCGGCTTTTATGTCTTTGTCGGCATGGTTTACTGCTTAGTTGTGTTAGTTGCGTGAGTAACATTGAATGATATCGATCGTAGTTATCGTAGTACGTTAAATTTTGTGGCGTTACCATGTATCCTCGTTTCGTTCTAGTTTTTTGTCCGTCTATCACTTTTTTTCTAAAAAAAATATCTTTATTTTATTTAAATTTTACAAAAATAGATTCCATTGTTGATATAGAGTCCAAAATTTTCGATCCCGCAATACCTATAATTTCACGGTGTATAATGAGACTCTACTTTAGGAAATCATGAAATATGCTTCTCAATAGTCGATTCCGTGCTGGAGCTCATTTTTCGAGGTCTATGGTGTGCTTATCTCTTAAGTCTGTAATCCCTTCGTCTAATTTATTTTTTTCTATTGCTGTATATACCATTTGTTCATTAATTTTTAAAGTGTTTAGGAAAAAAATCTTACAAACTAGAATCTCTACATTATTTAAAGAAAAAAATATTTTAAAGTCTGTGTGCGATTATTTTTCCGCTCTAAAGTCATTCGTTTGATATTTTTGGTTTTAGTATGTTTAATAATATACATCCATTGGCGTTCTCGATCAGAAAGTTTATAAAATTTATCAAATAAGTCTTGCCTCTCTGAAGTGGTAAATTTGCTGCCACAGTTCATTTTACATGAACACATAGGACCCATGACCTATTGTGGTTACTTATTCTTATTATGACAACCTTCTTAAGCCTGACCAGCATTTTTAAGTAATTTGTTTTTTTTTTTTGCTAGACCACTGGTCTATATTAATTGCACGTTTTCTGGTTTTTTTTCCATTTTGTGAAGTGGAAGGTTTGTCCTAATTAATTGGCTCAAATTCTAATGAATGTCGTGTTAATTCAGTTCTAAAATTGGGATGTTCATTTTGAGAACTGTCGGTTAGTATGATATCAACAGTCATGTTGACCTCAGTTTCATTTACTTCGGGGAAGCTTTCAGGTTGCAATGTTTTCTCAAATTCTTCACTTGACAGATTATCGGCTAAAGGATAACTAGGTACTAAACTTAAATTTGCAAATTGCTTTTCTTTATTGTACTGGGCAGCATCAAATGTAGAACAATGTTCATTATTTGTTTTATAAATGGTGGTAGAAGAAGCGATTAAAATCGCTATTTGTTAAAAATAGCGATAAATTAGAAATATTAGAAGGAGTATCAATTACTTTTCAGGTGTTCAAAATTCTATCTATGCAGTGGGAATCTTCGCTATGACCCGAAAACGTACTTGATGGGCTATTGACTGCAATCCTTTCATAATATGTTCCAAGTCCAGACTTGGAACATATTCTGAACAATCTGGAGAAAAATCAGCATCACTCGCTGCTATATCTCTATCACAATCAGTGTATTTTTTCTTTAGTAGATCAGAAATAAAAATAATGTTCTTGAATAAATTTTTGGTAAAATATGCTATAAAAGAGTTGGGAACTTGGGAGCAAACAGATATTTTAAAAAAGTATTTAAAAAATGTAAACCCTTTAAATTGGCGTCGCGATAATGATAAAAATAAAATACGCTGGTGTGATGTAATTAAAATGTATGTATCACAACAGGGCAAGATTTTCTTTAAATACTTATACCTACCTATGTTCAGATATTAGTAAGAATTATATTCGTACATACCTCGTAAATTATAATCAGTTATTGTTTTGGACAGTGAATCTACAGATTTGCTCTCTTGCACGATATTAGCAGAGTTCCTATTTGAAGTAAGTCCAGAACCTGAAAACACATTAAGTATAAGTTAGTTTGACGGCACAGTTGGCGCAGTGGTTAAGCCTTCCGTGTCGCGGGTTCGATTCCCGCACGGAACATTACATATTTGTATGACTTACGATACAAACGAATTTCCTAGTGTAGAGCAACGTTTAAAAAAAAGATATAACTTAACTGGGTAATAAGTATGTTAGGATTACGGGCGCCCCTACTGTCATAATAATGTGTACATTTTCTGGCTTCAGGCAAATACTGAGATTTTTTCAAAAGTCAATTTCGTCAATCATCAACAACATTCTTCTTACTCGAGGGTTTTTCAAATTATGATCTTGTTTCGATGCCATACCATTTATTTTCTTATATAATAAAATATAATATCAACACGATGAACTTTGCAACAAAAATCACGCACAACAGCTATTACATTAATAACGTCATGTCATTATAAAACAACAAATGCAACTAACTCTCGGGATTCGCGTAAACAAACATTTAGTGCGTGCGCAATAATCTGTCGCAGTTTATTTCCGTGTTATGAAAGAGATGCACTGACCATCGCGGGCGCCGCATATTGGTATTAGTGTGCGTAATGTGTGTTACATGTACAAACACGTTCTTAAGACGCCGAGCTCGAGCAAGTTACCGCCAATACGTATAGTAGGCGTACATTTATGTCCCGGATGATAACTGTAACAATGCAATACCAAAAATGTCTACCACAAAATTTACGATAATAAACCTGTAATCGCGTTTACCGGAAAAATTTCTGAAATATTTTACAGTAATATTACTTCACCGAAATGTGGCCACAGAATTTAATTTGTACTGTACTTGACGTCTTTCTTGTTTTGTCAAATCGTAAAATGGAAATGGCGGCTTAATTAAAAACACTTGCAATTTGTCATTACACATTATAGCAACTTCTTTTAGCACAATTTCATTTGTTTCCGTTTTAAAGCCTTGGACGTCTACAATGGCAATCATGATAATCGATGCACTATGTTGCTCAGAGGTTTGTATTCCACAAGTCGATCGTTTATAATCAAACAATATGCAGTAGTGTTGTCTGGTATTGGCTCTGAACATTCAATTTCCAAACGGACGTCTACTGGACCTGCTTTTAGGGTATCGTTTTGCCTTGAACAATCTATGATGAACAGAGGAGCCTTATCTTTAAAATCCTTTCGATTAAGTAAGGGATCCGCTGGACATTTCGTATCCCTAGTGGAATATAGGCATAAGTGATATTACTTTGAATCATCGATTTTATCATATTTAAGAAGTACGTTTAAAGATACATATGGTGAATTTTTTTCATATTTTTCTTGCTAAATTTGATGAATTTTAATACAAAAATTTAGTTTTGAGAATTTTATTCCATCACATTTTTTCTTACGGATTAGTAGATTATGTGATATAACGCAAAGAATAAATTGAGAAATATGACGTACTACTTAATATTACGTTTATCCCTAAAATTTAATGTAGAAAATAAATAGTAACAAATATTATGACCTAATGCGTTTGTTTTTTTTACATCGCTAGTCTTTTATACACGATTATCTTTTTATTCGTTATATTATCTAGGTAAGGAAATAATTTTAAATGCACTTACTTAACCAAAAAGATAAACTTAAAAAAATAATAACAGCAATAAGACTGTTTACTTCTAATGAACTTAAAATAAATTAGAATAAGAACAATTACTGCTTTCTTCCACTAAAATTCTTTTTTTACGCTGAAACATAAGACTACATACTGCGGCGCGGTTCTAAAATAAGAATGATGACTTCTTTCTTCCACTAGAATATTTTCATTGCACCGAGACGGTAAGATTTGATACAGCGGCGCGGGAGTAAACAGCGGGAACATAAGTGTGAATACGTCGATGCGGGGAAGGGGGCGGGTTTCTAGATCAAGGTAATAGCTGCGTTTACGCATTTGTAAAAACAAAACAACAACAATTGCGTGGTTTTTCTTCTTATTTTAAAGTACAGTGACCTGAAAATGTATAACCGGATGCAGCACAGTAGAACGAGAAGAATTTTGAAGTTATTAGGTGAGTAAATTTAGATTTAATTGTTCTAAAAGCTTTAATTGTTCGCCGTGTGGTGCCGGCTCAGATCGGCCCCATATCTTCCCGTGGGTGTCGTAAGAGGCGACTAAGGGATACAACGGAGGGGGGGCAGCAGCTCCCTCCGAGCATTACTACGTATACCCACTGCGATTGCCAACCCGCCTGCCAAGCGTGGCGATTATGGAAAACACCCCTCAAATTATTAGTCCAAGACAACAACGGCCCTAGTCCCCGGCGGCCCCGCTATCCCTCATGGCCATTGTGATAGCGGTCGAGGTAACAGCGGGGCAAAGGGTGCTAAGAATCTCCGGAAGAGATCCGGCTACCACGGACGACGACGGATTGACCTGGTAACAGTCATATAACACGCGTACACTGCGAACGGACGATAAGACGGCGGAACTTGAGGAAGAGTTAAGCAAGGTTCGATAGGATATCGTGGGATTATCTGAAGTCCGAAGACAGGGGGAGGACACGATAATCCTGAAATCCGGTAACCTCTTATACTTCCGGGAGGGTCACCAACAGTCCCAGGGTGGTGTCAAGGTTTATCGTCAACAAGTCTCTCGTCAACAACGTGTTGAAGATCGAGAGTGTGTCGACCAGGGTGGCGTACCTTATACTCAGAATCACCGAAAGGTATTCGTTTAAGGTCATACAGGTTTACGCCCCGACTTCGGCACATTCCGACGATGAAGTTGAGACTATGTATGAAGACATATCGAAACAGAGCCATGCATAGTTCGAAATCTCACTTCACCGTTGTAATGGGGGACTTCAACGCGAAGTTGGGCAAGAAAGACGGTAATGAGCTGAGAGTGGGGCAATTTGAATTTGGGCGACGGAATCACCGGGGACACCTGTTGGCGGGTTTCATGGAGAAGGAAGGACTCTTTATGATGAACTCCTTCTTCAGGAAACGCGTACATAGGAAATGGACCTGGATGAGTCCCGATGGTACGACTAAGAATGAGATTGATTTCATTATGTCGACGAGAAAGCATATATTCAATGATGCTGAGACATCATCAACTGATCACTGATCAACGCTGTGAAAACAGGCAGCGATCACCGAAGCACATTGAATCTGAATGTAAAGCCGGAAGACGTCGACTGATGAAGTCTACGCTCCGTCCATTACCAACCGAAATCCGAAACACTGAAAACTTTCGGCTCCAACTACACAACCGTTTTCATTGCCTAGGGAGCGATGTTGACGATATCAACGATGGGTTTGTGGAAGCTGTCCATGCAGTCAGGTCAAACCACCTTAAACCGTCGGGGTCTGCACTGGTAGAACCAAAAAGATTTCCGACACAATTCTGCAGCTCATGGAGGATAGACGCAGGATGATTCTGCAGTCTTCGGCTGATCTGACTACCGACGAGTAAACAGACAGATCTCAAAGTCTCTGAGACGCGATATTCGCCAATTTAATACAAACTGTATTAAAGAGGCTGTAGATCGTAACAGAGGCTTGAAGGTATTTTCCAGAGATCTGACTGTGGGCCAAAGCCAGCTGACGAAGCTGAAGACCGACGATGATAGAATCGTGTCATCCAAACCTGAACTGTTGAGAGAAATCGAGCGGTTCTACGGGCAGCTATATACTTCAACACGCAAACCTGTCGTGAATCTAGCGAACGACCAAAGAGCTAGATTAACTTTTATTTTTTTATTTTATTTTATTTTGGATCTCCAACAAAAAATACACCTTACATGCTATTTTAATTTTACATAATGGACAGACACATTGTGATTTTTTAATTAAAGGAGACCACATCATGCAATAATATCAAACAGAGATTAAATAACAGACATAAAGATAAAAATGGCCGACAATTTGAGAAAAAAAAAAAAAACTTAGAAATAACTTAAGATAAAATAATACTAGGTTACTTCTTATATCTTAATTACAAATGACAAATATAAAACATAACTCGGCACTATACCGAAGATATCCCGGACGTCAGCCTGGATGAGATTCATATCGCTCTCAAACAACTAAAGAACAACAAGGCGGGTGATGACGGAATTACAGCAGAGCTGCTGAAGGCGGGTGGTAAACCGGTCCTTATGGCCCTTCAAAAGCTCTTTAATTCTGTCATCTTCGATGGGAAAACGCCGCAGGCATGGAGCAGAGGCGTGGTCATACTGTTCTTCAAGAAAGGTGATAAGACTCTTTTGAAGAACTATCGGCCTATATCGCTTCTGAGCCATGTCTATAAGCTGTTTTCGAGAGTCATCACAAACAGAGTCGCACGCAGGTTTGACGACTTTCAGCCTCCCAAACAAGCTGGTTTCCGAAAAGGCTTTAACACCATAGACCACAAACATACGCTCCGGCAGGTTATACAGAAGACCGAGGAGTATAACCTGCCCCTTTTTTTAGCGTTTGTGGACTATGAGAAGGCCTTCGATTCGATCGAAACTTGAGCGGTACAACAGGCTTTAAAGCGGTGCCAAATTGACTATCGGTACATCGAAGCGCTGAAGTGTTTGTATGAAAACGCCACTATGTCAGTCCGACTACAGGATCAGACCTCAAAACTTATCCTCGTGCAGCGTGGTGTGAGACAGGGTGACGTTATTTCCCCGAAACTGTTCACCGCTGCATTAGAGGATATCTTTAAGGTTCTGGACTGGGAAGGGCTAGGCATCAACATAAACGGCGAGTACCTCACTCACCTTAGATTTGCCGATGATATAGTTGTCATGGCTAAGACCGCTAAACAGCTTAGTACTATGCTCAATGACCTCAGCAGAGCTTCGGAACGTGTCGTTCTTAAAGTGAACATGGATAAGACGAAAGTCGTGTCGAATGTCCATGTTGTGCTGACTCCGGTGAAGGTCGGAAGCTCTGTTCTCGAAGTTGTCGACGATTATGTTTACCTGGGACAAATGTCCGGTTAGGTAAGTCCAACCTAGAGAAAGAGGTCAATCGTCGAATCCAATTCGGCTGGGCAGCGTTCGGGAAGCTACGCCACATCTTTTAGTCCCAAATAGCGCAGTGTCTCAAGACGAAAGTCTTTGACCAGTGTGTGTTGCTAGTGATGACTTACGGCACCAAAACGTGGCCGCTAACAATGGGCCTTATTAGGAAGCTCACTCAGAGAGCGATGGAGAGGGCTATGTTAGGAGTTTCACTACGTGATCGAATCAGAAATGAGGAGATCCGTAGAAGAATCCGGGTCGCTGAGATAGCCCGAAGAATCGCCAAACTCAAGTGGCAGTGGGCAGGGCACATCGCTCGAAGAACGGATGGCCAATGGGGCTTGAAGGTTCTCGAGTGGCGACCACATACGGGAAGACGCAGCGTGGGTAGGCCCCCGGCAAGGTGGACTGACGACCTGGTTAAGGTCGCTGGAATCCACTGGATGCGGGTGGCGCGGGACCGGCCGTCGTGGCGATCCTTGGGGGAGACCTATGTCCAGCAGTGGACGTCTAACGGTTGATATGATGAAAAGCTAAAAAGAGATTATGACACAATGTACTCGTAGTAGAAGAATACTACCACCACTCAATAATAACATAATTATGTTGTAATAACATAATGTGTATTAAAATTTGTAGAATACTAGCTGTTACCCGCGACTTCGTCCGCGTGAAATTTAACGAAAAATTTAATGTTCATATTCATGCATTAGTCAGCTCCCGCGTTTTTAAGTCATACGGAACTCAAATTCGTTTCTTGTTCTTAAATTAAAGTAGCCTAAGTTACTCCTTATAACGATAGTGAAAGTCCCACAAAATCGGTCCAGCTGTTGCATCAATTAGGAGGAACGACGAGAGAGACAGACAAACATTTTAGAAACTAGTTTTTTGTGTAATTACCGTATATATATGAAATTACAAACAGAAATTCCAATTTTAAGGAGTATAAAATATTTGCATTGCATCAAGCTTTTATGTGAGTTCAACCTTTTTTGAATAAAATCGGATTGAGTTTTCAAGCATGTGTCAAAATAAAAAGTAATTTAAATCAAAAGCACTAAGGAGTATTGATATCACCTCCAACATAATTCTCTATCTCTTTTTAATCCCGTTAGGGATTGAATTTCAATAATATACGAAACACGTCTTCCATGAATTCTGTTAAAGAATGTTTATGCAAAATTTGAAGTAGATTGGACCAAGGAATCACGTTGTCTCGTACAAACTTGGTCCCCCTATCCCCCTCCCCCTTAAGGGCAAAATTTCGGAAAATCCTTTCTTATCGGATGCCTAAGACTACACTCGCCAAGTTACATTGAAAATTAGAGAACTTTCATACTAACTTTGCACCCCCTTTTACCCCCTTAATGTAATATTTTATTTTCCTTAAATGAAGACGTAGTTGAAGGAATGCTGCGGTCGAACTGATCAACAACCTTAATAGATATAGATGTAATTATATTTTTGTTCACTGGGAAGTAAATAACGTTCTGAGGCGTTTCTAGACAGTGATGTCTTGCATTAGTATTAGGCACAAATTCATGAATAACGGGTTGGTAGCTCCCGCAGCTGACAATCCAGCAAAAATAGAAATCAAAGGTAACACCCCCCCAGTTTTTGGTATTGGAATTATCCGAGGAAGTTTAATGGATGAATCATTAGCTACCTCTCTGGCAGCAGCCATAGCTAATGCTATTGCAGTTTTTTTGCATTTCTTTTTAAGACCGTTACCACCCATAATTTTAGGTGAAGAGTTTTGGCAACGAGTTTTTAATCCAGTGCCGGTTTTAATTTTTGCTAACATAGTATTCGTGCTGCAAGTTTCTCTCCTGTACTCGCATCAGGAGCAAGTGATCGTTCTTTTGCCATTTTTAATAGAACTAGATCAGCGCTATGACGATCCTCCAAGTTTGACGACTTGTAGTTTGCAATGTCATGGGCTTTACAATATTCATCCAATTTATTAACACCTTTGTTTCCACGTCTAAGTCTCTTAATTAATTTTGTACCAGGACCACAATAATTATAACCCGGTAAATGCAATTCAAAAGGTAGGTGGTTTATTAGCCAGTTAAGAAGACTACTCTCTTCAGTACACATCATAAGACTGACCAATCAAAGACTCAACACTTTATAATATATTTGGAGTTTAACGAGTCAACTAGGTTTATTTATATCTCAAAGCACGTTTGTCTTATCTATCCAGCTATTTTCATTGGAAGGCAAACCAAGCTATTTTACGAAAACTCTATTCCCTTTCCTTTTAAGAACTTTCTCGACTAGATATACATTGGGATGATTTGTCTTCTGAAGTAATTAGTTGACAATAATTAGTTGGCAAATCGGTCTCCGTGGGTTCAGGTTTATTTGGGTCACTCGGGGGTAATGGTCCGGTAGGCGTCGGCGGAGGGCTTCGGCGTACTAATTGGCTACGTCCAAAAGGGCTAAATCCTGGGTTAGACATAGCCGAAACACTTTATTAATTGTCTATACAATTATTGAGTTCATTATGCACAATATTAGTAAGTAGGTAACTTAGTTCGTAGCGACCTACTAGTCACAAACGACACACTTTACTTTTTTGACTGACGTCGCAGAAAAATATTAATTTTACTTGTTTAAAGATGTATCATTATAAAACACGTCTGCTTAGTCTCGCGTCTCGCAAAGCAATTCAGATTATATTATATTATATTGATATTATATTATACATATTAAAACTTACTTTGAAAATGTGAAGAACCTGTGTTTCAAAACAAATCTAAAAAATTGTCGCACCACTATGGATCAACTCGGCCACGAAATGGATTTACTTCGTTTCGTTTAACTCTGTACTAATAAAGCCTCATAAACATCTGAGTAGCAGAAGGAAGCGTGGTTTATTGGACGGAGTCGGTTACGTAGCTAACAGTCTCTTCGGAATACTGGACCAACACTTCGCTGAAAAATATCAAAATGATATTCAATCTCTGCAAAGCAATGAAAACTATCTACTAGATCTGATTAAGAATCAAACGACAATCGTGGAATTGGAGAATCAAGTTTTGAAGAAAAGCGAAACTAACATACAGCGTCAGATTGATATGATTGATAGCTTTGTCAACCAAACCAACCTAAACTTAGTATCTGTAGAATCGGAGATGGAAGTACTTTCAGCTACAACTTACTTTAATTCGGCCTCCCTGATAGCATATCTACTGATCAACAGCCTACAGAATTTTCAAGAAATGCTGTTTAACACGCTCACGAACGTGTACCGAGGGCATATCGATGTGCATTTAATCACTCCAGCACATTTGATTCAGCAACTAGGTGAAATATCAGGAAATATCCCGAAAACAGTTTCACTACCTATAAAAAACTATAAGGAAAACATCAAGGATCTCTACAAACTGATTAGTGTAAAAGCGCGAGTCACTGAAACCTATTTTTTGTTTGAAGCGCATATACCACTAATATCTAACGAGGAATACACAATCTATCAGGTCATACCACTACCAATAAAAAAGGTCCAAGAAGTTACTTATGTACATACATCATCCAAATACATAGCTGTTAACCTCAAGAAAAACAACTACATATTGTTACAGGAAGATGACATCAAACAGTGTGTACAACAAAAGTCAACTTTCTATGCAAAAAGAACTTGCCTTATTACGATTTGCATAGTGACAAGGCGCCTTGCGAAGCAAAACTGCTGTCGCATCAGAACACTGCGCCGTGCGCCGTAGAGCACGCGTCATGCAATGACGAATGGATAGAGTTACACACAACGAACAGCTGGCTGCCCATATGTTGCGATACTTGTTCATTGCGTGCAATATGCGTCAATGACGTCACTTCACACACTATGTCATCATCAAGCCTAGTGACATTATCTCAGGGATGCATACTGCAATCTAAAGATTTAACTGTCTACGCTCATCGTCAGTACAACAGTCATGTGAATATGGACTACCAACTAGCAACTTCTTCATGGGACACCTCTATTAACAAGATAGTAAATTTAACGTATCGCTACGCTCCAAACGGACTTCAATCTTCAGATACAAACATTGATATAGCTAAGATTGAAAACAACAGGATCAGGACCCAGAGAGAAAATGAAGCTCTACAGAAAACAATGTCATCACACGATGTACGTCAATATGTCATCAGCTATGGTTTGTTGACCTCAGCCCTCATTGCTTTGCTAGTGGTAGTTGGGAGGAAGCATGGTCCAAACTGTTTTAAGAAATCGAAAAACGCAACAATGGACCAACCGAGCAATGATATCGAACTACAAGTAATTCTTAAGGCCGAATACTGCCAGAGGGAAACAACCGGAATACCATCGTCGAGCAAGGACATTATTGTGGAGCCTAGACAAGAGACACCTCGCCGAGGCTTCAAAACCGGAACTAATAACATTGCTTTCAACTTTGACTAACGGATTTATTTTTTACTTTGTAAATGGCTTTTCCTTCTCTTCGGGTTCTCTTTGGGGTTGCCAAGATGTCTTCAACTGCACATAATATTAATATTTTGCTGATGCCACATTTTGGCACGAGCGCGCGTCATATATTTTGCAATAACGCCAGTGTGCTTTTAATACTAACTCAGTAAACAACTAGAGAAAGGAATCGCGCATATTGTGTGTTATAATTGTGCTATTTACTGACAATAAACTTAACTAGTGAACCTTGAACTTTGTGATCTTTTCTCTCCACACTCCAACAACAACACCTATAATTACAAGTGTGCAAACTGTACATATGCACTTAACATTGGCATTGTTTACAAGCCTGGACACTCAAATTTCAACGACTTCCTGTCTAACTTCGAGGATCAACTTCTACGAAAAAAGAGAAAAATTGTCTTTGGAGATACAAAGATCTATTTACTAAACTCTGAGAGCATAACTAAACGCTACAATTCTTTGGTAACCGAATCCGGTTTCAAGCTAATCAACAAAATAGATCCAAACTTTTGCACTCGAGAGACTGACACGACAAAAACAGTTATAGATCATGTTTCTGCCACTTAAAGCAAGACAATTTTCACATGGCCATAATCGTATCATTTTTATCAGATCATAAAAATATCTACGTAGAACTAAAGAGAGTAGTACCTCCACAAAAACAGCGAATACAGTACGAAGCTACAGATTTCGAGAAATTGTATAAGACTATTGAAACGACAACTTATGAGAGTAACGGTCATGATTATGAATGCTTCGAAAGATACATAAAAAAAGCTATTGATGAATCAAACACAAGAAAATACAAAATAATGAATCAACCACAAAACGATTGGATTAATAGACAAATAATAGCGGAGATTAATGAAAGAAATATATTATGGAGTAACCTAAAAAAACCCAAACAACCATCAATTTGTACGATCAACCCAATCAACCCTGTACGAGACTATACCCAGGTAACTAGATGTTACAAGTGCCAGCAGTACGGTCATGCAGCCAAGACTTGCAAAACCACGACTCCTGTATGTGGACATTGCGGTGAGGTAGGGCACTCAATCCAAGAATGCCTGAAAAAAACAATTGCTCCAAAATGCGCAACATGCTTGCGTTTTAAAAAACCAGCTGACCACAAGACGGGAGACCCCGAGTGTCCGGCTAAAAAAGCTGCCGAATACAGGTATATTAACTCCATAGACTATGAGGGCGCCTAAGAGCGCCACATACTTGTTTTAATAATTAGACTTAATTAAATTTTATTGTTTACCGACTATGGATGTAAATTTAATTACCGAAATTGATGATGTATTTTTAACAAAGTCTTATTCGTGTGAGGTTGAGGACTGCAGACAATATTTATCCGAGTATCAAAATTCATTAACCATTATTAATCAAAATATTCGTAGCATATATAAGAATATAGATAGCTTTAACATTTTTCGACATAGACTAAACCTGGATTGTGATATAATAGTACTAACCGAGTGCTGGCTAACAAACCGACACAATAACCTCCCGGTATTACCGGGGTACAATTTATACTGTAGCACAATAAACCACAATCAAAATGACGGTGTGGTAGTCTATGCTAAGGAGTCATTAAAGGTCACAATTGAGGAACCATCGTTAGTAGACTGCGCAAGTAATTGCTTAGTTATTAAATTAGGCACAACCACAGTGATAATTGCTATATATAGATCCCCTTCCGTAAGAAACTTAGAGTCATTTCACAATTCCCTGAACCAGACATTGAGCGCACTAAGCTCATTTAAAAATATAATATTAACAGGTGACATAAATATAAACATCAATGCTGACACCTGCGACGCAGGAACCCAAGATTACCTAAACTTGTGTTCATATCATGGGCTCCTCCCTGCACATACTTTGCCTACACACCAGAGTGGTTCCTGTCTTGATCATATGATGATTAAATCGAATTTATCTAATATTACTCTTGTTACTAACTCAACAATCACTGACCATCACGCTGTCCTACTAACCATAAATTTAACGCTGCCTAAGCATAATCGTTTCCATACAAAGTCCAAATTAAACATAAATAAACTCGAACATGATTTATGCAATATTGACTTTAGCCCAGTTTATGAAACTGCTGACGCTAATATATCATTATCGTATTTCATACAACAGGTGCAACAAGCAGTATTACATAACACAATTGTTTGCACAGTAAATAAAAAACTGGATAATATTAAACCATGGATTACACCTGGCCTCGTTCGATGTATTAGACATAGAGATAAGCTTCATCTAAGTTCTAGAAGATTCCCGAATAACCCAATACTTGAAAAGACCTATAAAAGATACCGCAATTTTTGTAATAATCTTCTAAAAAAATTGAAGACTGATTACGACAAAAGTGAGTTGAACAAAGCAGGTAACAATAGCAAGCTTCTCTGGAAACATATAAAAAATGTCACATATATTACTAAACAGCATGAATCGAATTCGAGCTTACTTTACACTAATACCTCACCAGTTTTATCGGTTAATAACGTAAATAACTATTTTGTAAACGTAGGGAAAAACTTAGCTCAACAGATTGCGAAACAATATTGTACCCAACCGGCTACAACCTGTAGTCTGAAATCTTTTGCTATGTTAGATACAGATGAAGACGAAATTTCCCGTATCATTTCAGGATTAAAGGACAATTGTGCGGTTGGATGGGATGGTATTAGTAATAAGACTCTTAAACTATTTAAATATATTTTAGTACCCCACTTAAGGCATATTTTTCAACTTTGTCTTTCTACAGGGGTTTTTCCTAAATGCCTAAAAAAAGCAGTAGTGATTCCTATCTTTAAATCTGGAGACAAAGGTCTAGTTACAAATTATAGACCTATATCAATACTCACGTCTTTATCAAAAATACTAGAAAAAATCATAAACAATAGATTGATTAAATACTTAGAAAAATACCATCTCCTCTCTCCTGCACAATTTGGTTTCAGAGCCAAGTTATCCACCGCCGATGCAGTACATAGTCTGACAGATTATATAACGCAAGAACTTGGCAAAGGAAACCAGTCCTTGGGCATTTTTCTTGACTTAGCAAAGGCTTTTGACACAGTGTCAATTCCTAGGCTCGTTGACAAATTAGAGAATATGGGTATCAGAGGTACACCGCTAAAACTCCTTTCTGACTACTTAAACGATCGATTCCAGTGTGTTAAAATATATAACATTACTAGCGATGATCAAAAAACTACTGGTTTTGGAGTCCCACAGGGCAGTATTCTGGGCCCTACCCTATTCCTGATTTACATTAACGACCTATGTAATCTAAATATTGAACATGGCAAGATTGTTTCGTACGCTGATGATACGGCGATAATTTTTACTGCTAAAACCAGCAGCGAACTTTATGAGAACGCTCAACTAGGTTTTAATGATGTAAATAACTGGCTTAAACATAATTTACTAACTTTAAATGCTGACAAGACAAAATATATTCACTTTTCTATGCGTAAGCCTCAATTTAATATAACTAACCCTCACCTCTACGCACATCATTGCGAAAACCGTTCAGTCGGCATGTGTAATTGCCCTAATATATTTAAAACATGTAACATTAAATACCTAGGGGTTATTATTGATGACACTCTTTCCTTCAAACAACACATTGATTACATGATTAAAAGAATGCGGAAATTAATTTATGTATTCAAAAAACTACGAACTATCGCGGATTCGAAATTGATTACACAAGTTTACTTGGCTTTAGGGCAATCAATAATTAGTTACTGCATCACTTCGTGGGGCGGAGCGCCAAAAACAAACATTCTTCCACTTGAAAGAGCTCAGAGAGCAATTTTGAAAGTAGCCAATTTCCATCCATTTTTCTTTCCCACGGAACTCTTATATAAATCCTGCAACGTGCTGACTGTTCGTAAACTTTTTATTTTGCACATAATACTAAAACAACACTCCATGCTTACCTACAATGCTGACATTACTAACAAGAGACGGTTCGATATAGTCTGTACCACAAAAACAACCTCAAAATATGTATTTGTAAATCGATTCTTTACGTTTCTAGGCCCATTCATGTACAATAGATTAAATAGAGAACTTAGTATTTATAAATTAAATTATTCTAGATGTAAGAACTTATTAAGTCAACATTTAAAAAACATTACATACGAGCAAACAGAAAACCTACTCGTAGTATGTAAATAAATGCCTTGACATTAAATCTAAGTTTCATTATTATGTAGTACTTTACTCTGAATTAAACAATATAAGCTTATAAATTTGTTAATTTAAATTTAATTAAAATATTTGTATTATTCTTCGCCTGAAACACAGGTTTAACCTAGTTCAGGCATATCATAAGTAATCTTTTATATTTAATTGTAAGATATCTATTGTTAAAATGTACAGCACTTTTATTTAATAAACAAATTATTATTATTATTATTATTATTATTAATTAGAAAAAGACTTTAAAAACCAAAGAGACAAAGTAGCACAAACAATTAGAAAAACAAATATGAATATTTCCATGGCGAGTTCACAAAATGTACAAAGAAACCCAAAAAAATGTGGAAACTAATCAATACCCTATCAAATAACAAAGCTGTTATTGATTGCGCTCCCTCAAATCTGAAAATGGGTTAATTACTACAGATCCCATAAAGGTGTGTGAAATTTTTAATAGCTTTTTTGCCAACATAGGGACACAATAAGCAAATAAAATACCAGCTAAGTTCCACAACAATAATACATACACATTACCCAACATCACCCATCACACAGAACACCACGAATTATCTACATTTACAATTGAAGAGGTATCCAGAATAATAGACGGATTAGATCTCAACACTAGTACAGGAATCGATGGGATTAGTACTAAAGCTGTAAAATGTATCAAAGATCTTATTATTCATAATCTTACAGATTGTCTTAACAAACTTCTCATGGGCGGTTTCTTTCCAGAAAATTTAAAAGTTGCTAAAATCACACCGGTTTACAAAGCTGGTACTAAATCAGAACCCGGCAACTATCAACCAGTGTCAGTTCTGCCGATACTATCTAAAGTTTTAGAAAAAGTAATACACACAAGACTAAACAACTACCTAACAAAATTAAACTTCATTTACAATCAACAATATGACTCAGCCATTTATAATCAGCTATATATTCAAGAAACCAGTCGTCGGTTATTTGCGTCAGCAGCTTCTTTGAGACGATTACGTAACTTTCTCCCTACTGCCACCAAGATTGCGCTTGCACAAACACTTCTCTTGCCAATACTTGACTATGCCGATGCCAGCTATCTCGATCTCAACGAGGACCAATTTAGTAAGCTTGAGAGACTTCAAAATTTTTGTATAAGATTTATATTTGGTTTACGCAAATATGATCATGTGTCAGAATATCGTGTTAAACTCGAGTGGCTTCCAATACGCCTTCGTCGGAATGCTCATATCCTTTCATTACTTTACAGTATTTTATTCAATCCTACAACCCCATCATATCTTAAAGAACGATTCGAGTTCATCTGTAACACACATTCGCGGTCCTTACGGTCATCAGAAAACCTTAATTTGAAGATACCAGCGCATTCCACAAGATTCTTTGACCACTCCTTTACAGTTCAGGCCTCTCGATTGTGGAATGCACTGCCACTATCTATAAGACGTGCACAGACATTGGCTGCATTTAGGAAATTGGTAAAAGAACATTACTTGACTGTTTAGACAATTGAAACTAAGTATGTATTGTATTTATTAATATTAGTATTAGGTATATTTTATGTATGTATTATGTATATAGTGTAATAGGTATATATGTCCGTGTATTATATCCTAGTGTATGTTAAAATATATATTTACTATTTGGGTACGTCGCCAACTACTCGTTTTTTTCCTTCATTCAACTCTTGTCCATCCAATGGTTGTCTGGAAGCAATTGCTCTTAGCAATAAAACCGCCAATTGTACTTTTATTACTTATTGTATTTCATATTTTGTCTGTTTTGGTTATGTACAATAAAGAATATTCTATCTATCTATCTATCTATCTATCTATGGCTTTCGATCTAAATCTAGCACACTTGGAGCAACAGTAGATTTAAAAACCACTATAAAAACAAAAATTGATCAGAAACAAATAGCGGTAGGCGTATTTATTGATTGAAAAAAAGCGTTCGACACCAAACACAAAATGGTTAGTATTGGCATCATTAGAACCGCACTTACACTCTTAAAGTCATATCTAAGTGATCGATATCAAATTGTAAAAATAGGAACCTCCCAGAGTAGCCCTAAGCTTCTAACATGTGGCGTACCGCAAGGCTCTATCCTTGGACCCTTGCTGTTCCTAATTTATGTAAATAATATAAGCCAAGCTGGTTTGTACGGTCACTTAGTCCAAATCAAGTCAATCAAATCAAATAATTTATTTCAATTAGACCTTTTTCTTAGTAAAAATTTAAAAATCTTAGCTTGAAATAAGCTAAAAAAAATACAAAAAGATTGTATAAAGGTAATGCAATATCATCCGGAATCTACTCGCTGTAAAGGGAGAATTCTGGGTTGGGCAGAATTGTCCAATCGATGTTACTATGTCGCCGTAAAGACAAAAGTAACATAAAGAAAGAAAAATTCAACACATCAGGCGGATTCAATTCATCACTTCCCTTCGCGCTTCCGTGCGGTGCAGTGAAGGTCTAATTAGCTCCTTATTTTATTTGTGTTTTTTCGGTTTCGCGATTGATTTCTGGCTCGTGAGTTGTTTGTGGTTGTGTATTATTGTTTTAAGTGCTGGCTGAGTAAGTTTTTAAGCGTGTAATTCTAAATATTTGTGTTAATTGTTGAATATTGGATTCGGTAAGTACAATTTATTACTTTTTGGAATTGCGGGTGGCGTAAAAAAACTTTTGTCTTATATTTCGACCGTTTAGTTTGTGTCCGGTTTTCGTTTCTATTTTATTTTTACTCATTCGCTAATTTTCAAGCTAAGCTCATGGCGTCTACGTATAACGATGACCCACCCGATCGCGGCGGGAACATATTCCGCCGAAGTGCACTAACCACCAGGTCCCCGACCTCCGCGAGTTCTAAGCGTTTGTTTAGCGAGATGTCTCCGTCTTACATTTCGCCCGAAGATAGGTCCAAGCGTGTACAACCATTAAACCTAATTGAAACTGATAGACCAGTATTGAATGTTGGTGACGCGAGCAATGCCGACTACTGTGACCTGGTGTCAGAGGCATCGACTTATCTGTCCAAAATAAATGACCTTGTCAACGATCAAGGATCACGTATTAACATCGCGAATAAATCTGCCATTATGGATATGACTCAGCGTATTACAGCTATTGTTTCTTTACTAGCCATTAAATCATCCTGTACTGAAACTAAATTACTCCACACAGAGCGGGAATTAGAGAAAGCAAAATCCAATGTCACCGTTAATTCTAATAATAATGTGTCATACGCGGATTCGTTAAAATTACGAACTACTAAAGTTACCCCAGCAATACAGTCGCGAGCGCCGCTGCCGTGCGTAGTCGCATATCCCACCACGGAGCGCTCAGCTGATTACGCGTCGTCGTCGGCTACAAAACAGGCGTTAATGAAAGCCATAAAACCTACGGATGATGGTTTTCAAATTGTAGGCGTTAAGAAAACCGCTAAGTCTGGCGTCGTACTACGCGTTTCTAACGAGAACCAAATAAAGAAATAACAGTCAGTAGACGCGATTAAATCTGCCGGCTTACGCCTCGAACAGCCAAAAGGCCGCAGACCCCGCATTTTGGTGAGGGACGTCCCATCGTCTTTGGAGGATGGTGCTTTCTTGACCGCGCTACACCGCCAAAATATCAAAGGCGAGCTGTCAATAAAAGAGGAGGATTTTATAAAATCAACTAAAATAATACGTAAACGTACGTTAGATAACGGTAGAAAATGGATAGGCATAGAAATTGAATCCGTGGTGCGTAAACATTTAATTGACAGTAAGGAAAAATTATTTATTGATTGGGCTACTTGCCGCTTCGTAGACGACATCGATGTGGTCCGTTGTTTACACTGCCAACAATTCGGACATGTCAGAAAACACTGCGCTGCTAAATCTCCCACCTGTGCAAATTGTGCCGAGACCCACGAGACCAAAGACTGTCCGCATAAAGACGAGTTAAACTTTACCCCGACTTGCGTCGCGTGCAAACGTTTTAAGAAAGCGTCCAACCATCGTTGCGGGTCACAAGATTGTGGCACGTATAAATTGAAATTAGAGCAACTAGTGCTTAATACTAACTACTAACTAGGATGGCTGGTTTTTCTATTGGACAATTAAATTTACATAACGACAGGGTGGCGACGTCTGAGCTAGATACATTAATTACGGAATATAATTTGGACATTGTACTAATCCAAGAACAGTATCAAAACGCGAGTTTACGTAACAAGGTAGTACAACTTAATGGCAAAGCACGAGCTGGAATTTTTGTATCGCGTTCTTCAAACATAACTGTAACATCTTTGCGTAATCTCATGACCCCACACTGTGCCGTAGCGGAGATTTCATCGGCATCGTTTAAAGTTTATGTTGTGAGCTATTATTTTCAATATTCTGACCCTGTTGGTCCTCATATTCACAATCTCCGTAATGTCTTGCGGTCACTTGCGGGCTGCAAAATAATCATTGGCGCTGACGTTAACGCGTCATCGCCACTCTGGTATGGCAAGGTTCGGTCCACGGACTCTGAACGGCGCCACGCCGTTGAGGATTTCATCGCTGAGATGAACCTATCAGTTCACAATACTCCCGATGCACCACCTACTTATTGCAGCCTCATGGGCGAATCTTGTATTGACGTCACACTTTCTAGTGCCGACGTCCGCTTGGATAGGTGGCGTGTCCTCCCAGACGCGTCATGTAGTGATTATCGCTTAATCGTGTACGAGTTTATCCCTATGTTAACGCAAGGTTCTAATCAATATCAAGCTCAAAATTTTAGATATAAGTCTAAGGGCGCAGATTGGCAATTTTTTAGTTCATTGTTCGCGTCACAAGCCAAGGACTTCACTCGGGACGGATTGTCAGCTGAAGAGTGTGCTGAAATCATGTCAGACACCTTCACTTACTGTGCTGATATTGCCATTGGTCGAGGTTCTATGACCAATATCCGTAGATGTGATTGGTGGAGTGCCTATTTAGTAGAACAACGTAAATTTTTTCGAAGAGCGCGTAGAAAATTAAATAAACTAAAAAAACATCAAGTTAGGGGTGACTCACTCACCCTTGCCCTAAATACGTTTAGAGTTGCCAGATCCCGGTACAAAGCATCTGTGGAAAAATCTAAGAATAATTTACTGCACAAAGTTGTCCAAAAACTCGAAAGTGAAGGCCCGTGGTCGCCCCTATACCACGAGTTCAAAGCAAACAGGTCGATAGACCTAGCTTATATTCAAAACATTAAAGTTAACAACACACATACCGCTGGTATAGAAGAGACAACGGAATGCCTACTTAACACTCTTATTCCGGACGACTCATCTTCTGATGACAACGATTACCACCGTCAGATCAGAGCCTGGGCAGCTGAACCACCAATGTCACCTATGTCAAACCTCCCCTCTATTGACGAATTCTCAAACGTCGTTAAAAAACTGCCGGTAAATAAGTCATCAGGGGATGATAAAATATCTAATCGGATGATTAAGGAAGCCTGTAAAACAGCCGGTGACTGTATACTAACTGTTTACTGTCGGTGTATTTCTGAGGGCGTTTTCCCGCGTGTATGGCGTCGCGGCTTTATTCGAATAATACCAAAAAGTGGCGACAAGCCCCCGGACGACCCTAAGTCTTACCGCCCCATAACATTACTGCCTTCATTGGGGAAACTCCTCGAACGTTTAATTGTTCCACGTTTGTTACCGGACGGGCCTAAATTTCATAATAACCAATTCGGGTTTACCATAGGCAAATCTACAACTGACGCCGCACTCTCTGTTAGAACGATAGTAAATAATTCGAATTGTAAATACGTCGTCGGCATTTTCCTTGACATCTCTGGTGCTTTCGACAACGCTTGGTGGCCGATGTTACTGCTTAAATTAAAAAGTCGTGGTTGCTTTAGAAATATCTACACTCTTATATACTCGTACTTCTTACACGGAACCGTTAAACTGACACTTGGGCACCATTCTGTGTCGAAGGCACTGACTATGGGATGTCCTCAAGGTTCTGTAATCGGGCCGTACCTTTGGAATCTGGGATTTGATGATTTTCTCGCGATACCGCTCCCGCACGGCTGTTCATTGACTGGTTACGCGGACGATGGCCTTCTGCTCATTCAGTCAAATACGCGGTCTGGTCTCGAAAACTTAGCCCACTCGTGTTACGGTTTAAAATAGCTTTATTTCTCAAAGATTTCAAATCACTTACAAGGAGAAATAAAATACGAATAAAAATAACAAAAAGCGTTGACAGGTAATCTTAAAACATATTTTAACAATGTGGGTAAATTTGAAATAGTAGTACAAAACAGTGGTCTTTCGAAGCCAGTATGCAGTTGGAACAATACAAGGGACGGTTTACATGCAGTTTATTAATGTTATTTATTTTTTAAACAAAATTTTATGTGTTTTTTGAAACTATTTTGTTAATTATTATATTTATATATATGTCGGAGAAACATTATTTCTGTTGACATCGTCATTAGTGGTTAAGAATTTAGTGGGCATCATCAGGGTTAATTGCAAGCACAAACATAATGATCATGGTTTTGCACTACATATTATTTTAATTCGGATTAAATAACAATTTATCACTTCACAATAATATCGAGAGAAAATGCACAGTTAAGACCGAGCAGCGAGTTCAGGGCACCGGTCTTACTTTTACCAACAATTAATACTCTTTCAGTCTCTCAGACTCTCAATCTCAATGATCCAACTCGATCAGTCGCTATTTCTCAATAATATCCAATACTGTTCGCGTCCCTCCAAAAGTAAAGATGGCGCCTCGACCACGCTCAAGCTAAATGCTCTGCTCTGATTGGTCTATAACTGATAACAATATTTTTTACTTTTTATTAGACTAAGGAGGTTTTAAGCTATGGAAAAATTTAATAAATCATTATGTGCTTTATTCTTGCAAACAATAATCAAACCGACTTATAGCTTCCTCCGACACGGCCGTCCTGACATACCACACGCCCTCGTGTGATGTTGAAGATTGCGCATCGTCTTTAACTGCAAAAAAGATATTGTTATCGTTCGGCCACTCCTGACCAAAGGAATCATTATTTTATCTCCTGCACACCGATGATAAGATATTATCTTAAATTAGCTATACGCCTTTTGCTATCGAATCTGACTCCTAATAGCCCACACGCTACACACGAAATCAAGTTCATAGTATCGAAACAGCCACCTCGCCGTTATACACGTTACACATTTTAGATAATTGGCCACCTCGCCTTTTATCCAACAGATTTTAGGTACTTTTCAATGGCCACCTCGCCTTGCTACGGCCACCTCGCCTTGCTATGGCCACCTCGCCTTGCTATGGCCACCTCGCCTTGTATCCGCCGCCTCGCCTCTCACAATGACTACCTAAACATTAACAACCACCATGCTCCTAGGGTATCTTATAGGCATGAGATATACCATGCAACATTACCTTGCAACGTACCCGGGTTCAAAGGTATGGGTATGGCCGTATACCCAGTACCTAGGTACTAATATGTGTCCTCCACACCGTATCCGGTGACGGCGACTACTAAATGATCAGTTGGTCATTGTGATGGGCTCTGATGTGACTTGCAAAGCGATACTTCACCACATTAGTGTAGGCGGTATGATGCCATTCCGTAATCTTCATTCCGTCCTCCCAACCATCAGTAGATATGTTACAGGCCGCGAGATTGCGTTTCAACACGTATTTGTAACGCAGATATTGAACTCTTTGTTTGCGCTTTCCGCATGAGAGTTCGGAGTAGAAGAAAGACTTTGGCAATCTACTATCATCCATGTGTACGACGTGTCCACTCCAGCGGACTCCAGTGTTTTGTACTTACTAAAACCCTATATCAAAATACCTACAGGTTTTCCAAACCTGGCCTTAGCGGTCATCATCATCATCATCACCTTTAGCGGTCGCCTTTTAGAAACTCGATTACTTTATACACAGACAAATAACAACACAACAATCAAAACAACAAAAACAATACAGAAACACGATAACAGTTAAATCCCGCCAAAAATTCAATCTGACTTCATAAAATATTCACAGGCAAATAAACTGACGTAAAAAAAAGTTAACATTGAAATTAATAATATTACTATTGTCGACCAATTCCAATATTTTAAAATAGGTACTCTAAAATGACCTCTATCTTTATTAAAAGTAAATAACTCTTTTTAGTAATTCAAAATTAAATACTCTTTAACATCATTACACAATTAACTTCTTAATTCCGATAAGTATAAGGAACAGATTTGTATCACCAAATTATTTGTTAGAAAATGCCTAAAATATTACACGTACGCATGTCGGGAATCGCCGTAAGTATTCGGGTAACTTCGTACTCTCCGCGAGCGCGAGCATTATGAATGACCGCGCCGCCGTACTGGATATGACGAGAGACCCGCGTAGGTCCGTACCGTCATACGATTTAGTTCGGCGTTTTACTCGATAATACAATAAAATTTTACTAATCGGGTACGGCCGGGTTTCTGCTATACATACCCAGTCTGCGTACTGGTAAGCTCACATTGGGTATTTATACCTGTACCAGTATATCACACACGCAGAAACTCCGATATCATAACATTTTTAAACAAAATACAACAACAGTACAACAGCAGCAACATACAACAACAGTACAACGATTTTGCCATCATCGTTATCCGTTTGATTCCGTTCGTATTTTTTTATTTAAACGTTATCACTTACTGAAAACGAAGTAACTTTTGACTCAATAAGTACTAGAATTAATTTACTTTCCTGTATACCACGATCCGCAAAAGCAGAAGTCCACCGTTACCAACCAGCGTCAGTATTTACATCACCAAGTTTTTCTCGATATTCTGTTTATCTACAATGCCTTATTATTGCGACTGCACCTCGCTTCCAGATGTATTCGAATTTCGAACCACGATTAACAAAGGCCGATCTGCTTTGTGTCCGTATGTATGAAAAATCTGAAAATAAATTGAAAAACGACAGAAAACGGAGGTAGTTATCCCACTTCTGATGTCGGAGAAACATTATTTCTGTTGACATCGTCATTAGTGGTTAAGAATTTAGTGGGCATCATCAGGGTTAATTGCAAGCACAAACATAATGATCATGGTTTTGCACTACATATTATTTTAATTCGGATTAAATAACAATTTATCACTTCACAATAATATCGAGAGAAAATGCACAGTTAAGACCGAGCAGCGAGTTCAGGGCACCGGTCTTACTTTTACCAACAATTAATACTCTTTCAGTCTCTCAGACTCTCAATCTCAATGATCCAACTCGATCAGTCGCTATTTCTCAATAATATCCAATACTGTTCGCGTCCCTCCAAAAGTAAAGATGGCGCCTCGACCACGCTCAAGCTAAATGCTCTGCTCTGATTGGTCTATAACTGATAACAATATTTTTTACTTTTTATTAGACTAAGGAGGTTTTAAGCTATGGAAAAATTTAATAAATCATTATGTGCTTTATTCTTGCAAACAATAATCAAACCGACTTATAGCTTCCTCCGACATATATTTATTTATTTAAGATAACGTAAGTATACATTAACGTATTTTTTTTTTTTTTGTATTTATTTTATATATTAAATTTACTAGTTATATATTGGATTTATTTATATATATAAAATTGGTAAATAATATGTAAAATATGTGTGTACCATATTAACAAAATATTTTAAGTAATGTTTATTGCAATTATATTAGTATCAAATATTACCTATGTAACTGAAATGTGTATTCGTTTTATTGATTTATACATACATATACAATGAGTTTTATTATTATATAAAGTGAATTTTATAGAGCATACTTTCTTAGTTTATCCTTTTATACTTGGTTTTTTTTATTTTTTTTTATTATTTGTTTATTTATTTAAATATTAGGTCTATTTACTATGTGTTGTTTTAATAATTTTTTGAATAACATTATCGACTTTGCATCTTTTATATTTTTGGGTAATGAGTTATAGATCTTAGCTCCTTGATACATAATACTGTTTTTTCCGTAGTTCGTCCTAGGTTTAGACAGTACTATATAATTTGCACGTCTTGAACTGCGTGTGAGTACGTTTTTTGTAAATTTTATTTGTGTATGTATATCATTATTTAGTACTTTTCTTATTAAGACAGAAGTTTTGAAGTGGTAAATTTGGGAGACTCTGAATAATTTTGTCTCGTTATATATTTTATCAGTTTGTGTTAAATAGTTGTAGTGAAACAGAACTTTAATTAATTTATTCTGAGCCCTCTGCAGCGTACTTATATGTGTTTTGGCAGCTGATCCCCATACCTCTATTAAATACTCGATATGAGGTTTTACCAATGAGTTATAGACATTATACCGAACATTTAGGGGAAGACATCTCACAATGTTTCGGAGAGTGCCCGTAAGACAGTTTATCTTGGAGCGTAAAATCTCAATGTGTGGTTTCCATTGCAGTTGACTGTCTAGTGTGAGGCCAAGATACTTTTCCTTGTTTACTTTGTTTAGAACAGTTCCATTTATAGTCAAAGGTTGATGATTATGGATTTTTTTGTTTTTTGCCGAAAAAATTACGTAATTAGTTTTTGAAGCGTTAACAGTTAGTAAATTATTTAAAAACCATTTTTCTAAAATATTTAAATCATCTTGAGCCTCTTGTATAATTGATTCTACAGAATGTCCAAAGTAAAAAAGGCATGTATCATCTGCGTAAAGAGAAATATGTCCTTTCAGTCCTATTTCATGAATGCTGTTAATATAAACAAGAAAAAGGAGTGGGCCCATGATAGATCCCTGGGGAACACCACATTTGATTAATTCAGGGTTACTTGTGTATTCTCCTGACCTAACCACTTGAAATCGGTTTTCCAGATATGATTTAAATATTTCATATGCACTTTCGCAGACGCCAATAGATTTTAGCTTATATAATAGTAAATTATGGCTAACCGTATCAAAGGCCTTTTTTAGGTCTATGAACACGCCAAGAGCTATTTGCTTTTGGTCTATATTGGTTTTTATTTGGGTAATCAAGTCAATCGCAGCCGAAAGGGTGTTAGACTTTTGTCTGAATCCGTACTGGCGGTCAAACAAGAAGTCAAAGGAATCTAAATACCGTAATAGCCTACTATGGAGTATTTTTTCAAATACCTTTGATACTATAGGAAGCACTGAAATTGGTCTATAGTTTCCCGGGTCTTCTTTGGATCCTGATTTATATATAGGGGTTACTTTTGCTACTTTTAGTACGTTTGGAAATTGACCTTCTTTAAAACATTCGTTAATACTTTTTGTTAGGGTGGGTAAGATTAAGTTTTTAAAAGTTTTAAGGACATTTGCACTTATACCATCTATTCCAGTGCTCGCGTTTGATTTTAGACCTTTAATTATTTTTAACACCTCGTCTGTAGTGGTGGGTGTTATTTGTGTTAATTGATTGGAGGTAGAACAATTAGATTTAGTGTTGGTGTAATGATGATGATAGTTAGCTGGTATCTGGCTCGCTAAGATGATGCCTATATTAGCAAAATAATTATTGAATGTATCACATATACCCATCAAGTCAGTGACAACTCCATCAGTGGAGGTTAATTTTGACGGGAAACTAGATTCCCTGATTTTATTATTTGATAAACTATTTATTAATTGCCACATTTTCAACGGGTTACCTTCACATTCTTTTAATAATTTATAGTAGTAGTTAGATTTAGTCCCTTGTATTAGCTCAAAAACACTCTGCCTTTCCCTCTTAAAATTTGCTTTTAGATATTTATCATTAGGATTTTGTGTGTACTCTTTCCATAATTCGTTTCTTCTGTTAATTCTATGAATAATATTTTTATTGATCCAATCTGACTTAGGTGGATTCAGACGTTTTGTTTTAATTATTTCACTCTTATTGATCGCGGATTGTATTTCTTCGTGAAGTTTGTTGTAGCTCACTCCAACAGCTTCATAATCTAGTTCTTCTAATGTTTTTTGTAACTTTTTGTAGTCAGTCGTTTTATATTGAATCTTCTTAATGGGTTGTGGTTTATATTTTTTGACTTCCAAGAATATCTGCTTGTGATCAGACAAAGCCGATTCTATAATAGCAAGGTGAAAGATGTTTTCTAGTAAGCTAGTCACAACGTGGTCCAAAATCGTTTTTGTGGTTGAGGTCTCCCGCGTACAATGTTTTTGGGTTATTTTGTTAAGTATTCTATAACCATTTTCCGCCAACGTCTCTTTGTAGGCTGCAGTGTGAAGATCTTTACTGAGCAAGTTGAAATTAAAATCACCAAAAAGAATAGTTCTTTTTCGTTTCTGCAGTTCATCAGAAAGTGTATCCAGAAAACTCAAGGTGTTTGTTCTTTCTGGCTTATAAATAGCACCAATATCCAGGGAGAACTTATTTAGATGAATAAATAGAAAGTGATTATCGTTTTCGCACTTACTGCTTATAAAATCATGCTTTAGGTTCTTATGAACGTAAATAGAGACTCCTCCTCCTCTACTATGCGTTCTGAAGTTATAATAGTGTTCATAATTTGGCAATCGTAGGTTTCTTGCTTCGTTTTCAGATTTAATCCAGGTTTCAACCAATACAACAACGTGGACATTTTTTGTTGCTGCTAATATACATTTTAGTTCGTCTAGCTTTCCTGGTTTTACTAGACTTCGAACGTTAGCATATAGTAATCTTAATGATAGTTTCTCACTGCCTAGAGTTTCATAGTCCTTAGTTATCTGATATGTAATTTTATTATTCTCTGTACTTTGAAAAGATGTGATACTTAGTTTTTTGCTGGCAGTCGTAAAATTTTAGGTGTGTTGTTTACATATTTAATAATAAGATCTTTCTCACCATTCTGAATGCGACGTTGTAGTTCTTCAACTATTTTTTTCATGTATTGCTGCTGATACGGAGTTTGATCGTAAAACACTTTAATGGGTTCTTTTATAGATGACTTACTACGAAAAATCGTTCTTACAGTTTCTGGATTATCGAAGTATACCTTGATAGGGCGATGTCTTCCCAGTTTAAATTGTCCAATGCGGTGAATTTTAATAGGATCCGGACATTCTAGGAACGTGGTTTTGACTATTTTTATAACTTCCTTAGTATCTGATGTCATTCGATCTTCCCGGGTATCACCTATTGCTTCTACTATCCCCGATAAGACTATGTTTTTGCGCCTCAGTTCTCTTTCGTAAATTTCCGAGACAATATCTTCTCGAGTAACTTGCTGGGATGACAGTCCTATTTCGCAGTTAAACTTCATGTTTATAACGTCAGTTTCGAGGTTATTTATTTTTGTATTTGTTACAGTATTGGCTAATTTCAGATCAGTTATATCAGACTTCATTTTCGTTTGTTCCGTGACAAGATTGTTTGTAGTGATCTGTAGTTTTTTTAAATCATCTCGGATGGCTGACACATCTTCTGCAATTTTGGCCATTATTCCTGTTTGTTTCTCCACAAAACTATTCAAGCTTGTAAACAATTCTTTGCGAAAGTTGGCCAATTCGCTTCTCATGTCTTCATATTCTGGTTCCGGCTGTTTTCTTTTTCGCATAGTTATTTGAGGTAGCACTGGTTCCTCCATTTGAATTTTTGAAAGGTCAGGTTGAGAACCTCCACGCACCTCTGACTTATTTGGAGATCTCAATAAACTCATTTTACTACGGCTATGTAAGCCCTCCCTTACAATTTGTGACGTCGCTCGTAAACTGGTCTCTCTCGTTTCGGCGTAAACGCCACTGCGTACGATGTATATAGAGCAGGACGAATTATAGGAGCTCCTCTCTTTCTCGCCACGAGTCTGAAGGGGACGGGGTACCACTTGAGGATGGTAGGTCACTAAGTAACACGCGATGCGGATATTGAAAACTGAAGTATTTTGTCTTTAGCTTTAGATACAGAACTGTTTGCCGGTAATTTATTAATTTTGAATAAAATCTTTAACACGACCACCTTCAACGCTGTCTACGCCGTGATATATCGAAAAGGGGCGAACGGAACCGCTTAACATTCGCGCCGCAAAAAACCTTTCAACTAATCTTGAAAGGTAGTCTTAAATCCTCGCCTAGCATCAAATTCGATAACGTCACCGTAAAAAGAAAGGAGTCAGTGTGTTACCTCGGTCTCGTACTTGAAAAAAATTTTTCATTTATTGAACACATTAAAACTGTGGGTGAAAAAGCTAAACGTAACTTTTATGCTTTGACTAGAATATCTACGGCTACATGGGGTTTATCTTTTCATACATTAAAAACCATCTATGGGGCTACTTACCTAGGCTGTATGTGCTACGGAGCACCTGTTTGGGCCGATAGGGCCACCATAGGTGCGGTACGACGTAAGTTACTTCAAAGTCAGCGTCTAGCATTGATATTTTTATGTAAAGCATATAGGACTGTTAGTACGGAAGCACTACCAGTACTCGCGGGAGTGCTGCCAGTCGATCTCGAGGCACAACGACGTGCTGCAATGTATTTCGCTTCAAGAGTGCACTTGAAAAATGAATTCCTTTTAGAACGTGACCGGGCTAAGATTATTAGATTGTTTAAACCCCAGGCCGACGTTTGGGAGGAACTCTTAGACGAATGGCAGATAAGGTGGGATTCTTCTACTAAGGGCCGCCATCTCCACCAATTCTTTCCATCCGTTCGTGAGCGGCTGGAGAGGACTTGGTTGGAGGTGGACCACTGTGTTGCCCAATTCCTTACAGGACACGGCAACTTTAAAAGTAAATTGTTTTCATTTAAGCTTGTCTCCTCACCATTGTGCCCTTGTTCAACGAACTGTGAATACGAGCAATCTGCACATCATATCCTGTGGGAGTGTAGTCTATGGCAAAGTGAACGCAATATTATGCTCGATAGTTTGCAAATTATATCTGGGGTGATTTATTACTCGGACCTTGTTGCGACTAGGATGAATTTCCGTGCGTTTAAGCGTTTTTGCCATACCTATTATTGGAATCAGATATAATAGCTCACATTATTAGGACCCATAACTTATTAATTTATCATCCGTGGTGCCTGGCAACTGGGCTTAACTCAGTTGTAAACATCTGTTCTCATATCAATGACATGTAAATTCTATTCTGTCTCTCGCTTGATAAGGAGGGAAGTGAAAAAACTGATATTTTTTCTTACTCCTCCTATATAACTTCATGATTAATTTCGCTGCGGGTTCCAAGACAGTTAAAATCATTCCCCTGGGACACGTCGGACTTCATTGTCTCGACGATTTTCTGGATAGTTACTATTGTTGATCCTGGTTTACAGGAGTTGCAGTAGTAGGGATTTGGGTGGTGGGCAAGTCCCATAAAAAAAAAAAAAAAAAAAACATCAGGCGGATACCTCGGTGGCTCAGTTGGCAGAGCGTCTGGAGTACCAATCCAGAAGACGCGGGTTCGAGTCCCGCCTGAGGTTGAATTTTTCTTCCTTAATAAAAATTTAAAAATCTTAGCTTGAAATAAGCTAAAAAAAATACAAAAAGATTGTATAAAGGTAATGCAATATCATCCGGAATCTACTCGCTGTAAAGGGAGAATTCTGGGTTGGGCAGAATTGTCCAATCGATGTTGCTATGTCGCCGTAAAGACATAAGTAACATAAAGAAAGAAAAATTCAACACATCAGGCGGATACCTTTGTGGCTCAGTTGGCAGAGCGTCTGGAGTACCAATCCAGAAGACGCGGGTTCGAGTCCCGCCTGAGGTTGAATTTTTCTTTCTTAATAAAAATTTAAAAATCTTAGCTTGAAAGAAGCTAAAAAAAATACAAAAAGATTCTTTAATGAGTTTTTTAATAATATAAGAGAGCCACCATGTATCATTAACTTTCGGTTGTAACAACAACTAGCCACATGATAATTTTCAAAGCTTAATAACATTTGGTATTCTTTTAACCAGTGTTCTGTAATACAAACAATATCGTACTTGAATGTTTCTAGAAAAAGTTCAAATTCTAACAATTTGGAAGAGAGTCCTTGTACATTCTGATGGTATAATTTCAGAGTGTTTAAACATTTTCCCTTTGAAGGTGAAGTTAACAATATGCCAGAAGATAATATACATCTCATATTACTATTATTATTATTATCTTCTGTTGTCTTACTGACTAGTTTAAATTATAATAAGAATCTGGAGCTAAATCTAGTGCCCTAACGTCAGAACTGATTGGCAAGGATATTGTTGGGAACTCTCCAAACAAACTCAAATTTATATAAAACATAAATTCTTTAATTAGATTACACATTTGCAAGTTAGTGTTCGTCAAATACGTGTGATTGGCGGTTGGTCGGACGTGCTCGCGCGGCTGGCGATTGGAGCGAAGTGGCAGAGCGGAAGCGCCCGGCTGCGCCGTCGGCGGCGTCGGTGCGTACGGCTCTCGCGCCTCGCCCCGCCTCCGGCTAGTGTTGTCCATGCGTGAACATAGTGGGGACCTTGAAAGCCTAGCTTTCAACAGGTGCTGCTGCTGCTGCATTGGGTGTCATCTGGTGGATCAGAGACTGCGGGGAGAACACACATTTTATTGATTGCACGTCTGAGGATGCCCTTATTAGTGAGGACATCAGCCACCCTTGAGACGCCATCTGACCCCGGATAGAGGCGACTGATCCGTGCCAGTTTCCATTGAAGGGGAGGTGTAAAATTTTCCTTTAAAATGACGAGGTCACCGATGCGAAGTGCCTTTTGAGTTTGGCGCCATTTTGTGCGGGTTTGCAACTCCGCTATAAATTCTCGGTGCCATCTGTCCCAGAAATGTTGACGTATTTGTTCGATGCGCTGATATCTTGATGAATGCTTGCTTGTGATGGCCGTCGATGGAACGGAAGCAAGCGGTTGCCCAATGAGAAAGTGCCCCGGTGTGAGAGGGGTAGGATCATTAGGATCGGACGATAAGGGAGATAAGGGACGCGAGTTTAGGATGGCCTCAATCTGTGTGAACAGAGTTGCTAGCTCCTCAAATGTTAATGAGGCACTGCCAGCTATACGACGCAAGTGGTATTTAGCAGACTTAACGCCTGCTTCCCAGATACCTCCAAAATGAGGTGAATATGCTGGACTAAATATAAATCGGAAGCCTTCATTATTGGCAAAATTTCTTACTGGTTCGCGACTAGACCTGAGTATTCTATTTATTTCATTGCACGCTCCCTTGAAATTGGTTCCGTTGTCACAATATATTACTTTAGGTTTTCCTCGTCTGGAAACAAATCTACGCAAACTCAATATGAATGCATCAGTACTCAGATCACTGACCAGTTCTAAATGCACTGCCTTTGTTGAAAGGCATACTAATAAACACAAGTAGCATTTTGATATACGGTTACCCTTACCTTTACGACTTGAAGTACTGAAGGGACCAGCAAAATCAACACCACAGGCATGAAACGGAAATGTGGCATGACTTCTATCTATGGGTAGGTTTCCCATTATAGGTTGTACAGCTTTTCCTTTTAGGCGGGTACAAACAATGCACTGCCTGGTGGTGCTTCGTGCTAAATATCTACCTCCTATAGGCCAAAATTGTTCTCTAATTGAGGCTAAGAGATGTTGAGGACCTGCATGAAACAACCGTTCATGTTCACTTCTAAATAGGATTTTTGTGAGATGATGTTTGTAGCTAACATGATGGGGTGTGTCTTATCATAAGCATATTAAAAATTTTGCAATCGACCCCCTACTCTTAATACGCCTTTATCATCTATGAATGGATTAAGAGGCAAAAGCTTAGACTTATTTAGGTTTTTCTTACTACTAATTAACTTAATATCTTCAAGATAGCTGTCTGACTGACTAAACCTAACTAATAATAATAGAGACTTATCTAACTCCTTAATATCTAAATATCCAATGATTTTGTTGCTTTTATTTTTACAGTTATGTACAAACCGTAATACATAGGCATATATTCTTTTAACTTTATTAAAATTAGAATAATTTTCGAACTTAATAAACCTTTCTGTTGAGACATGACATTGGATTGTATGTGACTGTTTAATATCAGTTAATGTATCAGGTATTAATATGTTTGTTTGTGAAGGCCAATTCGAAGAATCGCTGGCGAGGAACGAAGGCCCTTCCCACCAAAGGAGAGAGGACTGCAATTGCTTAGGGTTCGAACCTCTACTAGCAATATCTGCAGGGTTTTGATCTGTAGGAACATGGCAAAAGTTAAACCCTGTGGCAAGTTGGTTTATTTCATTAACTCTATTACATACAAAAATCTTAAGGTTCCTAGGTGGGATTTTCAACCAACCTAGTACTATTGTTGAGTCTGTCCATATGAATTTTTGACTTATGTTGCAATCTAATGACTCTAATACTTTGGCAAATAGACGGGCGCATAGCAATGCACCGCACAGTTCTAAACGTGGTATCGTAGTGGGACTCATAGGAGCGACACGTGCCTTAGCACATAGTAGCCTAACGGTAACATTTTTCTCTTTGTTACATGATCGAAGATAAACACAAGCAGCGTAGGCTTGAGATGAAGCATCAACAAAACAATGTAGCTCCATGTCGATGGGATTTTCACATAGAACTCTCCTTGGTACCTTGATCTCTGACAAATGAGAGAATTCTTTTAAAAGAATAGCCCAATCTCTACCTACTTCCTTTGATACAGGGTCATCCCAGTCTAATTTAGAGGACCATAATTTTTGTAATAATATTTTAGCTACTACAGTACAGGGACATAATAACCCTAAGGGATCAAAAACTTTAGATGTAGTAGATAGCACTGATCTCTTAGTAATAGACTAGCTGTTACCCGCGACTTCGTCCGCGTGAAATTAAACGAAAAATGTAATGTTCATATTCATGCATTGGTCAGCTCCCGTCATACGGAACTCTAATTCGTTTCTTGTTCTTAAATTAAAGTAGCCTAAGTTACTCCTTATAACGATGGTGAAAGTCCCTACAAAATCAGTCCAGCTGTTGCAGGAATTAGAAGGAACGAAGAGAGAGACAGACAAAAATTTTAGATTTTTTTTTGTGTAATTACCGTATATATACTTTTATATATGAAATTACAAACAGAAATTCCAATTTTAAGGAGTATAAAATATTTGCATTGCATCAAGCTTTTATGTGAGTTCAACCTCTTTTGAATAAAATTGGATTGAGTTTTCAAGCATATGTCAAAATAAAAAGTAATTTAAATCAAAAGCACTAAGGAGTATTGATATCACCTCCAACATAATTCTCTATCTCTTTTTAATCCCGTCAGGGATTGAATTTCGATAAAATACGAAATACGTCTTCCATCAATTCTGTTAAAGAATGTTTATGCAAAATTTGAAGTAGATTGGACCAAGGAATCACGTTGTCTCGTACAAATTTGGACCCCTATCCCCCCCCGCCCCTTATGGGCAAAATTTCGGAAAATCCTTTCTTATCGGATGCCTACGTCATACAAAGACTACACTCGCCAAGTTTCATTGAAAATCTAAGAAATTTCATATTAACTTTGCACCCCCATTTTACCCTTTTAAAGGATGATTTTTGAAAAAATATTTTACACGTGTCATAACTTTCAATGAAAAACCTTCAAACTGAATTTCAATTGAATAACTTCAAAAACAGCAAAGTTACATACTAACCTTACAACCCCGTTTTACCCCCTTAGGGGGTGAATTTTCAAAATTCCTTTCTTAGTGCTCCCCTACGTTATAAAAGGAATCTTTGTGCAAAATTTCAAGTTTCTAACCCTTATAGTTTAGGCCCTTGGACCAAGGAATCACGTTGTCTCGTACAAACTTGGTCCCCTATCCCCCCCCCCCCCCCTTATGGGCAAAATTTCGGAAAATCCTTTCTTATCGGATGCCTACGTCATACAAAGACTACACTCGCCAAGTTTCATTGAAAATCAAAGAAATTTCATATTTACTTTGCACCCCCATTTTACCCCTTTAAAGGATGATTTTTGAAAAAATATTTTACACATGTTTCATAACTTTCAATGAAAAACCTTCAAACCGAATTTTAATTGAATAACTTCAAAAACAGCCAAGTTACATACTAACTTTACACCCCCGTTTTACCCACTTAGGGGATGAATTTTCAAAATTCCTTTCTTAGTGCTCCCCTACGTTATAAAAGGAATCCCTGTGCAAAATTTCAAGTTTCTAACCCTTATAGTTTAGGCCCTGCGTGGATATGTCAGTCAGTCAGTCATTCAGTCAGTCAGCTTCTCCTTTTATATATATATTGTAAAAATAGTTCACACCCAGATCTTGGTCTTCTTTCCCACCAGCACTCTTTCACTTTATTAGAAACAAATGAGTCAGAAGTTGAGACTGTTATAATGAACCTCAAATCTGACTGTGCAGTTGGTAGCGATAACATTTCCGGTAAATTTCTTAGGCAGTATAAAAACTATTTAATTCCACCTATCACTTTTTTATGTAATCTTGCTTTTAATACAGGTAAATTTCCAGAAGCTCTTAAAATCGCAGTTGTTCACCCAATACACAAAGGCGGCGATAGGGATAAATTAAACAATTACAGACCTATTTCTATTTTACCCACGCTCTCTAAAGTACTTGAGAGATTAATGACTAATAGACTAGTAAAATTCTTGGACCATACTAAATTGCTGTCGCCAAGGCAATACGGTTTTCGCGCTGGTATTTCCACTAGCAAAGCAGTTCTAGACTTAACCAACGAAATTATTGAAAATCTCGATAAAAAACAAAAGGTAGTAAGTGTCTTTTCAGATATTGCAAAGGCATTTGATACAATTTCTATCCCTATCCTTACCACCAAATTGGAAAAAATAGGAATAAGGGGTTCCCAGTTGTCTCTTTTCAAAAGTTATCTTGAAAACAGAAAACAGTACGTAAAGATTAACGATTACTACAGTGACCAACTCCCTGTTAGATGTGGAGTCCCACAAGGGAGTATTCTCGGACCTACCTTATTCCTATTATACATAAATGACCTGTGCCAGCTACAGTTGAAAAATACCACTATATTCACCTATGCCGATGACACTGCTCTTATATCATATGGCAGCTCTTGGGAATCGGTATTTGCGAGCGCTCAATCTAGCCTTGACGCGATCACTAATTGGTTAGCTAGAAATGAACTGACCCTTAATGTACACAAAACTAATTACCTCACCTTCTCTTTAACTACTCCAGGTAAAATCCCTTCTCTATCACTTTCTCTCACTGCCCACAATTGTAATACAACTCCTCAATCTCTATGTAATTGTCATATCCTATCCAGAACAAATTGCGTAAAATATCTTGGTGTACAGATTGATGATACACTTTCTTTTCACCCTCACATCGATGTTCTCACCTCAAGATTGAGGAAGCTAATATTTGTTTTTAAAACACTCAGCAATGTAGCTGACTCGCAAGTCCTTAGGATGACCTATCTCGCTCTTTGCCAGTCTATCACGCAATACTGCATTGTCACCTGGGGTGGAGCGAATAAAACTCACTTCTTGAAACTGGAGCGTGCCCAAAGAGCAGTACTAAAAGTTGGCTGGCGGCTACCTTACCGATTTCCTACATATGACCTTTACAAAACATGTAATGTCCTCTCCGTTCGCAAATTATTTATCCTCAACACTATCCTCACTTCTCACTCACGCATTGCTTACAATTCGTCCAAATTAGACTTTAAACGTCGGAAACACCAGGTCTGTCCTTCGATTTCAGTCAGAACAAGCCTAGCTCAAAGATGTTTCTATTATCTGGGTAATTATGTGTATAATAAAGTAAACAAAATTTTAACATACATCCATTAACCAAACTTAAATGTAAAAAAGTAGTAACCACCTGGTTAAATAATTTAGATTACGATGAAACTGAAAATATTCTCTGCAGCATAAAAAAAAAAAAAAAAAAAAAAAAATATCCTTCCACCCATACCTTCTTTTCCACTCTCATCCACTTACACACACACCCAATTACATTCATACACATATCACACACACACTTACTCATACATATACATATATATATACATATATATATTTATATACAAAATTTCTGTTCATACACAAACACATACATACAGAATGTCTAAATATAATAAAAAAAATTAATAAAAAATAAATAAAAAAAGACCTTAGTTCATGTATATTTCTTTCCGTAACTTTAATTAAATCTTATATGTATCACGTCTCATTGTAAACAGTTTTATGATTCATTTATTAATAGCGAGAGCCTGGAGATCTGTCACACAGGTTCCGTACCTAGTACAAACTCCAGCTCTCATCAAGGTGTTAGATTAAGCTATAATTTAGTTTAATTTAATTTAATATATATAATATAATAGGGCTCTAACTTAGTTGAGAATTGTAAGGTATCAGCTGTGGGAGACCAATTGAGACCTAAAACACTAGATTCTTAACTAAACTCCATATTATTCAACGAGCTATTTTCGGAATTAAATAACTGTGGACAATTCGTTTTAAATTTTCTTAGTCGGAAGCAAGCACTATTGATTTCGTACACTTACGCGAATATTAGACATTGAAATGAAACTACTTTTTACGGATTTTATCGCGGTATATTTGATATTATTTTAACCCGACGTTTCGGATCCTTTACAGCATCCATGGTCACGGGCCGACTGAGGTGTTGGTCGTCTTGAAGTTATAATTACTAACAGCTACCCTACATTTTTAATTATTATTGACAATCCGATTTACACAGAACGAGCTCACCGTGTCCTTCGGTCGTGCAGTTTTGTTCTTGGATTTAGATTTAATAGAATCTATGATAGGGTTCCAAGCAGGTGGTAATACCATAGCAAGCACTATTTAGTATATACAACATTGCTATAAATATGTCTTAGCCCTTCTGCAGTTTCTGAACCTGTATTTAAATCATCTGCATAAAAATCATTTTTAATAACATGAGCAATAGATTTATCCTTACATTCATTTGCTAACTGTAAAAGACAACGAGTACTTTAATTAAAAAAAAGAAAAACCAACTTCAAAAACTAAAAAGCAACAAAATTACTTCATACAGTTTTACCTTATTTTAATTTTAATGGTATGAAGTCGGTGCCAAGCCAAACGTAATAGTAAGTACACTCTCCGCGAGTAACCTTGAGCGGGGTGGTTAGTACCACCACATCATCGGCACCGACTTCATACCTTTAAAATTAAAATAAGGTAAAACTGTATGAAGTTATTTTTTGCTTTTTAGTTTTTGAAGTTGGTTTTTCTTTTTTTTTAAAGTTAATTTATTTTTTTCTTTTTAGTGTTGTATATACACCGTGAAATTGTAGTCGTTGTGGAACCGAAAGGTGGGAAACTTATGATAATTAGTAGAACAAAAAAAAGTCTTAGATTAACTCTACTGTTTATAATAAAAAAGTTGGCAAGTGAAAAGAATATTTTCACTTGATCGAGTTTGCTAGTAGTAGTGCATCAATATTTCATTCAAAATCGGCCGCAGTCGCTAGCTCGCTACTCTGAAGCCGCCTCGTGAGGGCGGCGCGGGCGGCGGGTTCAATGACCCGAACGCCCGCCAGTCAGCTGGTACTAAACGGATAGCGGCTGTCCGAGCGAATAAGTAAAGTACTAATAAGTACTTACGCGTTATTTAAAAGTAGTAGGTCAGTACTTTATTGATGTCATTTTATTATTGAAATAAAGTGTATTTAGCAATACGATGCAGATGGCGACGAAATTGATGGTAAGTATTACTTTACACCTATCTACGTATTACCTCCAATTAAATAAAAGGGATTAAAAATGAAGTAGGTACCTAGGTTAAGTAGGTACATAGCTTTAAAAAAACCTTTTTTTTGTAACTTTGCCCCAAGCAAAGATTTAACACACACACACACAGACCTAGAACAATTACCTGCAGATCATACATTTTTTTTCCGAGCAAGGATCGAACTCGCGACGCCTTGCGCAGCAGTCACTCGTACAGCCGCTGCGCCAATCATTGCGGCAACATTTTCACGGAATAAATTGTACTCCAATTTCTCCTTCATACATTCCACGAGCTTAGGACCGCCAGAAATACTTTACTTGAACATAGTTTTAGATATTTCAGGCGTATTTAAAAAATTGGAGCTTTTTACAAAATAATCAACTTTACATACAAGTTACCTGCTAAAAGTTTATTTACGACGACGAAGTGGAGTCCGCCGCGTTCAATACACAAACGTGCCCGTTTTATACTATTGTCTTTTAGCTTTCTTAACGTGTCTCTGTCACTTTTCATTCTATCAAAGGCGTCCACTATCGCACTGCGTAACTCGTCACGATTTTCATGTTCACGGGTATAAACAAGTCTTTTGATTTCCGACAACAAGAAAAAGTCCAAAGGCGTTCAGTCCGGGCTCCTAGGCGGCCAAGCCACGGGACCGCCGCCGTGGCCTATCCACCTATCACCGAACTGAGTGTTTAGGTAGGCACGCACTACACTTAAATAATGAGCGGGGCAGCCATCATGCTGATAGTAAATCCCTGCTAAGTACGCTACAGGGATATCATCTAACAGCCAGCCCCGATATTATCGTTAATAACATGTCTAAAAACGAGCTGTTAGATAGCGTTCAATGAAAATAGTCACTATTAATTGGCCGTTATAATAACTGCCTACACATTAGCACTAAACTGAACTTGGTGATGGTCTTCCCGTATTAAGTATGGATTCACGAGAGTCCATTAATGTGCACAGTACAGCTGAACAATTGCTAAGTACTTCGCGTTCGTATATTCGTACTGACGACACATTTTCGCGTTACAACGTAAATCTTACCGCGCGCGAGTTGCAGTAGAACTAGCGCCCGGCCCGCACGCCGCCGGCGGCGACACTGCGGCGCCGCCGCCGCTCAGCGTGGTAGGTAATAATAGGTAGTGCGTCCGAGTGGATTGTCGGCAAATGTGTAGGTAAGTTAGCGGCAGCGCGCGGGCGGCTTTTATGTCTTTGTCGGCATGCTTTACTGCTTAGTTGTGTTAGTTGTGTACCTATGTGTGAGTAACATTGAATGATATTGATCGTAGTGATCGTAGTACGTTAAATTTAGTGGCGTTACCATGTATCCTGGTTTCGTTCTAGTTTTTTGTATGTCTGTCACATTTTTTATAAAAAAAAATATCTTTATTTCATTTAAATTTCACATAAATGGATTCCATTATTGATATAGAGTCCAAAATTTTCGTCCCAGCAATAGTTATAATTTCACGGTGTATATATAATTAACTTTTCATATCAGGTCAATCTAATAGCCTGAAAGAATACAACTATCGATCCATATATACTAATAATTATGAAAGATTTTTCCTTCAACTCCTAACCGTTGAGGAGTTGTACCTTTTCGTGCTATGGGAACAGTTAGGGCTCTTAGCATGAAATATAAAAAACATTTATTACGCAAGCAAAAGGACAATAACTAACACAAATTACCTTGATCTGCACGCAGCGGGCAAAGGTGATCCCAGTGGCTCGTGGCGGCGAGTGTTTGCAGCACAGTCTTAGATTATTATGGCTAGGATTATTTTATTTATTTACTAACAACTCAACAAAAAATAAATATCACAACACTTCTTGTATATTTCTTATTTCCACTACATATATTTGCACTCTCTCTTACTTTAGTGTATTGATCCAGTAATACCCATATATTTTTTATTTCTTCATAACACACAAGTAATTAGGTATTATTATAAGTATTTATCACACAATAACAATAAAATTTTACAATAGACGTCAATCAATTAATGGCGGCGGTACAGCGTCTGCGTTCCATTGCTTGTCATAGATTATGCTATGATGGCTCTAACATCCGTAGCATAGATAAGCAATGTGGTAACACTGGGCACTCAATTATTAAAAAGAAAACCATTCCCACGCAAATATATTTTACTTTAAATTTTATTAAGAAAGAAAAATTCAACCTCAGGCGGGACTCGAACCCGCGTCTTCTGGATTGGTACTCCAGACGCTCTGCCAACTGAGCCACCGAGGTATCCGCCTGATGTGTTGAATTTTTCTTTCTTTATGTTATTTATGTCTTACGGCGACATAGCAATATCGATTGGACAATTCTGCCCAACCCAGAATACTCCCTTTACAGCGAGTAGATTCCGGATGATATTGCATTACCTTTTATAAAATCTTTTTGTATTTTTTAGCTTATTTCAAGCTAAGATTATTAAATTTTATTAAGAAAGAAAAATTCAACCTCAGGCGGGACTCGAACCCGCGTCTTCTGGATTGGTACTCCAGACGCTCTGCCAACTGAGCCACCGAGGTATCCGCCTGATGTGTTGAATTTTTCTTTCTTTATGTTATTTATGTCTTACGGCGACATATTGTCGAATCGATATTGCTATGTCGCGAATTGTCCAATCGATATTGCTATGTCGCCGTAAGACATAAATAACATAAAGAAAGCAAAATTCAACACATCAGGCGGATACCTCGGTGGCTCAGTTGGCAGAGCGTCTGGAGTACCAATCCAGAAGACGCGGGTTCGAGTCCCGCCTCAACACATATCCAAAGAGTGTGTTGTGTTTTTTCTTGCATGTGCGACATACAGCTCTCAGCTGACACTGATATGCAGTGTGTCCATGACGAAAACAATTCTTACATAGCCTAAGCTTTGTGATTTCATTTAAACGTTCCTCTACACTCATGTTTTTGAACTTAGAGCACTCATACAATAAATGTGAGTCCTTATATAAAATACATCTATTTTCCCTTTTATCATGGGATACAACAAAACTTTTAGACTGTATGTTTGACTTAAACCTATCTGTTTGTTTGTCATAGCGATTGTTATTAAAATAGGCTGTCTCTAATACATCAGCTCTACTGCGGAGAAAAGTATAGAATTCACTAAGAGTGGGCAGCTCCTTTAAATTGCACTTATATTCTTCCCACTTTCTAGAAGTATTGATATCTAATTTAGTTGACATTGTGAATATTATAAGCACATCCCACATGTTTGTTGGTTGACCTAGAGTGTCAAGTGCCCTTAAATGTTTAGAAACATGATCAACTAGAAATCTTAAAGATTTAAATGATTCTCTTTGCATATTTTCTATGTTAAACAATGCCTTTAAGTGATTGTTAATTAATATATTCTTGTTATCAAACCTTTCACATAAAATATTCCATGCAATTTTATAGTTCTTGGCACTAAATTCAATGGATTTAATGACTACAGATGCGCTACCTCCTAAAGCAGAACGCAAATAGTGAAATTTATTTATTTCTGGAATATTTGGATTGCTATCTATAACTGACTGAAAAGTATCTTTAAATTCTAACCAATCTAAGTAACTGCCATCAAATGTGGGCAATTTAATTGTAGGCAACTTAATGTTATTAAGTTTGTTAGAATGACAACTATTGCAACTTTCAACATCATCTTTATCAGAAGTTTTGCTAGAAAAATCCTCTAAAAACTCTTGGCTGCGAGACAGTAAATTAATAAATTGGGTTTCTAACATATCTCTTTCATTAATTTGTTCACTTACATCACTATGTAATAATTCAATTCTACTTTGTATTTATTAGCAGCGTTTTTCCTGAAATAAAACGCATATTAAATTACTTACCTAAATTCGAAGCTTAATTGATAGAGAATAGCATTTCCGTTTCCGCTTATTTCCCTTCTCTTTCTACCCTTATATGTCCCTCTCTTTCACACTTCCCCCCTTTTTACCTCTCCCTCACCACCAGGTGGGGACTCATTGCGATCGGTGTTAGAGTCTTGCTTGTTCATTGCGTTGAAAATCAGCAGGCAGAAATTGTCTTAAGCTTCGAATTTAGGTAAGTAATTTAATATGCGTTTTATTTCAGGAAAAACGCTGCTATTAAATAACTTGACCGTAAATTCGAAGCTTAATTGATTGAGACGTGTTTGTTATCGCCTGGTGGTGATGAACGCCAATGTGAGGATGATCATTAAATAATTATATCTTAGAAGGTAAACAGATGGTTTTACCCATAACCGTGTGTGAAATGCTCATACAAATTAAGAGACATTGAGGGAATCTAAAAAATAAATACTTATAGGATGTGCAAAATAAGTTTAATTATCTTCCAATTTTAATCAAATAAGCACACATGTGAGAATGAAATTACAAAACAAAAACATTTGATTATCAAGTTATATAATTTATATTTATATTTAAAGTAATAGACGCTAGAACAAACGGTTTCTAAATCACAATAAACTAATAACATACATTTTTCTTGAGAAGTTATCACAACAATCGATATTGATATTACAATAATTAAATTACAGGATCAAATAAATTTACTACTGTACTGGAAGTACAGACTGACGGCATCACCTGCCGTTTGTAAAATTTTTTGAAGGTATTTTCAGCTCTCCAATTACCTCTAGCCAAGATGCTATCCATTGGAAGGTTTTCAGACCAATTTTTAGATGCCACCGCGGACCGAAAACTACCTGGAGTAGCTATTATATTAGCTTCTGACAAAAGGGATCTAATCCAACCTGCTATCACTGCTCTTGAAGCAGGTCTGGCTTGACCTCTAATATTCATAAATAAGTTATGACATGTAGCTAATCTACGTTTATCTTTGAGGATATCAATAGTTCGGTTTATCCAAAAGATGGGATCGAGATTAATATTTTCTGGATTTTTAAATAGTTTCCAGCCAGATTGCCTGTGTGTTACCGAATCGGTTTTTGACCCAAAAACTGGCCAAAAAATTACATAGTCATTACCCCTAATCAAATGTTCTGAATCAACCCGAAGAAGAGTTAAGTCATGTATTCGCCTGCCTGAGCAAAGAAGTAATAAAGCAGCAGTATGTCTAGACGTTTGGAAAATATTGTTCAAATCAATGGAACTATTTGCTAAATAAGACAGAAGTTCGTCAATGTTCCACACAGGGGGTTTCCTTGTTACCGGTTGTTTGAGTGCAACTGATTTTAAAACATGCTTTACTAAGGTATGGGAACTTAAAACTCCCGCTGAATCTGCGTTACATAATGTAGACACAACTGATTTATGCAAAAGTATGGAATTGTACGATAATTTGTCAATTAAAAATAAATCTGCTAAAAATCGTGCTACCGCTGAGCCATTCGGATTGGTCGGGTTTACATCATGTTCCTCGGTCCATTTTAGCCATCGTGACCAAGCACTTTTGTAAGTCTTGCGCGTCGATTGCCGCCAAGATGACTGCAATAAATCAATTTGGTCTGGATTCCAATTTAATAAATTTTGATTCCACCCCCACATTTCCAGACCTCTAAGGTTATATCCTGGACTTTGGGAGGTGGAAGGCCGGTTGTCGTGTCCACTAAGGTTCGGTTGAGATTGTGTATGGTGAATGGAGCCCCTATGGCTCGTGCTTTTAGGTCTGCTCTCCAGAAGACCCGGTCCCATCGAGGAACTATTAGTAAGTAGATCCCTGAAGCTCGATTGAGATGCGCTAGTACTCTTGGTACCAGACAGGGTGGTGGGAATACCCACGCTAACTGGTAGTTCCAAACAATCGAAAATGCGTCGTGATAAATTGCCTGTTTGTCCTTCATATCTAACGACACATAGTTGGCAACGACATGTGCTGTTTCTGATGCAAAAAGATCTATCACAGGGGTCCCGAATTTCCTGAATATCATTTCTGTGCATTGAGGAATTAGATGCCATTCTGCAGCCTTCCGACGCCGAGAAAGGCGATCGGCAAGGGTGTTCAGTCTGCCTGGTAAATGAAAGACTTTTAGAACGATATTGTGTTCGTCCAGCACTTGGAACACCTTTTTTGTTATATTCATCAGTGGTTTTGATATTGTCCCCCCCTCGTTGCGCAGGTAAGAAACTACTGTTTGGTTGTCGCACTGTACAAGGACGGTAGAACTTTGTAGTAGTCGAAAGTGACCGTGTAGGACTTTTAAAATCGCCAGCATTTCTTTTTGGTTGCAATGCAACCGAGCCTCCTGCTCGCTCCACTGTCCTGACATTGACCAACTGTTCAGTTGTGCGCCCCAAGCTAGATTGGAGGCATCTGTGGTCAGAAAATGGCTTGGTGGAGCGATGTGAATTGGTGACGATGCCTGGTAGTTCTGTAGCCACCATTCTAGATCCTTTTGTGCTTCTTCCGGTACAATGTGCAGTTGCTTTGATGACCCTGGGATTGAATTTAGGAGATCTAGCAAACTCCGGTAATTCAATCTGCCTTTTGGTACTGCATAACTGGCAAAATTTAGAAGTCCCACAATGCTTTGAAGGTTTTTTATATTGACAACTTTGTCCTTCAGGATGCGTGACACCTTGATCAGTAGACTTTGGTACTTCTCTGATGGAAGTCGTTTTTGATTTAGCCATGGATTCCAATGAATACCTAAGTAAACTAAACTCTTTTGGGGAGTAAGCTCGGATTTTTTGATATTTACTTGCCAGCCTAGGTACTGTAGTCTCTTTACTACAAACTGAATCTGTGATCTGAGAACGTTCATGTTTTGATGGGCTATTAAAAAATCGTCTAAATATACAACGATTCGAATGCCTTCTTCTCGTAACGTCTGGGCAATCCAGTTGGTCAAGGACGCGAATACTTTTGGAGCCGTGGTCAGACCAAACGGCAGGCATGTCATTTGGAGTAATTCTCCATTGTAAATTAATCTGAGGAATCGTCTGTGGGACTTGGAAATGGCTAAATGAAAATAGGCCTGGGAAAGGTCTATTTTGCAAAGCCAATCCCGGGGTTGCAGAAAATCCGGTATTCGAAAGATGTTTATAAGTTTGAATCGATCTGTGGCTACAAACTCGTTCAGGGCCTTTAAATTGAAAATTGGACGAAAAGTGTCTTCGTTTTTCGGCACTAGGAATATTGTTGATAAAAAGCTTGGGGTTAAATTGGTGCGTTCGAGAACACCCTGATCTTTCATTTGGTGTATGAGCATTGACATTTCTGATGTAATAGGAGTAGTGAAAGCGCTTTTTCTTATATTCGGTATAATAAGTGGAGGCCTTTGGAGAAATGGAATTCGATAACCTCTTAATATTTTGATAAGGAATACTGGAGCTCCTAAGTTCTCCCAACGATGGACAAAGTGAGTTAACTGACCCGCCCTGAACTTGGTGCTTGAAGGAATCAAGTCAGTTCCTTCGTTTTTTAAAATTGTCAATTTTTGAAGGCCCGGAGGATGTGTTTTGATTTCTGGCATTTCTGAATTGGCCATTACTCGATCGATTTTGCCGTCCAGCCCGTGATCGAAAGGAACCTCGGGCATTGAAAGCCCCTCGTCGGTTCGAGTTGTTGCCGACATATCCCTGAGGATATTGACTATGATAACTCCCCTGCGGAGGAGCGTTATATAATGGATGTGCAGCTTGCGCGTGACAACCACCATGTGCAGTATCATGTGACGCCCCATTCGGACAAGCCGCCCCCTGCGGAGGGCGGTTGTAAGATACAGCTTTATTAGGTCTGGCTTGAGAGACAGAGCCATCGTTGTTCGATCTGAATGGCAAGAATGCTTTTTTGACGCCCCCAATTTTCTCAAGAGCGGCGGTAAAAAGTTCAGCACTAAAAAGATTTCGGCATGAAGGTGGTATTTTACGTAAGGATGTTTTTACAAGAGGGTCTCGTATGAACTTCGTTATACCGTCACGTCTCATCTGAATTATCTCGGCTCTATGACCGCATAATAGTTGTAAAAGATCAGATGACACTTTATGTATGTCTCCTTTCAAAAATAATTCTATCATTTTATCTTGTAATACATTGAAATTTAATTCTTGTTCATCTTTTGCCCATGACAAAAAACTTTTTATTGTTTCTTGCAAAACCTCTCGTAATTTTAATAAGCAGAATGTTTGAGCAGCATAAGCTTTATCGGCTTGAGCCAAATGTCTTGATGACTCATAGGCTTTAATTTCTTCATTAACCTCTAACTCTACGAATCCCGGGGAATGGCTATATATTTTTTGGGTGTCGGCATAACGAACTTCACACCAGTCACTATTATCAAAGTGTTGGATTTCATTTAAAGTTGACAAAAAATCATTAGGAGCCTTAGGAACAGATGGTTCCTTAAGTTTAGTCTGAATAGCAAAGGTAATACATGGCTCTTTAATATTCTCAATACTACCTGCATTGTCAGAAAATAAATCACGACTTTCGTTCAAATCAATACATGACTCATTACAAAAATCAACGGGGTAGGTGGAATTATAAGGATTATTATTATTATTCGCAAGCAAGTCACGAAGTTGACCTACTTCTTTAGACAATTTATCCAACCTGTGGTCTGAGCGGCGAGAACGTTTCGATTTTTTATGACGGTGGCGCCGTGTTCGTCTCCTCTTGCGACCCGTTGAGCTGTTCGAACTACTAGAACTCGATGAAGAACTAGAACTGTTCGATGAGCTACTAAAAGATCTGCGGCGAGAAGGGCCCGGAGCCACAGACGCTTCACCAGCATTGATTTCGGCAGGCATACCGTTATTTTCCATTTCCTAATACGAAATAAAACCACAACTGTATTCACAATGATAGTCACGAACAACAACTTGTTATCGAAAACAAGTGAGGGTGTGTTTAAAATTCTGGGTAGATTTTTGCACAAATATAAAATATTATCAACCCACAGAAAAATCATTCGATTTATAAAAATGTGTGGGTACATACAACATTGAAATAAACGAACAGTAAAACTGTTACAGAATAATAAATTGTGCAAACACTTACGTGTGGTTATATTAGATGTTCCTCAACAATAATTGTACTCTGATTTAGGCAGAGTGTTTAAAATGTTAAGATACTTGATATTTATGAAGGGAAATTTACAGTGGTTCGTGGTAGAACCTTACGCAGCGGAAAATAGAACGCCAATGAACAAGCAAGACTCTAACACCGATCGCAATGAGTCCCCACCTGGTGGTGAGGGAGAGGTAAAAAGGGGGGAAGTGTGAAAGAGAGGGACATATAAGGGTAGAAAGAGAAGGGAAATAAGCGGAAACGGAAATGCTATTCTCTATCAATTAAGCTTCGAATTTACGGTCAAGTTATTTAATGATTTCTTACACTTACGCGAATATTGGACATTGAAATAAAACTACTTTTTACGGATTTTATCGCGGTATATTGATATTATTTTAACCCGACGTTTCGGATCCTTTACAGCATCCATGGTCACGGGCCGACTGAGGTGTTGGTCGTCTTGAAGTTATAATTACTTACAGCTACCTTACATTTTCAATTATTATTGACAATCCGATTTACACAGAACGAGCTCACCGTGTCCTTCGGTCGTGCAGTTTTGTTTTTGGTTTTAGATTTAATAGAATCTATGATGGGGTTCCAAGCAGGTGGTAACACCCAGCCATCCTCTCTATTGAAATTTGGGTGTTTTTTTAATTTCAATGGCCTCACGGATCATCCTGGGTAGGAATCGGTTTTCTTTTGCAAGGACTTGGGGTTTATCAAATCGGATGTAGTGCTGGGGTTTGTCTATGGTGTGTTCACAAACTGCAGACTTCTTGGCACGGCGGTGTTTAACATCAGCAATGTGTTCTTTTGCGCGGGTCCCTATGCTTCTTTTAGTTTGGCCTATGTAAGAGAGATCGCAATCACAGTCGAGCTTGTATACTCCTGCATCTTGTAGAGGTATGTGACACTTGACCGATGGTAAAAACTGACTAATCTTCTTCAGCGGCTTGAAGTAGGTCTTGATTGAAGCACGCTTCAAGCTTCAAGTCACAGACAAGATTGGCTACAAATCTTGTCTGTGACTCCTCTTACATATGGTAGTACAGCAGGTAAACGCTCAACCGTGGCACGTTTCACGCGGTTTCTATGATGAGGGTGCGGTGTTTGGAGCTTGTTGTCATGCAGTACCTGCTTGACATGTCTTAGCTCTGCAGCCAGGTGTTGCTCATCACAGATCCCACGTGCTCTCTGGAACAAAGATTTACCGACAGTAGATAACTGTGTTGGATGGTGGTGCGATTCACCATTTAAATATTTATCTGTGTGGGTTTTCTTTCGATACACAGTATGACTCAAGGTGTTGTTAGGGTTACGAATAACTAAAACATCTAAGAAAGCTAAAGAGTTATTTGCCTCAGACTCCATAGTGAATTGAATTTTACTATGTATGGAGTTCAGATGGTCTAAGAATGCAGTGACTTTTAGTGATGGTAGTATTGTGAAAGTATCATCTACATAGCGCTTGTAGAACCTAGGTATTACAGGGGCAGATTGCAGGGCTTTCTCCTCAAAATCTTCCATAAAGATATCAGCGATAATGGGAGATACTGGTGAGCCCATCGCCACACCATCTACTTGCGTGTAGAACTTATTATTCCACAATAAATAGCCAGATGTTAGGCAGTGTTTTAGAAGTTCTGCATATTCTATAGGCATGTTATTCTTTACTAGTTTCCTAGACACTATTCTGATGCAATCATCTACAGGTAAACAAGTGAATAATGATTGAACATCAAAACTGACCATAGTTTCATTGTCTGAAAGATGTAAGTGTTTTATCTCGCTGACAAAATGGTATGAGTCTTTAACATATGCTGTAGTATTGCCTCTCAGTGGTGAGAGTACTTTTGCAAGGTGTTGAGCCAATCTGTAGGTTGGTGAGTCGATTTGGCTGACTATTGGTCGTAACGGAGCATTATGTTTGTGTATCTTAGGTAGTCCATACAGTTTTGGTGGTTTCGCGCAACTAGGAATTAGATATTTGACATCAAGATTCAATGTATCGGAGTATTTTTTTATTAAATCACTGGTTAATTTTAATGTATTTGTTGTGGGATCGGTCCTCACCTGTTTATATGTACTGACATCCGATAAAAGGTCTTGTATTTTGACATTGTAATCTGATGTATCCATTACCACCGTGGCATTACCTTTATCTGCACGTAGAATGGTTAATTCGGGCCTGTCGCGAAGGTTCCACAATTCTACGTGCTGGGATGGCTGGGTGTTACCACCTGCTTGGAACCCCATCATAGATTCTATTAAATCTAAAACCAAAAACAAAACTGCACGACCGAAGGACACGGTGAGCTCGTTCTTTGTAAATCGGATTGTCAATAATAATTGAAAATGTAAGGTAGCTGTAAGTAATTATAACTTCAAGACGACCAACACCTCAGTCGGCCCGTGACCATGGATGCTGTAAAGGATCCGAAACGTCGGGTTAAAATAATATCAATATACCGCGATAAAATCCGTAAAAAGTAGTTTTATTTCAATCTACTTTGTATTGTTTCAAAATCACTTATTGCCGACTGAATTTTACTTACTTTTAGTTCTAATTCTTTAACCTTTACAGAGGGAATTTCCTTTAAACATTCTAAAGTATTCACATAGTCTGTAAATTTAGTTAATCTACCTTTGATTATGCCACGTTGCTTAATTAAATTGGACAGTTCTGATCTGAGATCCGACTCACTCATCATGACAATGCGTAAAAACACTATGTAACGAACAATGAAATAAATTGTGCACTCAAATCCGTTCGCTGATACGAAGGCTCAGGTCCAGTCGCTCACGCAGCTCGACGATGCACGACTCAAGCGCACGCCGAGCAGACAGCTAGGCCAGCAACACGTGCGGGCAGCGGCGTGTGCGATGAAACAGCGGGCAGCAATAGCAGCACCGCGACCAGGTGTCGGGAAGCAGGCGCTGGAACAGTTTCGGCAAATCGATATGAAATCACGATTCGCAATTAGCGTACCTATGGTATTTGGGATTAAAACGTAGGTACCTATTATTAGAGGTGAGGATACAGCCAACACCTATTTTATAAGAAACTTAGAACTCTTTGCTTTCGCTGGGAAGAGTAGGTACCACGTGCACAGGTAATAGGCAGATAGGGCGTTGGTACGAGCCAGTGCAAAGGAAAACACGCAATATAGCCAGTGCTTAGAAATAACCCCACGTGCAACATAGCTGGCAAGCCACACCCAATAACACTTTTAAATAGGCCTATGTATCCTTTATTAGGTCTTTAAAGCACTAAAATCTTTATTAGAAGCCTATCGGCCATTTTTTTTAGCATAGCACACAATGCAAACACAGACTAAGGCAGCGGGATTAGTTTAGAAATAAGGAACGGATTGGGGCTTACTCTCCTTGGGCTAGACCTGCTGGCATCCTCAGCAAGCTCCCGAAGCAGTAGTCTTGGCGTCCTTTCCGCTACAATCCGTGATGCACGTTCACGTGTGATGACGACGCCACGCCGACCAAACCGATATTCGACGTAATAAATTGTCCTGTCACGGTCGCCATTTTTGTTGGGAACTCTCCAAACAAACTCAAATTTATATAAAACATAAATTCTTTAATTAGATTACACATTTGCAAGTTCGTCAAATACGTGTGATTGGCAGTTGGTCGGACGTGCTCGCGCGGCTGGCGATTGGAGCGAAGTGGCAGAGCGGAAGCGCCCGGCTGCGCCGTCGGCGGCTTCGGTGCGTACGCCTCTCGCGCCTCACCCCGCCTCCGGCTAGTGTTGTCCATGCGTGAACAGATATACTTCGCGTACACCTCCCCACGTGTGAACTATAGTTCACGTCAGTAACTAAGCTATGACTAGATATCACTGGATCTTTATTTGTTACTAGATTAATATTGTGTGCTATCAAAGTAGCAATCAAACGCTTATATTTCTTCGGATGAAACATAGCTTCCTGTGTTAATTTAAATCCACTAACAAACTTATTTGTGTCAAAATATAACAACTTATCACTGTGACGACATGTCAGCATGTGCATAGTATTATTTAACTTGAATATATTGTTGTTACTGTTTTCTGTCAAGCAGTCTGAGTAAGGGAATGCACATAACATAATCTTTCCTGGACACGATGTTAATAAGGTGTCTATACCATCCACAATGTCCTTTTTCTTGAGACCTATACTGTTTCCTAATAATAATACCACAATGGTCTTATTATGAATTTTAGTACTAATAATTTTATTTATAATTTCTTTAAATTTTAAGTTGTGATTACAATAATTGATCACACCATTGCTTAGGTCACTGTGTAGCAAAGATCCTAAACCAGATCCTATTTGATCACTGAAAAGTACAGTATTAGGGCAAGGTGTTACAGTTTGAGACAGTGTTGGTAAGGGTAAGTCAGATAGAGGCTCCGGAGGTGTTTGAGAGCAGGCACAACTGCACAAGAGACTCTTCATCAGAGACTCATATCTCTCAGCATTGTACCTGACTAGGTCTACCAATTCCCCTGCTTCCAACATGCGCTTGCTCAGTTCTTCTTGACAAGTCTCATATTTATTAAAAATATCTGCTAACATATCTTCCCCACGAAATAATTCCTCTCGCAGACTTTTAATGTCAACATCATATACCGTCTTACTATGTTCTAACTCAGATGAACAAGTATTCAACTTGTAAATTAAATTCAAGCGGTCCCTTTCTTCTTCTTCTAACATTTCCTTTCAAAAGGTTTGATTGTTAATGGCTTTGCTGTACCTTTTAATAAGTTTTTTAATTTTAATATATTTTTTCAGCTTATTTTTGCTAAATGTAATAGGACATGTGGATGAGGTATCATCACCAGTCAAATCAATAGTCACGGCTGTCTCACACACAACCTTGGACCCACTGCAACCTACCAACTCATCATACAGACTGATGGTATTATCGGTCTGCTTTTTGGCTTCAACTGATTCAAGAAAAAGTCTAGCTTTATGGGCCTTGCATAACTCATGTTCTAATTGAGAAATGTGGTTCAGTGCCAATTCATGCGTGTCTGAACAGTTGTGAAAGTTTGACACTTGTTGTTGAAGTTGGTTGTACTGGTCGAGTAAGTCCATGTGCTGTATGTGAAGCTCAGCCAGGTCATTCTTAAGTACAGTGTTTTTGTCATTAATGTTCTTAATTTCAACTTCACTGTCTTTTCTGTAGTAGTTGTGCACACAGACATTTAGAAGACTCCAGTTCCTTTAGGGTTGCTCTCAGTTTAACCTCCATATCTCTTACAATTGCACTGTGGGTCATCATTTTCAAATATATATTCGAGTCACCTGGAATGTGAAAATAGACAGCTGAACAGCAAGAAATAATAAACAAAAAGAGAGATGTTGAGTTGGGGGTAGAAGGAAATTAATGAATGGATTGACAAGATTTAAGTAAACTAATTATACTATTTATTAACCGACTTCAAAAAGGAGGAGGTTCTCAATTCGTCGGAATCTTTTTTTTTTTATGTATGTTCACGAATTACTTAAAAACGCCTAGACCGATTTGCAAAATTATTGTTTTGTTTAAAAGGGTAGACTTCACAGATGGTCCCATTGTGACCACATCAGGATCTGATGATGAGATCCCAGGGAAATCGAGGGCAACCCTCAAATTTTATAGGCAATTATCACATTTTCGATATATTTACTATAATTTTTCCAGTATTTGCGTCTGATAATCATCATTTCATGTTGATGAGTTGATGATGGAAGGAAGAACTCCTCAACAGTTAAGAGTTAAAAGAAATTTCTTTCAGTTATAGGCATTTCTTACATTTACATGTATTCTCCAAAGCTGTTCAAGTATTTGCATCTGAAAATCACCATCTCATGTAATGATCTGATGATGGAAGGTACAACTCCTCAACGGTTAGGAGACGAAGGAAAAATCTGTCATAATTATAAGTATATATGGATCGATAGTTGTATTCTTTCAGGCTATTAGATTGGCCTGATATGAAAAGTTTAATATATACAACACTAAATAGAATAAAATAAATTAACTTTTTAAAAAAAGAAAAACCAACTTCAAAAACTAAAAAGCAAAAAATAACTTCATACAGTTTTACCTTTTTTTTAGTTTTAAAGGTATGATGTCGGTGCCGATGATGTGGTGGTTTTAACCACCCCGCTCTAGGGCACTCGCGGTGACTGTACCTTTGGCTTGGCACCGACTTCATACCTTTAAAACTAAAAAAAAGGTAAAACTGTATGAAGTTATTTTTTGCTTTTTAGTTTTTGAAGTTGGTTTTTCTTTTTTTAAAAAGTTAATTTTGCTAAGTTAAATCTGGAGTCTATTGTTAATTGTTTTATTAAAAAATAATTAAAAACAAGGCATAATTTGATCTATTGGATAGTGCTATAACAATGGAGTTTAAATATTTAACTAAGTTATAATGGCTTAGGCAATAACTTTATTGAGCCACTGAGAGAAATAAAATATATAAACTATCTGAAGAACTGCCTTGATATAGTTGTATATAAATATTAGCAAACAACTAAGTATTAAGTAGTCAAATTATTGCAAACAAGATTTGCAAGCCAAGCAGTGAAAATGCATACTGGACCTAGCTAGTGGTTAAAATTTGGGTTGATGTGTGTTAAAGATTGATTTCACTGTTGTCTTTTACGTAACTAGATGGCGTTGGCGTCGAATTGAATCGCGCTATGGTTTCGTTACAACGGTTTGTAGACCTCCGCTTGTGTATAATAAATAAAATATCTCGCTCTGAGGTAACTGCGTTTTACTCAGCACCTCGGGTTCTTAGCGATCTTGACTCTAAAGTGTACAAGGTCCTAACGAGCCGAAGGGCGTTTTTGGTGAATCACAAAGTTGTGGAGTTGGCGCTGCTATCGCTGGCTAAACGAAATCAAACAGTTAGAGGAACAAATTATAACTAAGTCATATTATTTTGTGCGACATTATAATACGGTACGAGGAGTTGTGAAAATTAAGACTAAGTGTGAAGTGCAAAGTGTTGGACGAAGGACATAAACTGTGAGTACATTTTATCACAAATATAATCGCTGTCACGAACTTGAAAATTTTACAAGTTAATTGCATGGACTTAACACTTGCGAAGGAATCTAACCCTGGGACTTAGAATAATCAGTCAAAATTGGCTGAGACGGGGAATCCATGCCCAAATTCTAAGCGAATAAATTAAGTCTTAAACACTTAGACGATTTCGACTATAAAATACACGACACTTAGAAAATATCAGAGTTGCACTTCACGGGACTTAGAAGAATTTTGAATTACTGGACTTGTAAAAATTCACAACTTAATATTGAAATTAACTATTTGAAGACTTTGAACATAAAATTAATTAAGGCAAAATGGACAAAGATTTGAGGATATTAGAAGACATAAAAGGACAAATAGAAAAAGGATTGAGTAATTTTAAGAAGTCGCCGAAAGACAGGATAACTGAGCACTATGTGGAGTCAAGAATAGAAATTCTAGAAAAAACATTTAATAATTTTTTATCTAAATATGAGAAGATGATTGGTGAATACGGGAGTGACAAGATAAATAATAATAATAATATAATAATAATACTCTTTATTTCGGAAAAAAATTATCCATATGTTGTTAGTAGAAAAACTTATTACCTAGTGTTAGTACCAATTACCCTCTGAATAAAAAACTTAATTAACGGAGAGTGTAAGCTCTCAGCCACGGTTTTCAGGATGCTATTCTGACTGTCTCTCACTCGTCTTAGCAGCGACGCTGTTTTTTTGCGCATCATCGCGTGAAAACCATCAGTGCGCGCTTGCGCAAACATCTCCGACGCACTGCAGTACCGAGGCAGTCCCAACAGCATCCTGAAACCATTATTATACTGGACACGCAAGACATCTAGCGATCTTTTAGTATAACGGACCCACAGATTGCCCGTGTACAAACTCTGGCAATAGGCCTTGAAAAGTGTAATCTTTACTAGGTCTGTACACCGTGCAAATCTGCGGGCCAACATATTGCAACGGACCGCCAGAGCCCTGCGCTCCCTCTCAATGTCCACATCATCCCTGAGATCGTCGCTGATAAAGTGTCCTAGGTATTTAAAAGTGGACACCCTAGTGATAGGCGACCCGTTCATAAATATCCCGGGTCCATCCCCACGGGCTTTGACGCCGACCTCAAAGACCATGTAGTTACATTTCTGAACATTTTATGTTAATCCATGTGCAGCAGCATAGGCTTCACAGACTTTAAGGAGCTCTCCGATTGCCCCTGGTGACGGACCCAGCAGCATAGCTTGTCGTCAGCATAGCTGATGTTGTTAATCATAACTCCATCAACACTGCATCCAACACGCATGCTGCTGAGTCCGGCTATGAGGTCATCTACGTATAGGTTGAAGAGCCTGGGAGACGTCAAACCTCCCTGTCTCACCCCGCACTCCAACCCATACTGCTCAGAGAGCTTACCGTCCCATTTCACATGATTGGTTTGGTTTCCATACCAATACTGAAACAGTCCACATATTTCACCGGGCACGCCCCTGTCTCCCATCTTTCTCCAGAGCACATCATACGAGACAAGATCGAAAGCCCTGGAGAGATCAAGGAAACAGGCGTACACCGGTGTCCCGCGATCTATGTAATATTGAACTGTGTGCTTGACACTCAAAATAGCACTCTCGGTGGATAGTCCGGGACGAAACCCAAACTGTGCGTCATGAAGATGTATGCAATTATTTAAATAAGACTCAAGCACACCGTCCAACACTTTTGCTGTGATTGTCGCAAGTGAAATGGGACGATAATTGCCTTTATCCGATATATCACCTGTCTTGTTTTTCACAATAGGAACTACGATGGTCTTCATTAGATTAGCAGGTAAGTAGGTATGGCTAATACACATTGTGAAAAACATAGACAGGACTCGTGGTAAATGGACTCCTGCGTGCTTGAAGTGCTCAATACTGAGCCCATCATGTCCCGGAGATTTACCTCGGCTCATACCGTTTATAATTGTGCGTACTTGCTTAGTAGTAAAATGTACCAGAGGTTTGGCTCCACGACTGCTGGGCTCAATATCTTTCACCACGGTTGAGGGACCTAGTGGAGATTGAACTTTAAAATGTTCCTTGAACATATTCGCTATGCCCTCCTTATCATCTATCCCTTCGACACACGCAGGGAGACCAGGCTTTGTATCTAACTTAGCAGTTGACTTCCAAAACTTGGAAAAGTTTTTAGTAGCCTGTTGTTCCGCTAACCTATTCATAACAATTTGCTCGGCGTTATTTTGGCAATATTTTAGTCGGGACTTAAACTTTTTTCGTTTCTCACACATATCATCATAAACCGGGCCTAAAGAGGGACGATTGTTTAATGTCCACACCTGAAAACTAGACCTGGCCTCGCGGTGAGCGTCTCTTACATATTGATTCCAACCACACACGCGCTTACCCCGTTTTGTTCCACCCCCAGATATCGTTTTAGACTGCCTAGCCGCTGCACACAGTATTTCGACAATCTGCTCGTACAAATCATCCAGAATAACTCTATGCTGTATCAGCCCGCATGACCCGTTGCTACACCTCTCAAACTCATGGGGGAAATCAACTTCTCGCAATTTACTATTGCATAAACTATGGTATGTGTCTATTTCAACATTAGTTCTCTCACCCCATACGATAGAATTACAGCCATTACCTTGACTCATTAATTTAGGTCTTACTACTTCTAAATCACAATCTATATAAATAGGTAGATGGTCTGAGACGTAAACATCTTCAGATACATTAACATCTGTAACTGTCAGGAAAGATGACACAGATACCACGCAATGATCCAACCATCTCCTACTACCGTGTATATCACTTATAAAAGTGTATGTATCACTGTCTACCCCCCGTTTCTCCACGTCAGCACAAAACCATGACTGATCATTACAAAAATTCATTAACTCTTTATAAAACAACTCATGAGGGTGTGCATTGAAATCACCTAATATAAAGACGTTTTCTATATCACAACTTGCGATGGTAGCACTAATCTCACTCAGTAAGTCTGTAAAAATAGGTAGGTTATCTGGACAATTTGTCGGCATATATACAGAAAATATTATGATAGTACGACCCTTTGACGTGGCTTTAATGGCCACTAGCCGAGGGCTGCTACATTCCACAATAGAGACCTTATCAAATATGCCCTTCTTCCAGAGAATAGCAACCCCGCCATGAGGCCTTCCTCTTAACAAACCCTCGGAAGTGTCTACAGCAGATTTACCTGTATATTCAAAATCACAGCTTATTGTTCCTAGTATTGGAATGTCATGAGGGAGCAGCCAAGTCTCCTGCAGGGCGACTAAATCAGACCACACACATATATCCTTAACATTATCGAACGACCGTTTAGCTGATTTACAATTAAAACTAGTTAATCTAAGACAATTATTAGTTATTTTACTACCCATAAATTAAGTACTACAATGTTAATTGACTATAACTAGACTCCTGAGGTCTTGTTCGATACCTAAAATGAACAAAACGTCTAAACACAATTCCATCAGGCCATAGCTCATCGTTTAAGAAATGATCAACCCTTTGTTTAGAAACATAAAGTTTGTATGCATTATACTTTCTAACTGACTTCATGTTTATCTTTTTCAATGTCACAATTTCACTTGTTTTGTCTTTTATATAACTAATAATGTCATCTTCACTCGTTTCTGTGCTGACATTAGAAATAAGCAACGGCACTTTAATATCCGCTGCACGAAATTTACCCTCCGGTACATTTAAAGCAGTTCCCTTTTGGCTAGTAAACCTATTTTGATTATAACGTTTTTTCTGCACTAACGTCCATTCAGAGTTTACATTATTAACACCCCCTACCACTGTTTCACTATTCACGTTTTCATTCCGCAAACTCGCACCAACATTCCGCAAACTCGCACCAGCTACCTTTAGTGGCGGCCGCGGCGAATGCAATATCTCACTCGTTTTCGACGCTTGTGATACCGCCGTGATCCCACTAGCTCGCTGACCGGTAGTAGGGGACCGAGATACTGTCGCACAGGTAGATGACGTTGAAACCTGTTCCTTGCAGCTTATCGGTGTGATTTTGCTAGTCATGTTCTTGGTCTCACTCGCACTCGCTAACCCAGCCGTCACCTCTCGCTCACCCACGTAACTATGATCTTCTGTCGCATCATGTTGGCCTTGCACAACAGAGATGCAATTATGCACGCACTGATCAGGTGTTGATGACGCATTCTTCGCCGCCCGGCCGTTGACCTTTGAATCAGCTGTAACTTGTAAACTTGTTATTGGAACATAATGTAAGCCTATTGGGCCACTATCGTAATTAATACAGTTTTGTAAACATGCTCCTCTCTTTTTGTTTACATTCATTTCCATCGTATGGTTATTGTCAACCAACGATGCGTGTCTCAAATTATTATCAATTTCCAACTTAAATTGGTCTAATTGTTCCCTTGTAACCGCTTTTTCTTCTAAGACAGTTATCTTGTTTTGCAATTTTACTATATCCTTCAACAATCGTGTAACGTCCACGTGATCAAAGGAGACTGGAGGGAGCTTATGCAACTCCTTTGCCACAAATATCGGAAAAAGTTCGGGATTTGATCCCTTCAGTAAACAAATCATGTCGTCTAGGTCCCGAGACATTTTCTTTTTGCCATCCTTTCGTCGAACGGGCATCTTCTTCCCACTAGGTAACGACTCAAAAAGCAGAGTCTTAGCTTTCACTATTTCTTCTGCCGTGAATGAGGATGTACACAGCTGATGCACACTCTCTTCATCCATAACATCCATAACATTTCGCAGAAACGCCAACAGTTCATTAATAACAACATTGCAACTATTACACTTCACAATACTTAACGACATCGTCCACTGCAGTGAGTCACCGATCACAACCGCACAAATAAAAGAACACACAGATAAAAGGTTATTTTCAAGCCGATGTTTTTGAAATAGTTTCAGAGACTTATTACTATTATACGGTAGAACTTAAAAGTGCTATGTCCAAATTAAAAAATGTCAACCGTAACTTAAGTGGTGAAGTTTCATCTGACAAATCAAAGAACGATTCATTAGTGAAACTCCCTAAAATTAAAATTCCCACATTTAGTGGAAAATACACTGAATGGTCATCTTTTCGGGATCTATTTACATCACTTATCCATAATAACATCACTTTAGATGACGTTCAGCGTTTACACTATTTAAAAACTAAGTTGTCAGGTGAGGCGGAGCAGCTCATAAGACACATACCAATAACTAAAGATAATTATAAACAGTGTTGGGGTATGTTAGAAAGCCGATACAATAATAAGAAATTTATGTCAACTTGTATTTTGAAATGTTTGTTTAGCCAGCGTAATATGTTAGTCGAGTCGGCTAGTGCACGTAAAGAACTATTAGATGTAACAGCTGACTGTTTGCATGAATTATCAAATCTTGGTATAGACATAAGTACATGGGATGTTATTGTTATTTATGTTATAAGTTTGAAGCTGGATGTTGAATCGCGGAAGCAGTGGGAACTGCATGTTAGCCAGTCATCCGCGGATTTACCGTCCTGGCAACAATTTAAAGAGTTTTTGGAGACTCGGTTTCGTGCTCTCGAGTGTGTTGAACCTAAGGTTAAGCCTAAGATTACGCACAACATAAAGTCATCTCATCCTAAAGTTATGCACGGTACTACTACCAAGTTGTCATGTCCGCATTGCTCCGAGGATCACAAGTTGTTTAACTGCAAAAAAATTTCTAAGGAGGATGTAGATCGGCGCCGTGATATTGCCCAGTCTTTGGGTGTATGTTTCAACTGTCTAGGAATCAACCACACAACTAAGGTTTGCAGAGTATTCACTAAATGCCGTATTTGCCATCGCAAACACCACACTTTATTGCATCCTAAGAATCTTGGTGCAATCAATGCGGTTGCTACTCCAACGGAACCTACAACCGCACATGAAAACGATTTAGATTCGCCTCAGCAGGAGATCACAGCTAATATTGCAACACATTTTTTAAAAGGACATGCTCAAGGTCAAGTACTTTTAGCCACAGCCTTAATTAAGGTTGAGTCAAAGGATGGGTCCTCTCAAATTTTGAGAGCTTTGCTGGACCAGGGATCGCAAGCATCCTTTATAACTGAAGCAGCAGCGCAGTTACTTCGTTTAAAAAAGGTAGCAACAAGAACTACTATAGCTGGTATAGGAGGTCTTCAGGATGGTGCAGGTATTGTTTCTAAATATTTAGTGTACCTTCGCCTTCAGTCAATATATGACCCCTCCTTTACCATTAAGGTAAATGCGCATGTTTTAAAGTCACTGACTTCCGTTATGCCCGATTCCAGTTTTAAAGTTCAGGATTGGCCAGAGATTTATAGCATTCAATTAGCCGATCCTAAGTTTAACTCTCCTAACAAGATAGACGTATTGTTAGGAGCAGATGTTTACTGCCATATCCTAAAGGAGGGTTTGATCAAGAGTCCGAAAGGATCTCCCGTCGCACAAGCTACTCATCTAGGATGGATAGTGTCAGGCTTTGTAGGCAGAGAGGAGAATTCGCACAATCAATACAACACTGTATTAACTATGCATGCTCAAATTGAAGCAAATGATATGTTGAGACGATTGTGGGAACTCGACTCTGAACCTTCCTTAATTAAAAAGCCCTACACACCTGAAGAACAAGAGTGTGAGGAATATTATAGAGCAACAACGAAAAGAGATGAAACTGGACGATATATAGTTAGGCTTCCTTTTCGTTGCGATGACCCGCCATGCAAATATGGTCAATCTAAAGCCATAGCAATTAAAAGATTTCAAGGTTTAGAAAGAAAGTTCGCAAAGGATGTTATATTAAAACAACAGTACTCGGATGTGATGAAAGAATATTTATTGCTAGGTCATTTAGAAAAAATTACAGAAGAGTCTGAAAGAAACCGGAATGACGTAGTTTACCTGCCTCATCATGCCGTGATCAGAAATGATAAGCTGACCACAAAACTCAGGGTGGTATATGATGCATCGTGTAAGGGAAAAAATGGGATTTCCTTAAACGATACCTTGAAGGTAGGACCCACTCTCCAGGCAGACCTGCGTCATACTGTGTTGAGATGGCGACAACATCCAGTGTGCCTAACAGCGGACATCATAAAGATGTATCGCCAAATCAAGGTAGCAGAAGATCATTTAGATTTCCAGCGGATTGTCTGGAGAGAGGATCCTTCTAAGGAAATTGAGGACTTTTGGCTTTTACGAGTCACATTTGGAACTTCTTGCGCACCTTACTTGGCGGTCAAGTCCTGCCTGTGACGAAGGGAAGTCGTATCCTATAGCGGCAGAGAAGGTTATGTCGGACTTCTATATGGACGACTTGATGACAGGCGGCCAGTCTGAAATAGATGCTATCAAAATATACAATGAATTAAATGTATTATTAAATAAAGGCGGCTTTAAATTACAAAAGTGGTCAAGCAATAGGGTTCAGTGGCTGGAAGAATTGAAGGAGGATTCGGGACAAGACCTGGAAATAAAAACAGATAATATTACAAAGGTACTTGGACTTACCTGGAACCGGAACACCGACGAGTTTGACTATTCAGTCAAACTGTTACCACCGACTGCACCTGAAACAAAAAGAAAAGTGATTTCAGAGATATCTAGTCTTTACGATCCACTGGATTGGATAGCGCCTTGTATCATTACCTCCAAGGTATTTATTCAGAAGCTGTGGATTGCTGGTATTGGTTGGGATGATGAGCTGCCTCCGGAACTTCTGCAAGAATGGAGACATTATAGAGAAGAATTAGAAAAACTTGTAAAGTTTCATATACCCAGATGGATAGGGAAAAGCGACAAAAATGTGTTAGTTGAATTGCATAGTTTTGGTGACGCCTCGAATATGGCGTATGCAGCTGTGGTGTACTGTCGAATCAGGGATAATGATGGCAAAATACACTGTAATGTATTAACTGCAAAAACGAAGGTGGCTCCGATAAAGCAGATATCGATCCCTCGTCTAGAACTAAATGGAGCAGTTTTAGCAGCAAAACTATTGATTGAAGCAGCTGAAGTATTAAAAATTCCAAAATCGAACTTACATGCGTGGACCGACTCGTCTGTAGTGCTGGCGTGGTTGAGTGATCACCCGAGTCGGTGGAAAACTTATGTAGCAAATCGCACATCTGAGATCCTTACCATGCTAGACAGCACGCAATGGGCACACGTCCAGTCTAAAGACAATCCAGCGGACATCGCTTCACGTGGTGCATCTCCAACGTTTCTTCTTGAAAGTGATCTGTGGAAACGGGGTCCAAGGTGGCTTCAAAGCAATCCGATTAATTACCCAAGACCTGAAGGTATACGTACTAAACTGGAGAAGAAAATTGTTAAAGTTCATTCTACAAAATTACCTTCAGATTGTATCGATGATCTTTGGTCTAAATTTTCCTCCCTCCGAAAGTTAGTAAGGGTAGTGGCGTTCTGTAAGAGGTTTTTATCCCTAACAAAGCGCCGTAAATCTAAGGAGGAGATAACCCCTTACCTATCGGCTAAGGAAATAAAGGAAGCTTCAGATTGCTGTATAAAGAAAAGTCAGCAACAATGGTTCGGTGAAGAAATCCAATTGCTATCTGCCAAACAATCTTTAAACAGTAAGAGTCCATTGTTTAAATTAACACCATTCCTTGACGATAGGGGATTGTTGCGTGTTGGAGGAAGAATTAAATATTGCCAGTTACCTGATAATGCAAAGCACCCGGTTGTTGTTCCTCATGATTCGTGGTTGACGAAATTAATAGTAGCTGATGCACATGAAAGAACTTTTCATGGAGGCCAACAACTGGTACTTAATTTCATCCGTTCTAGGTATTGGATACCTAGAATTAAAAATATTGTCCGAGCCCATATTCACGATTGTGTGCCCTGTATTCGATATGCAGCCACAACTACAAACCAGTTAATGGGTGAACTTCCAGCTTGTAGAGTTAATCCCAGTAAGCCGTTCTTAAATTCTGGAGTGGATTACGCAGGTCCAATTCAATTAAGAGTCTCCAAAGGACGTGGCCAGCGATCATATAAGGGATATATCTGTCTATTTGTGTGTATGGCCACACGTGCGGTACACATTGAAGCTGTTTCAGATTTGACGACAGAGGGATTCCTGGCTTCATTTAGACGGTTTGTCTCCAGACGTGGTAATTGTCGCCACATCTGGAGTGACAACGGTACAAATTTCGTTGGTGCCGCCAAAGAACTTAAAATAATTTTTGCTCAAGAAAGTTCTATAATGGGCGAAATAGCAGCTGCTTTGGCAAATACACATACTGAGTGGCATTTTATCCCTCCTCACGCTCCTAACTTTGCTGGACTATGGGAAGCAGGGATAAAAAGCGTCAAGCACCACCTGAAACGCGTAGTTGGAGATGCTACGCTCACTTATGAGGAGATGTCAACAGTTCTATCTGAAATTGAAGCCTGCCTAAATTCGAGACCCTTGTCTCAAGGCACCAGTGACCCAGAAGATCCTGCACCTTTAACCCCCGGTCATTTCCTGGTAGGGCATCCGTTGGTAGTAGCACCTGACTACAACTATGAACATTCCCCAATGAGTACACTGCGCAGGTGGCAGTTGGTTCAAAGAATGTTGCAAAGTTTTTGGCGCAGGTGGAATCAAGAATACTTAATACATTTTTTCCAACGACATAAATGGGCTGTTCGAACTCCTGACCTTCAACTGGACGACGTGGTACTAGTGAAAGAAGACAACCTACCTCCAGGTAAATGGTTGTATGGTAGGATTGTCCAATTGCATCCAGGAAAGGATAATATCACGCGCGTTGTCTCTGTTCGTTGTAAAGGCACTGTCGTCAAACGTCCAGCTTCAAAGTTATGTTTGCTTCCCGTTACAAAATGAACTGTTTTAAAGTTACTTTTGTTAAACTGCATTAATATAATTTTGTTTGTTATCATTTACAGTAAGTTTTAGGCACTTTTTGCCATCTACGTTTTATATTCTTTACTGTATACTATTCAAGTTTTACTTTATACCAACACTTGTACTCCTTATGAAGTATTTTTAATTTATTTTTATTGTGTTTAAAACCTAAATCATTGCACTCTTGAGTGTCAATTGACAATATCATATTTTTATTTGTGAAATCATAGCGCTCATGCAATTCAGACGCCACCCCACCTTCGCCATAGCATAAACACTGTTCGCTGTTCTGATCGAATGCCAATTATTATATTTATACAGTCCATTGCTCTAATTCATTTAACGAGAATCATATACAGGTTAGATCATAGTGGGCGGTTGTAAAAGGAAATAGTCCTTTTAGTGGGCGGAATGTTAAAGATTTATTTCACTGTTGTCTTTTACGTAACTAGATGGCGTTGGCGTCGAATTGAATCGCGCTATGGTTTCGTTACAACGGTTTGTAGACCTCCGCTTGTGTATAATAAATAAAATATCTCGCTCTGAGGTAACTGCGTTTTACTCAGCACCTCGGGTTCTTAGCGATCTTGACTCTAAAGTGTACAATGTGTGATAATAAACCAAGGAATAAAATAAAACAATATACTCCCCAGGATTGACCAAGTTGCTGATCAAATATTTAAATCCAAATTCATCCGTTGGGTGTGTTAGGTTACACAAACACCATACTTAATTTAAAGTCGACAACACCAATATTTAGCTTTTAGTATTGTAATTTATTTAAAATTGGCAACACTGATAATTTCATCTTTACCTTTTTGTTGGCAACCCTGAAATAAAGAGTGGGGGTACGGTCGGTTGCGCGGGCTCGAGTCTCTGCGAGAGGCAGCTGGTGTGGAACTCTCTAACGGGACAGTTGTTAGCTAATAGCCATACTAGTGTTAAATAGTGTCTGTGTTTGAGAAATCTAAGGAGAACTTAATAAAGGTGTAAAACAGTATAAAGGTGTTTATTTTACAGTTCAGAAGTGGTATGTACCTACCTTCTATTTTATTTATCTTTATGTACCTCTATTTGAAAGTTCATTCCTAACGGAATAAATTCGCTGGATATAATTTATTGACAATGACGTATATGTATACAATTGAGATCTTAAGCAATCCGAATATCTTATTTTTTTTTTTTTTTTTTAGCCCGAACTGTCCCAAAATTGAGCAAAACCCCTTGCTCAATTTTGGGACAGTTCGGGCTAAAAAAAAAAAAACGCGACTGTGGAGCAGTCTGGTTGAAAATTATCCAAATCGTCCCGCCACCGACGACTTGGGCGTCCTCGTCGTCGCCTCGAAGTGGGATGCCACTTAGTTGTTATTGCAGCCCAGTTCTGGTCTGGCATGCGGCTAATATGGCCTGCCCAGTCCCAGTTAAGTTTGGCAGCTTTCTGGGCGACGTCAGCGATCTTAGTTTTGGAGCGTAGTGTACTGTTTCGGGTCCGGTCGGTCAATTTAACTCCCAGAATACTACGCTCCATTGCTCTTTGGCAAACCTTGACAATAAAATGTGTGTTCTCCCCGCAGTCTCTGCCGGCAGCCCACCCAAATCCCTACTACTGCAACTCCTGTAAACCAGGATCAACAATAGTAACTATCCAGAAAATCGTCGAGACAATGAAGTCCGACGTGTCCCAGGGGAATGATTTTAACTGTCTTGGAACCCGCAGCGAAATTAATCATGAAGTTATATAGGAGGAGTAAGAAAAAATATCAGTTTTTTCACTTCCCTCCTTATCAAGCGAGAGACAGAATAGAATTTACATGTCATTGATATGAGAACAGATGTTTACAACTGAGTTAAGCCCAGTTGCCAGGCACCACGGATGATAAATTAATAAGTTATGGGTCCTAATAATGTGAGCTATTATATCTGATTCCAATAATAGGTATGGCAAAAACGCTTAAACGCACGGAAATTCATCCTAGTCGCAACAAGGTCCGAGTAATAAATCACCCCAGATATAATTTGCAAACTATCGAGCATAATATTGCGTTCACTTTGCCATAGACTACACTCCCACAGGATATGATGTGCAGATTGCTCGTATTCACAGTTCGTTGAACAAGGGCACAATGGTGAGGAGACAAGCTTAAATGAAAACAATTTACTTTTAAAGTTGCCGTGTCCTGTAAGGAATTGGGCAACACAGTGGTCCACCTCCAACCAAGTCCTCTCCAGCCGCTCACGAACGGATGGAAAGAATTGGTGGAGATGGCGGCCCTTAGTAGAAGAATCCCACCTTATCTGCCATTCGTCTAAGAGTTCCTCCCAAACGTCGGCCTGGGGTTTAAACAATCTAATAATCTTAGCCCGGTCACGTTCTAAAAGGAATTCATTTTTCAAGTGCACTCTTGAAGCGAAATACATTGCAGCACGTCGTTGTGCCTCGAGATCGACTGGCAGCACTCCCGCGAGTACTGGTAGTGCTTCCGTACTAACAGTCCTATATGCTTTACATAAAAATATCAATGCTAGACGCTGACTTTGAAGTAACTTACGTCGTACCGCACCTATGGTGGCCCTATCGGCCCAAACAGGTGCTCCGTAGCACATACAGCCTAGGTAAGTAGCCCCATAGATGGTTTTTAATGTATGAAAAGATAAACCCCATGTAGCCGTAGATATTCTAGTCAAAGCATAAAAGTTACGTTTAGCTTTTTCACCCACAGTTTTAATGTGTTCAATAAATGAAAAATTTTTTTCAAGTACGAGACCGAGGTAACACACTGACTCCTTTCTTTTTACGGTGACGTTATCGAATTTGATGCTAGGCGAGGATTTAAGACTACCTTTCAAGATTAGTTGAAAGGTTTTTTGCGGCGCGAATGTTAAGCGGTTCCGTTCGCCCCACGCGGATATTAAATGTAAACACGAGTGGGCTAAGTTTTCGAGACCAGACCGCGTATTTGACTGAATGAGCAGAAGGCCATCGTCCGCGTAACCAGTCAATGAACAGCCGTGCGGGAGCGGTATCGCGAGAAAATCATCAAATCCCAGATTCCAAAGGTACGGCCCGATTACAGAACCTTGAGGACATCCCATAGTCAGTGCCTTCGACACAGAATGGTGCCCAAGTGTCAGTTTAACGGTTCCGTGTAAGAAGTACGAGTATATAAGAGTGTAGATATTTCTAAAGCAACCACGACTTTTTAATTTAAGCAGTAACATCGGCCACCAAGCGTTGTCGAAAGCACCAGAGATGTCAAGGAAAATGCCGACGACGTATTTACAATTCGAATTATTTACTATCGTTCTAACAGAGAGTGCGGCGTCAGTTGTAGATTTGCCTATGGTAAACCCGAATTGGTTATTATGAAATTTAGGCCCGTCCGGTAACAAACGTGGAACAATTAAACGTTCGAGGAGTTTCCCCAATGAAGGCAGTAATGTTATGGGGCGGTAAGACTTAGGGTCGTCCGGGGGCTTGTCGCCACTTTTTGGTATTATTCGAATAAAGCCGCGACGCCATACACGCGGGAAAACGCCCTCAGAAATACACCGACAGTAAACAGTTAGTATACAGTCACCGGCTGTTTTACAGGCTTCCTTAATCATCCGATTAGATATTTTATCATCCCCTGATGACTTATTTACCGGCAGTTTTTTAACGACGTTTGAGAATTCGTCAATAGAGGGGAGGTTTGACATAGGTGACATTGGTGGTTCAGCTGCCCAGGCTCTGATCTGACGGTGGTAATCGTTGTCATCAGAAGATGAGTCGTCCGGAATAAGAGTGTTAAGTAGGCATTCCGTTGTCTCTTCTATACCAGCGGTATGTGTGTTGTTAACTTTAATGTTTTGAATATAAGCTAGGTCTATCGACCTGTTTGCTTTGAACTCGTGGTATAGGGGCGACCACGGGCCTTCACTTTCGAGTTTTTGGACAACTTTGTGCAGTAAATTATTCTTAGATTTTTCCACAGATGCTTTGTACCGGGATCTGGCAACTCTAAACGTATTTAGGGCAAGGGTGAGTGAGTCACCCCTAACTTGATGTTTTTTTAGTTTATTTAATTTTCTACGCGCTCTTCGAAAAAATTTACGTTGTTCTACTAAATAGGCACTCCACCAATCACATCTACGGATATTGGTCATAGAACCTCGACCAATGGCAATATCAGCACAGTAAGTGAAGGTGTCTGACATGATTTCAGCACACTCTTCAGCTGACAATCCGTCCCGAGTGAAGTCCTTGGCTTGTGACGCGAACAATGAACTAAAAAATTGCCAATCTGCGCCCTTAGACTTATATCTAAAATTTTGAGCTTGATATTGATTAGAACCTTGCGTTAACATAGGGATAAACTCGTACACGATTAAGCGATAATCACTACATGACGCGTCTGGGAGGACACGCCACCTATCCAAGCGGACGTCGGCACTAGAAAGTGTGACGTCAATACAAGATTCGCCCATGAGGCTGCAATAAGTAGGTGGTGCATCGGGAGTATTGTGAACTGATAGGTTCATCTCAGCGATGAAATCCTCAACGGCGTGGCGCCGTTCAGAGTCCGTGGACCGAACCTTGCCATACCAGAGTGGCGATGACGCGTTAACGTCAGCGCCAATGATTATTTTGCAGCCCGCAAGTGACCGCAAGACATTACGGAGATTGTGAATATGAGGACCAACAGGGTCAGAATATTGAAAATAATAGCTCACAACATAAACTTTAAACGATGCCGATGAAATCTCCGCTACGGCACAGTGTGGGGTCATGAGATTACGCAAAGATGTTACAGTTATGTTTGAAGAACGCGATACAAAAATTCCAGCTCGTGCTTTGCCATTAAGTTGTACTACCTTGTTACGTAAACTCGCGTTTTGATACTGTTCTTGGATTAGTACAATGTCCAAATTATATTCCGTAATTAATGTATCTAGCTCAGACGTCGCCACCCTGTCGTTATGTAAATTTAATTGTCCAATAGAAAAACCAGCCATCCTAGTTAGTAGTTAGTATTAAGCACTAGTTGCTCTAATTTCAATTTATACGTGCCACAATCTTGTGACCCGCAACGATGGTTGGACGCTTTCTTAAAACGTTTGCACGCGACGCAAGTCGGGGTAAAGTTTAACTCGTCTTTATGCGGACAGTCTTTGGTCTCGTGGGTCTCGGCACAATTTGCACAGGTGGGAGATTTAGCAGCGCAGTGTTTTCTGACATGTCCGAATTGTTGGCAGTGTAAACAACGGACCACATCGATGTCGTCTACGAAGCGGCAAGTAGCCCAATCAATAAATAATTTTTCCTTACTGTCAATTAAATGTTTACGCACCACGGATTCAATTTCTATGCCTATCCATTTTCTACCGTTATCTAACGTACGTTTACGTATTATTTTAGTTGATTTTATAAAATCCTCCTCTTTTATTGACAGCTCGCCTTTGATATTTTGGCGGAATAGCGCGGTCAAGAAAGCACCATCCTCCAAAGACGATGGGACGTCCCTCACCAAAATGCGGGGTCTGCGGCCTTTTGGCTGTTCGAGGCGTAAGCCGGCAGATTTAATCGCGTCTACTGACTGTTATTTCTTTATTTGGTTCTCGTTAGAAACGCGTAGTACGACGCCAGACTTAGCGGTTTTCTTAACGCCTACAATTTGAAAACCATCATCCGTAGGTTTTATGGCTTTCATTAACGCCTGTTTTGTAGCCGACGACGACGCGTAATCAGCTGAGCGCTCCGTGGTGGGATATGCGACTACGCACGGCAGCGGCGCTCGCGACTGTATTGCTGGGGTAACTTTAGTAGTTCGTAATTTTAACGAATCCGCGTATGACACATTATTATTAGAATTAACGGTGACATTGGATTTTGCTTTCTCTAATTCCCGCTCTGTGTGGAGTAATTTAGTTTCAGTACAGGATGATTTAATGGCTAGTAAAGAAACAATAGCTGTAATACGCTGAGTCATATCCATAATGGCAGATTTATTCGCGATGTTAATACGTGATCCTTGATCGTTGACAAGGTCATTTATTTTGGACAGATAAGTCGATGCCTCTGACACCAGGTCACAGTAGTCGGCATTGCTCGCGTCACCAACATTCAATACTGGTCTATCAGTTTCAATTAGGTTTAATGGTTGTACACGCTTGGACCTATCTTCGGGCGAAATGTAAGACGGAGACATCTCGCTAAACAAACGCTTAGAACTCGCGGAGGTCGGGGACCTGGTGGTTAGTGCACTTCGGCGGAATATGTTCCCGCCGCGATCGGGTGGGTCATCGTTATACGTAGACGCCATGAGCTTAGCTTGAAAATTAGCGAATGAGTAAAAATAAAATAGAAACGAAAACCGGACACAAACTAAACGGTCGAAATATAAGACAAAAGTTTTTTTACGCCACCCGCAATTCCAAAAAGTAATAAATTGTACTTACCGAATCCAATATTCAACAATTAACACAAATATTTAGAATTACACGCTTAAAAACTTACTCAGCCAGCACTTAAAACAATAATACACAACCACAAACAACTCACGAGCCAGAAATCAATCGCGAAACCGAAAAAACACAAATAAAATAAGGAGCTAATTAGACCTTCACTGCACCGCACGGAAGCGCGAAGGGAAGTGATGAATTGAATCCGCCTGATGTGTTGAATTTTTCTTTCTTTATGTTACTTTTGTCTTTACGGCGACATAGTAACATCGATTGGACAATTCTGCCCAACCCAGAATTCTCCCTTTACAGCGAGTAGATTCCGGATGATATTGCATTACCTTTATACAATCTTTTTGTATTTTTTTTAGCTTATTTCAAGCTAAGATTTTTAAATTTTTACTAAGAAAAAGGTCTAATTGAAATAAATTATTTGATTTGATTGACTTGATTTGGACTAAGTGACCGTACAAACCAGCTTGGCTTATATTATTTACATAAATTAGGAACAGCAAGGGTCCAAGGATAGAGCCTTGCGGTACGCCACATGTTAGAAGCTTAGGGCTACTCTGGGAGGTTCCTATTTTTACAATTTGATATCGATCACTTAGATATGACTTTAAGAGTGTAAGTGCGGTTCTAATGATGCCAATACTAACCATTTTGTGTTTGGTGTCGAACGCTTTTTTTCAATCAATAAATACGCCTACCGCTATTTGTTTCTGATCAATTTTTGTTTTTATAGTGGTTTTTAAATCTACTGTTGCTCCAAGTGTGCTAGATTTAGATCGAAAGCCATAGATAGATAGATAGATAGATAGATAGAATATTCTTTATTGTACATAACCAAAACAGACAAAATATGAAATACAATAAGTAATAAAAGTACAATTGGCGGTTTTATTGCTAAGAGCAATTGCTTCCAGACAACCATTGGATGGACAAGAGTTGAATGAAGGAAAAAAACGAGTAGTTGGCGACGTACCCAAATAGTAAATATATATTTTAACATACACTAGGATATAATACACGGACATATATACCTATTACACTATATACATAATACATACATAAAATATACCTAATACTAATATTAATAAATACAATACATACTTAGTTTCAATTGTCTAAACAGTCAAGTAATGTTCTTTTACCAATTTCCTAAATGCAGCCAATGTCTGTGCACGTCTTATAGATAGTGGCAGTGCATTCCACAATCGAGAGGCCTGAACTGTAAAGGAGTGGTCAAAGAATCTTGTGGAATGCGCTGGTATCTTCAAATTAAGGTTTTCTGATGACCGTAAGGACCGCGAATGTGTGTTACAGATGAACTCGAATCGTTCTTTAAGATATGATGGGGTTGTAGGATTGAATAAAATACTGTAAAGTAATGAAAGGATATGAGCATTCCGACGAAGGCGTATTGGAAGCCACTCGAGTTTAACACGATATTCTGACACATGATCATATTTGCGTAAACCAAATATAAATCTTATACAAAAATTTTGAAGTCTCTCAAGCTTACTAAATTGGTCCTCGTTGAGATCGAGATAGCTGGCATCGGCATAGTCAAGTATTGGCAAGAGAAGTGTTTGTGCAAGCGCAATCTTGGTGGCAGTAGGGAGAAAGTTACGTAATCGTCTCAAAGAAGCTGCTGACGCAAATAACCGACGACTGGTTTCTTGAATATATAGCTGATTATAAATGGCTGAGTCATATTGTTGATTGTAAATGAAGTTTAATTTTGTTAGGTAGTTGTTTAGTCTTGTGTGTATTACTTTTTCTAAAACTTTAGATAGTATCGGCAGAACTGACACTGGTTGATAGTTGCCGGGTTCTGATTTAGTACCAGCTTTGTAAACCGGTGTGATTTTAGCAACTTTTAAATTTTCTGGAAAGAAACCGCCCATGAGAAGTTTGTTAAGACAATCTGTAAGATTATGAATAATAAGATCTTTGATACATTTTACAGCTTTAGTACTAATCCCATCGATTCCTGTACTAGTGTTGAGATCTAATCCGTCTATTATTCTGGATACCTCTTCAATTGTAAATGTAGATAATTCGTGGTGTTCTGTGTGATGGGTGATGTTGGGTAATGTGTATGTATTATTGTTGTGGAACTTAGCTGGTATTTTATTTGCTTATTGTGTCCCTATGTTGGCAAAAAAGCTATTAAAAATTTCACACACCTTTATGGGATCTGTAGTAATTAACCCATTTTCAGATTTGAGGGAGCGCAATCAATAACAGCTTTGTTATTTGATAGGGTATTGATTAGTTTCCACATTTTTTTGGGTTTCTTTGTACATTTTGTGAACTCGCCATGGAAATATTCATATTTGTTTTTCTAATTGTTTGTGCTACTTTGTCTCTTTGGTTTTTAAAGTCTTTTTCTAATTGATGGTTGTTTGGGTTTTTTTAGGTTACTCCATAATATATTTCTTTCATTAATCTCCGCTATTATTTGTCTATTAATCCAATCGTTTTGTGGTTGATTCATTATTTTGTATTTTCTTGTGTTTGATTCATCAATAGCTTTTTTTATGTATCTTTCGAAGCATTCATAATCATGACCGTTACTCTCATAAGTTGTCGTTTCAATAGTCTTATACAATTTCTCGAAATCTGTAGCTTCGTACTGTATTCGCTGTTTTTGTGGAGGTACTACTCTCTTTAGTTCTACGTAGATATTTTTATGATCTGATAAAAATGATACGATTATGGCCATGTGAAAATTGTCTTGCTTTAAGTGGCAGAAACATGATCTATAACTGTTTTTGTCGTGTCAGTCTCTCGAGTGCAAAAGTTTGGATCTATTTTGTTGATTAGCTTGAAACCGGATTCGGTTACCAAAGAATTGTAGCGTTTAGTTATGCTCTCAGAGTTTAGTAAATAGATCTTTGTATCTCCAAAGACAATTTTTCTCTTTTTTCGTAGAAGTTGATCCTCGAAGTTAGACAGGAAGTCGTTGAAATTTGAGTGTCCAGGCTTGTAAACAATGCCAATGTTAAGTGCATATGTACAGTTTGCACACTTGTAATTATAGGTGTTGTTGTTGGAGTGTGGAGAGAAAAGATCACAAAGTTCAAGGTTCACTAGTTAAGTTTATTGTCAGTAAATAGCACAATTATAACACACAATATGCGCGATTCCTTTCTCTAGTTGTTTACTGAGTTAGTATTAAAAGCACACTGGCGTTATTGCAAAATATATGACGCGCGCTCGTGCCAAAATGTGGCATCAGCAAAATATTAATATTATGTGCAGTTGAAGACATCTTGGCAACCCCAAAGAGAACCCGAAGAGAAGGAAAAGCCATTTACAAAGTAAAAAATAAATCCGTTAGTCAAAGTTGAAAGCAATGTTATTAGTTCCGGTTTTGAAGCCTCGGCGAGGTGTCTCTTGTCTAGGCTCCACAATAATGTCCTTGCTCGACGATGGTATTCCGGTTGTTTCCCTCTGGCAGTATTCGGCCTTAAGAATTACTTGTAGTTCGATATCATTGCTCGGTTGGTCCATTGTTGCGTTTTTCGATTTCTTAAAACAGTTTGGACCATGCTTCCTCCCAACTACCACTAGCAAAGCAATGAGGGCTGAGGTCAACAAACCATAGCTGATGACATATTGACGTACATCGTGTGATGACATTGTTTTCTGTAGAGCTTCATTTTCTCTCTGGGTCCTGATCCTGTTGTTTTCAATCTTAGCTATATCAATGTTTGTATCTGAAGATTGAAGTCCGTTTGGAGCGTAGCGATACGTTAAATTTACTATCTTGTTAATAGAGGTGTCCCATGAAGAAGTTGCTAGTTGGTAGTCCATATTCACATGACTGTTGTACTGACGATGAGCGTAGACAGTTAAATCTTTAGATTGCAGTATGCATCCCTGAGATAATGTCACTAGGCTTGATGATGACATAGTGTGTGAAGTGACGTCATTGACGCATATTGCACGCAATGAACAAGTATCGCAACATATGGGCAGCCAGCTGTTCGTTGTGTGTAACTCTATCCATTCGTCATTGCATGACGCGTGCTCTACGGCGCACGGCGCAGTGTTCTGATGCGACAGCAGTTTTGCTTCGCAAGGCGCCTTGTCACTATGCAAATCGTAATAAGGCAAGTTCTTTTTGCATAGAAAGTTGACTTTTGTTGTACACACTGTTTGATGTCATCTTCCTGTAACAATATGTAGTTGTTTTTCTTGAGGTTAACAGCTATGTATACTAATGAGGGGTCAATAGAGATAAATAAATAGGGTTGTCAAAAACTGTTAATAGAACTTAATACTACTAATAATGTATGGAGCTGTAGATTTAGTGATTGATAAATAAATAATATTTTTAACGTGATTATTTTCATTTACAGATACATACCGCCGTATTCAACATGCCGCGTGTATATAAACCAGATCCTACAAAAAAAAGGTATAAAAAATATAATATGGAGATCATAAAAAAAGCTGTGGAAGAGTATGCATCTTCCCGAAATGTTAAATTAGAAGAAGTTGCAAAAAAATATGGTATACACAAATCGGTGTTATATCGTCATTGTACGCGGGATATGAAGCAACATGGAGGCCAAAGAGCTTTATCCGAAGAAACTGAAATGTTCTTAATAGATAACATTAACAAATGCGCAGAATGGGGTTATCCCCTAGATACTTTGGATCTCAGGTACATAGTAAAAATGTATCTTGATAAGATAGGTATAATTCATAAAAGATTTAAAGACAATTTTCCAGGACCAGATTTTGTACAGAGCTTCCTATTAAGACACAAAAATGAGATTTCTCAAAGAGTTTGTGAAAATATCAAGCGTGTGAGAGCTAAGGTATCTCCAGATACGATTAAAGAATATTTCATAGAACTTGAGAAGTCTTTAAATGGTGTACCTGCTTCTAACATCTTAAATTACGATGAAACGAATTTGACGGACGACCCTGGGCGGAAAAAAATACTAATCAAACGGGGATGCAAGTACCCTGAAAGAGTTCTGAACCATACCAAGGCTTCCGTGTCTATTATGATGGCTGGTACCGCAGATGGTAAAATGTTACCACCATATGTGGTATACAAGGCAACTCATTTATATGATTCTTGGATCCAACATGGCCCAGAGGGTACTCGATATAATAGGTCGACATCTGGATGGTTTGATGGAACCACTTTTGAGGACTGGGTGCAAAATATGGTGGTTCCTTATTTTAAGAATTTACCAGGTAGAAAGTGCTTAATTGGAGACAATTTGTCTTCACATTTATCAGCAGACTTGATCCAAACATGTAAAGCGCACAACATCGATTTTGTGTTTTTACCAGCCAACTCAACTCACCTTTTTTTTTTTTTTTTTTTTTGTTTACGGGGTGGAAATCCTCATGGATGTCCCCCGCCCCGGGGAGGGCGGGGGGGTCTGTCGGACTCTTACCGACTAAAACCGAACCCCGGTGTTCCGACTCGCACCTGCGCCGGGGGCCTCGGGAACTGAATATTCGTCCGCTGCCCCCGGCTGGTGATGGCCCGCGTGGCGGGCCCCGTCTCGGGGGGAGTTTAGGGCACTCCCCCCCCTTACAACTCTCACTGATGTGAGGGGCGCGCGTGGAACACTACGCGCCGCCGCCTCGGGGTCTGTTGCGGGGTGGCGGAGGACGTCCCCGCGTCCACCGCCCCCGGACCCGTTTAGGGGGGGCGGAAGAGGGCATTGTCGGCCCTCCTCCGACGCCCGGTGCGTCTGCTGCGGCACGGGAGCGAGGTTGAGATTTCCCGCTCCCTCTCCGCGGCTTCCTTCTGCGACATGACTGTTTCGCAGAAGGAGATCACTGCGTCCCAGGACTCTGCGCCGCCGACCATGGATCGTACGACGGCCGGCGGCGACAGGTCGCCGCCTATCTCTGCGACGAGAACACGTCGCGGTTCCTCCCAGGCTGCACACTCAGTGAGAGTGTGCAGCGCCGTGTCCTCCCGACATTGGACGCAGTGATGACACCGAGCGTCCGGCTCCCTGCCTATGCGCCACAGGTATCTCCCGAAGCAGCCGTGCCCCGAGAGCACCTGCGTCGCCCGAAACGTCAGGGAGCCGTGCCTTCTCCCGAGCCACTCTTCGAGCACAGGCCGGATGGCCTCGATAGTACCGAGGCCGGCGGTAGGGCGTGAGAGCCTTTCCCGCCATTCCGCCACCAGGACCCGTTGGAGCTGTTGACGCCGCTGGCGCAGCGTAATAGTCGCTGCGCCGCGCGCCCGCCCCTCCTCGCGCCACCGGTACAGCGACGCGAGAACCCTCGCGTCCAGGTCCCACGGCGGAGATCCGGCCAGTGCACAAGCCGCCTCGTACGAGATCGTGCGATATCCCCGTATGACTCTGACGGCCATCGCCCTCTGCGGTCTTCGCAGAACTGCGATGGTCCCGGCCGTCAGGTCAGTCGCCCACACTGGGGCCCCATAAAGGGCCATGGATCGCACGATCCCCACGTACAACCGCCTACAGGCGGAGCTCGGGCCCCCCAGATTGGGAAGCAGCGTCGAAAGCGCGCCCGCCGCGCCCATCAACTTGGGCACCAGCCGCCGGAAGTGAGGGCCGAAATCCCACCGGCTGTCGAGCACCAGACCAAGATACTTCATGGTGGGCTCGACAGCGATTCGGGACCCTCCGACCACAATGTGTGATCCCGGCGGCGGCGCGCGTCGGGGGCCATGAAAAGCGATGGCCTCCGACTTGTCGAGGGCCACCTCCAGGCCCAGGCGCCGGATGCGGCCCACCACCTGTGAGACCGCAGCCGTAGCCAGCAACGCTGCCTCCCTGTGCGAACTCCCGCGAGCCTCGACCAGCGTGTCGTCCGCGTAGCACGTCAGATCGACCCCCGGCGGGAGCTCGCCCCTCAAAACCCAGTCGTATCCGATGTTCCACAGGAGCGGCCCCAGGACCGAACCCTGCGGAACACCGCACGACATTTCGCGCCGATGCGCGATTCCGTCTCGTCCCCTGTAGGTGACACACCTACTAGTCAGATAGGCCCCAACTATGCGGCGGAGGTAGAGAGGCACTCTATGATAGCGTAGTGCCTCCCTGATACAACTCCAGGGCAGGGTGTTGAAGGCGTTGGAGATGTCCAAGGACACCGCCAACGCGACCCCGCCCCGAGACACCGCTTCCTCCGCCAGGACTCTCACCCGCTGGATGGCGTCCACCGTGGAGCGCCCCTGCCGAAACCCGAACTGGCAGTCGGCCAGGTCCGGCCCCTCTCGGTACAAGTGGCTGACGAGGCGGTCTGCAACAATCCGCTCGAAGAGCTTGCCCACCTCGTCCAGCAGCACTATGGGCCGGTACGCGGACGGAGAGTCCGCGGGGCGCCCTGCCTTCCGGAGCAGGACCAGACGACCTGTCTTCCACAAAGTGGGAAACTGGCCCTGCTCTAGGCACGCCGAAAAGAGTCCTCTCAGTTGGGGCTCTAGCTCGTTCAGAGCTAGGACGAGGGCCCGGCCCGGTACGCCATCGGGCCCCGGGGCCGTGTTTTTGGCCCGGAGCCGCGTTATAGCCGCCCTCGTCTCTGGCTGTGTCACCTCGGGGACACCGACATCTTCCTCCTCGTCAGGCTCTGCGGCCGTGGCCAGTGCCATCGGCGGTGGGGCGAACTCCCCACACTCCGGGAAGAGCGCTGCGACCGTCTGGTCCAGCAGCTCTGGCTGGAGACCCTCCGTGAGTGGGGGAGCCCAGGGGCGGAGCTTGCCCCGGACCATGCGGTAGGGGCGTCCCCACGGATCCGCGTCGAGGGTCCCCAGCATTTCCTCGTTGGAGCTCGTCTTCGACTCGCCGATGGCCAGCCACAGAGCCTGCTTGGCCGCGCGGTACTCTTCGTACAGCGCGGCCTCCTCTTCTTCGATCCGCCGACGTCGCCTCCGGTACCTGGCGTACTGGCGCCTGATCGCCACGCATGCGATGCGCAGCTGGGCGATCCGAGCGGACCACCAGTACACCCGGCGTTTGGCGGAATGAGCGAGGACCCGGGGCATGGATGCGTCGCATATTTGCGTCATCGCCCCGCGGAACCACTGCGCCTCCAGCTCGACGTCGGCGGGTCGCTGCGTCGCCGACTCCCAGACCCAGGCCTGGAACATGGCGGCCTCCTCGAGAGCATCCCTGTCGATGCGCGTAAGCGCCCAGCGCGGACCGTCCCTTTGCGGGGTCGGTGGACGGCGGTCGCCCGAAGTCTGGGCGGAGACGTCGAACCGTATATAGCGGTGGTCCGACAGCGTCTCCACCTCCTCGGCGACACGCCAGCCGCGGACGCGGTGCGCCACAGCGGGGCTCGCGAACGAAACGTCCACTATCGAGCCACCCCGCTGCCGCACGCACGTAAACACCGAGCCCCGATTCAGGACGGTCAGGCCGGTCGTGATGGCCCACTCCTCCAACACCTCACCCCTTGGGTCGGTGACAGGGGACCCCCAAGCCGCAGATTTGGCGTTGAGGTCCCCGAGTAACAGCGCGGGGCGAGGGTGATGCCGGCCCACGACGGCCCCTAACTCGACAAGGAAACTCTCGAAGTCGGCGAGACTCTTGTTGGGCGAGAAGTATGCCCCGATGGTGACTATGCCATCCACGAGGGCGGCCACCCAGCCGCGACCTCGGGAGGCGTTCACAAGAGTCCCGCCGATGATGGCCACCAAACCGTCGAGGTCCCCCACCCAGTTGTCACGGGCGGGGACAAAATTCGGTTCGGCGACCACGGCCACATGGATCGACCACTCCGCCATACTCTGGAGTAAGAGATCCTGAGCTCTGGCGGAGCGGTTGATGTTCCCCTGGAGGAAATGAAGTGCCATACTTAACACTCCATTTCCTCCGGTCCTCCTTCCCCAGGCCGGGAGTCGGCCGATGGGCAACTAGGCTGCTGGGGGTGTGCGGCTCCCCCTACAGGCCGATTACCAAATTTCCGCTTGCTGGCGGGAGGCGCGCGGCAGGCTTCTCCGCCTGCCTTGTGCCCCGCGCGCCGTCCTGCTGCTGCACAAAGGTAGCAGTTTGGCTGCGCGGTGCACTGAGCCGACTTGTGGCCAGGTCGACCGCAGCGGTGACAAAGGTCACTGCGGTCAGCCTCGGCGGTGCAGGTTGCAAGGACATGGCCACTGTCCAGGCAACGGTAGCACCGCATGGCCTTGGGCTTCAGCAGTTTGACTGCTGCCGAAACCCACCCCACCAGCAAGCGCCCAGCTTCGGCGACTTTGTTTGCCGCCTCTACTGGGCACCGCACCACAACGGTGCCGGAGCCGTCAGACCCCCAACGGATCTGACCAATCGTCACATCTTTTGGCGGGCACCCGCCAGCCTTGGAGGCGGCCTCCATCACCTCCTCCTCCGACACGGAGTCGTCCAGCCCGACCACACGTAGTCCTGCGGTTTTTACGGGCCTGGACACCCGGACGTCCTCTGGCTTGAGGGCCTCCCTCAGCTTGGCGGCAAGGGCGTCAGCCGTTTCGCCGCTGTCGGCGCCCGGCAGCTCCAGGACGCGCCCACCAGTCCGCGACGTCCTGAATCTGAAGCCGGCCGGTGTACCAAGGTCCGGGAATTGGACCTTGGCCTTCGCCTCTGCCAGGACCGCCTTGTATGTGACGCCCCGCTGGACAGCTTCGGGCTGCAGCGTGATCACTACAGCCGCGGAGCGCGGGGCGCTAACTTTAGGCGGTCTATTGTTGGCCTCAGCAGTCCGGGCCGACTTCTTCTTCTTATGTTTTTTGCCGCCTCGCTTCTTGCGGCTCTTTTTCTTCGTGACCGTGGTCCAGCTCTCAGTATCTGGGCTGTCCACGGTCGCGGGCTGAGTCACCCGGGCTCCTCGCGCGGTCCCTGCCGCAGTCGTTGTCGGTCTCGCGGCGGCCTTTGCAGGCCTCGCTGTGGCCGCCGCAGACGGTGCCGGTTTCGTGGCGGCCGTCGCAGTCCTCGCCGTGGCCGCCGCAGACTTTGCAGGGGCAGCTGCGGGCTTTGCAGGCTTTTTGGTGCCCGCTGCCTGGCTGTAGGTCACCGCAGCGGGCGGCCCAGCCGGCTTGGCCCCTTGCGCGGGCCTGGTCCTCGCGGACTCCTCCATCCTTCGTTTGTCCGCCGCTAGAGGCGGCCGAAGGGTCTGGGCTGGGAGGAGTCGTGGCTCCAACGCCTCGAGCCGGGCATTTATCATGCCCCCGGCTTGGAGCAAGACCGCCCGCGCAATTTCCGCCATCTGGTCAACCCCAAGGGTCCCGGGCGTCGACGTCGACGGCGGACCCGCGGTCACGGAGGTGGGGCGAGCCTGTTGCTGGCACAGGCTGGCCCTGACCGCGGCAAGCTCTCCCTCGAGGGCTTCCAGTCTAGCCGTGAGGCGGCCATTCTCCTCACGCATCCGGACTACCTCCTCGGACGCTGTACGGTTAAGGAGGACCTCTACCGCCTCCCTGATCCCCTCTGCCGCCTCCTTTAGGGCACGCGTGAACGTCCCCTTCAGGTGGCCAGATTTCGTGGCCACCTTCAGGATGACGTCCACGCCATCCGCCACCTGTCGACTGAGGTCTTCCGCCGCGATGTCCTCGGCGGCGACAGCGAGAGCCGACCGCCTCACGCGGGCCTGACGGGCCAGCTCGGTGACCTCGTCGGAAGCAGCCGCCTGGCGCTCCTCGCGCCTCGCGGCTTTTAGCTCTGCCTTGGTGGCAGGCAGCGGCTCCCTCTCCCCCTCCTGCGCAGTGCCAGTGTCGCTATCGCACTCACTGGCGTGCGTGTGCGTCGGTGTTGGGGGCCGCTTCATGAAGCGACCCCGAATGTCGCGCGACACAACCGGCCCCGCCGAACGCCCCCTTCGTGCCGTGGGCACTTTGGCGGCCGGTAGGTTCTCCTGGCTAGAGGAGAGACCCACCGCCTCCATGTCCGACATGTCCTCCTCCATGTCGTCGTGCGTGCGCTTCCTCCAAAATGAGGAACGCTCGCACGACTCCGATCGGTCGGACGAATTTCGGTCCCCGGAGGGACATGAGCCTCCTCGGCTCTTGTTGCTGGTAGCAAGCGGATGGCGATCTTTGCCCCCCCCAGAATACGAGGGGCAGACGGAACCCGAGGGTTCCGTGGCGGATTCTCCGACTGCGGAGCAGTCGGTACCGCCCTGGGGTAATATCTTTTTGAGATCGGCCATGGTCATTGTTTTCCTTTGAAGGGTGAGGTCCCTATCTCCCAACACGTCTTTTTTTTTTTTTTTTTTTTTTTTTTTTTTTTTTTTTTTTTTTTTTTTTTCCCTCATCGGTAGTGGCAGCAGAAGCCGCTACCTGCTCGGAGGTTGTAAAAGGACCTCGAGCCTACCCTTACTACTCCACTGTGTCCTCTGCTGAATTCAGAGGAACACGCGGAGCAGCGTCCCCTTCTCTCGGGGAGTTCCCCGTAGCCCTAAAAAGGGCTGTTTCCTCCCTGTGGCCCTGAAAAGGGCCGACTCCGCTCGGCCTCGCGGCATCGCGGAGTCCCGACTCGTCAGACTTTTGCCACGAGCAACAAGACTCCCCAAAACCAGGAAGAGTTATTGCCCGTGCCCGGGGTGCACCGGCCCCATCAGCTGCTGTTCCCCCAGGATACAAGTATCCCGAAAGGACCAGCAGCCGGGGAGCACTCGCGGAGGTAGCTGACACGCACCCCAACTCAACTCACCTGACGCAACCTTTGGACGTGGCATTTTTCCGTCCAATGAAGCGAGCCTGGAGGCAATTATTATTAAAATGGAAAAAGACAGATGGTCGACAATTACCCACAATTCCAAAAGGTTGCTTTCCAAAACTATTAAAATTATTAATTGATGAACTGCAAATAAATTCTTCAAAGAATATCATTGCTGGATTTAAGAAATCAGGAATTAGCCCTTTAAATGCAACTGAAATTTTAGCCAGACTTCCCGGTGAGGACTTAGGTGAAGATCATGAAAGTGCTGTAGAAGATTCTATTCTAACACTCCTCAAAGAAATGAGATATGGTTCAATGAACATTGTAGAACCAAAAAGAAAGAGAAAACTCAATGTGCTCCCAGGTAAAAGTGTCGCTGCAGAAGAAATTGAAGACTATGCAGAAACTGATGTTGATAACAGTATGGCAAATCCTAAAAAAACAAAATACGATACTAGCATCAGTGGTCCATCAGGTTTAAAGAATAAAAATAAAGGAAAAGCTAAAAAAACTATAATTACAAACATGAAACTATCACCAATTGAAGAAAAAGAAAATTGCCCTAATAAAATAGAACCTTACAAAGGAAAAGGCAAAGGGATTGGAAAAAAAACGAAAACATCCTATTTGGAAACAAAAGAAGAAGTAATCTTCAAAAAAAATATAGAAAACAATGAGACTAAAGGAAAAGCTATCGAGGATATTACAAAAAAATCTGAAACAGAAGACAAGGGCAATAATGATAACAATAAAGAATGGAAAGAAGAATACCATAACAACTCAGAACAATCAAAATGCGGAAATACAAGACAGGAAGATTACGATTACGTTAACGTTACGGTTTACGAAAATTATGATAATAATATGGGAGAGCAGAATTACAACAGTATCACGGAAATGGAAAACTACAATAGTAACTTACTAGGATTAGAGTGCAAAATATCTAATGATATGGACATAAAAAGTATGCCCATTCTCTTTTTTGACAGCTTATGTGAAGAGGTTACAATCAGTACTGGAACAACTGCTGATGATAATACTATTAAGGAGAATAAAGTAAAAATAATATCAAATGAACTAGTGAATGACGGCCAGTACAACAAAAAATACAAATTACCAATTATAAAGAAGAGCAAGACTGTACTAACGGTAAAAGATCTCATTAAATTGCCAAAGAAAAAACACACAAATAATTACTATAATGATAGTGACGAAATATTAAAAGTTTTAGAAGAGGATGATGATGACCTGTGAAAACTTTGTGAATTGTTAAGTTGGAACGATTTAGAATTTTATTGTTTTTTTAGAATTTTTATTATTTTTACATTTAGTGAGCCAACGTAGACTGAAGTTATCTACCTGTAACAACTTTGTTATGATAATTATTGTTAAGTTCAGAAGATTTAGAATTTAGTTTTAATTTTTTAAAGAATTTTGATTATTTTTACGGAGTTGTACTGATTCTACAAAGCCATAATGAAGGCTGAAATCGATTACCTGTGATATATTTTATGATAATTGTTAAGTTCAGAAGATTTAGAATTAGTTTTTTTTTTTAAAGAGTGTTTATTACTTTTATGTTATAATACTGATTCTTCAAAGTCATAACGTTGATTATTTGTAATACCTTTGATATAATACTTGTCAAGTTCAAAAGATTTATAGTTGTTTATTTATAAGCGACTTTATGTATAAGCGACTTTTAATCAAGAAAAATGTTTTTAAATTTGTTATTTTATTTAATTCAAATAAAATACGAATAAGAAGTATGCATTGTTTAATTTATTGAAAAGATATAACATTCCGTAAAAATAAAGTCGTTTAAAATACAAACATACCTAATTATTTATGTTAACAAAAACACATAAATAGTTTAAATCACAAATTTTGAATTTTATTTACCATTAACATACCAAAACAATTTTTAAATACACGACCTTTCATTTTTGCATGTTGGTTAAGTAATTTTTGGCAGCCCTAACAGTTTTTCCATTCACCCCTTTATGCATTTCTATTGACCCCAGTCGTCGGGTGAATAGAAATGATACATATTTTATTAAAAATCTGAAAAACATTTGCTTATAGTTAAACAAATATTGTTTCAGCTGTTTCTTTGCGGTACCGGACATGATATTAAAATAACCTGTGGTTAAAAAAAAAAGTAATAGACAACAAATTCTTAGGACAAAGTTGAAAATCATTGCTATTCACCCCGTTTTACGGTACTAAGAGTTATTATTTATGAATATAGGGGAAAAAAAGGGAATCTATTTTTTGTATTCACGATTTTTTATTATAGGCCGTCCCGTATAGGTAAGTTAATAATCTATTATTATCTTTATATCTTTATCTATATATATAAATAAAAGGAGAAGCTGACTGACTGAATGACTGACTGACTGACATATCAACGCAGGGCCTAAACTATAGGGGTTAGAAACTTGAAATTTTGCACAGGGATTCCTTTTATAACGTAGGGGAGCACTAAGAAAGGAATTTTGAAAATTCATCCCCTAAGTGGGTAAAACGGGGGTGTAAAGTTAGTATGTAACTTTGCTGTTTTTTTGAAGTTATTCAATTGAAATTCAGTTTGAAGGTTTTTCATTGAAAGTTATGAAACACGTGTAAAATATTTTTTCAAAAATCATCCTTTAAAGGGGTAAAATGGGGGTGCAAAGTTAATATGAAATTTCTTTGATTTTCAAAGTTATATCAATAAAATGTTATATTTGGTTTATAAGATCCTAATCATGATTATTTCCGACATTCCTTTTTGAAATTCATCCCTTAAGGGGGTAAAAGGGGGTGCAAAGTTAGTATGAAAGTTCTCTAATTTTCAATGTAACTTGGCGAGTGTAGTCTTAGGCATCCGATAAGAAAGGATTTTCCGAAATTTTGCCCTTAAGGGGGAGGGGGATAGGGGGACCAAGTTTGTACGAGACAACGTGATTCCTTGGTCCAATCTACTTCAAATTTTGCATAAACATTCTTTAACAGAATTCATGGAAGACGTGTTTCGTATATTATTGAAATTCAATCCCTAACGGGATTAAAAAGAGATAGAGAATTATGTTGGAGGTGATATCAATACTCCTTAGTGCTTTTGATTTAAATTACTTTTTATTTTGACACATGCTTGAAAACTCAATCCGATTTTATTCAAAAAAGGTTGAACTCACATAAAAGCTTGATGCAATGCAAATATTTTATACTCCTTAAAATTGGAATTTCTGTTTGTAATTTCATATATATACGGTAATTACACAAAAAACTAGTTTCTAAAATGTTTGTCTGTCTCTCTCGTCGTTCCTCCTAATTGATGCAACAGCTGGACCGATTTTGTGGGACTTTCACTATCGTTATAAGGAGTAACTTAGGCTACTTTAATTTAAGAACAAGAAACGAATTTGAGTTCCGTATGACTTAAAAACGCGGGAGCTGACTAATGCATGAATATGAACATTAAATTTTTCGTTAAATTTCACGCGGACGAAGTCGCGGGTAACAGCTAGTATTCTACAAATTTTAATACACATTATGTTATTACAACATAATTATGTTATTATTGAGTGGTGGTAGTATTCTTCTACTACGAGTACATTGTGTCATAATCTCTTTTTAGCTTTTCATCATATCAACCGTTAGACGTCCACTGCTGGACATAGGTCTCCCCCAAGGATCGCCACGACGGCCGGTCCCGCGCCACCCGCATCCAGTGGATTCCAGCGACCTTAACCAGGTCGTCAGTCCACCTTGCCGGGGGCCTACCCACGCTGCGTCTTCCCGTATGTGGTCGCCACTCGAGAACCTTCAAGCCCCATTGGCCATCCGTTCTTCGAGCGATGTGCCCTGCCCACTGCCACTTGAGTTTGGCGATTCTTCGGGCTATCTCAGCGACCCGGATTCTTCTACGGATCTCCTCATTTCTGATTCGATCACGTAGTGAAACTCCTAACATAGCCCTCTCCATCGCTCTCTGAGTGAGCTTCCTAATAAGGCCCATTGTTAGCGGCCACGTTTTGGTGCCGTAAGTCATCACTAGCAACACACACTGGTCAAAGACTTTCGTCTTGAGACACTGCGCTATTTGGGACTAAAAGATGTGGCGTAGCTTCCCGAACGCTGCCCAGCCGAATTGGATTCGACGATTGACCTCTTTCTCTAGGTTGGACTTACCTAACCGGACATTTGTCCCAGGTAAACATAATCGTCGACAACTTCGAGAACAGAGCTTCCGACCTTCACCGGAGTCAGCACAACATGGACATTCGACACGACTTTCGTCTTATCCATGTTCACTTTAAGAACGACACGTTCCGAAGCTCTGCTGAGGTCATTGAGCATAGTACTAAGCTGTTTAGCGGTCTTAGCCATGACAACTATATCATCGGCAAATCTAAGGTGAGTGAGGTACTCGCCGTTTATGTTGATGCCTAGCCCTTCCCAGTCCAGAACCTTAAAGATATCCTCTAATGCAGCGGTGAACAGTTTCGGGGAAATAACGTCACCCTGTCTCACACCACGCTGCACGAGGATAAGTTTTGAGGTCTGATCCTGTAGTCGGACTGACATAGTGGCGTTTTCATACAAACACTTCAGCGCTTCGATGTACCGATAGTCAATTTGGCACCGCTTTAAAGCCTGTTGTACCGCTCAAGTTTCGATCGAATCGAAGGCCTTCTCATAGTCCACAAACGCTAAAAAAAGGGGCAGGTTATACTCCTCGGTCTTCTGTATAACCTGCCGGAGCGTATGTTTGTGGTCTATGGTGTTAAAGCCTTTTCGGAAACCAGCTTGTTTGGGAGGCTGAAAGTCGTCAAACCTGCGTGCGACTCTGTTTGTGATGACTCTCGAAAACAGCTTATAGACATGGCTCAGAAGCGATATAGGCCGATAGTTCTTCAAAAGAGTCTTATCACCTTTCTTGAAGAACAGTATGACCACGCCTCTGCTCCATGCCTGCGGCGTTTTCCCATCGAAGATGACAGAATTAAAGAGCTTTTGAAGGGCCATAAGGACCGGTTTACCACCCGCCTTCAGCAGCTCTGCTGTAATTCCGTCATCACCCGCCTTGTTGTTCTTTAGTTGTTTGAGAGCGATATGAATCTCATCCAGGCTGACGTCCGGGATATCTTCGGTATAGTGCCGAGTTATGTTTTATATTTGTCATTTGTAATTAAGATATAAGAAGTAACCTAGTATTATTTTATCTTAAGTTATTTCTAAGTTTTTTTTTTTTTTCTCAAATTGTCGGCCATTTTTATCTTTATGTCTGTTATTTAATCTCTGTTTGATATTATTGCATGATGTGGTCTCCTTTAATTAAAAAATCACAATGTGTCTGTCCATTATGTAAAATTAAAATAGCATGTAAGGTGTATTTTTTGTTGGAGATCCAAAATAAAATAAAATAAAAAAATAAAAGTTAATCTAGCTCTTTGGTCGTTCGCTAGATTCACGACAGGTTTGTGTGTTGAAGTATATAGCTGCCCGTAGAACCGCTCGATTTCTCTCAACAGTTCAGGTTTGGATGACACGATTCTATCATCGTCGGTCTTCAGCTTCGTCAGCTGGCTTTGGCCCACAGTCAGATCTCTGGAAAATACCTTCAAGCCTCTGTTACGATCTACAGCCTCTTTAATACAGTTTGTATTAAATTGGCGAATATCGCGTCTCAGAGACTTTGAGATCTGTCTGTTTACTCGTCGGTAGTCAGATCAGCCGAAGACTGCAGAATCATCCTGCGTCTATCCTCCATGAGCTGCAGAATTGTGTCGGAAATCTTTTTGGTTCTACCAGTGCAGACCCCGACGGTTTAAGGTGGTTTGACCTGACTGCATGGACAGCTTCCACAAACCCATCGTTGATATCGTCAACATCGCTCCCTAGGCAATGAAAACGGTTGTGTAGTTGGAGCCGAAAGTTTTCAGTGTTTCGGATTTCGGTTGGTATCCAAAAACTTTTATTAGACATTCTTAATAATTTATGGATTAAACAGATTATTCCTGAATCTTGGAAGACTCAATGTGTGATACCTATTTTAAAAACAGATAAATCTCCAGATTGTGCCAATTCATATCGACCTATTTCATTATCATCTTGTATAGGTAAAATACTTGAAAGTATGTTAAAAACTCGTCTTGACTGGTTTGTTGAACACAATGGAATTTTACCAAATGTTCAATATGGCTTCAGACAAGGGCGAAGTTGTGCAGACAGCTTTGTATCCCTTGTCTCCGATCTGAAACATGCAAAATAATAAATTTAATGTAATATGTGCTTTCTTAGATGTACAAGGAGCATTTGATAGTGTACAGCCAGGAATTTTAGTTAGTTTTATCAAAACTTGGTAGGTATACCTGGTCTTATATGCAAATGGATTTTTAGATTTTTATACAATAGAACCTTATATGTCAAATATAATAATATTATACATGGGCCTAAAACAGCATCAAAAGGGACAATGCAAGGAGCAGTGTTGTCCCCTTTGCTCTATAATCTATATTGTAGTGCAATTTGTAAATATGTGAATAATCCTAATGTAAATATCCTGCAATTTGCAGATGACCTTGTTTTATATTGTACACATAGAAATATTAATCAAGCTGCAAATATTTTAAATGATGCTTTAAAGGCATTACAAACATACTATAATAAGTTGACCCTCAAAATAAATAGGTACTAGTAAAAGTACAGTAGTAGTTTTTGGTCAGGATTTACCCAGCACTGATATAATATTTAACAATGAAATTATTCCACATAGGTACCGATAGGCATAAATTTTTAGGTATAATCATAGATAAGAAACTTTCTTTTGAATATCATTTAAAATACATTGTGCAGACCCTAAGACTCTTACAATTCTGTATAAATCTATTGTACGAAGTCATTTTGATTATAGTTGCCTTGCATATATTAATATTAATAGTAAGTTTGTAAATAGTTTAGATATAATACAGAATAAGGGCGTTAGAATAATATCAGGAGCTATGTGTTCTACACCTATTAGAGTTATGGAAGTAGAAACTGCAATAATGCCATTATCACTTCGCAGATTACTCTTAGCTCAACGCTTTTGTTTAAAATTATTATCCTGTAAAAATCAATTAGTATTGAAAAAAAAATTACCTTATCCTGTTCAATGTAGCACTCCTACAATAACTGGTGAGTACTGATACTGAGTCGCTACATGAGCACTCTGCCCGACCGTCGGAGCGCGACCAAGCGCGACTAGTTTTAACATGAATTAGGAGGACGCAACATCGGGCCGCGAAGTTAGGGATTAGAGGTTTGCACCGGAGCGAGATTTTAACAACCGATTGAATTCACCGGTGATCGGGCAATCTCCGGTGAAAAACCGGAGGTCACCGGAGAATAAAGAAATTTTGTTTCTTTTTTATAAATTTGCTCCACCGACAAGAGCTGAGCTCTTAAATTAATAATAATAATAATTTATACACTCTTAATGAAGAAATAAGAATAATTAATAGATATACTTTATATAATCATTTATTAAAAAAAAGTTTTATAAAGTAAGCAAATGCTGATTTTGATTTAAGAAACACAAAATGTCAACAGCATCATAGCGTAACATGTTTCTTCTATCATTTAGTATTTGCAGAGGCGTATTTACAGATTTGGCGCCCCGGGTCAATCAGACTTATTACGTAACGATATAGTATTTTATTTAAGAAAAAATACCTTCTATAGGGAGGCAGACCTATGTGGTATAAAATATTAAATGAAAAAAAAAACAAATAAATAGTCACGTCTAGGTTGTTTTTTTTGTTTCAGTATACAAATTGGTTGACAAAATCGTCAATGACGCTATCACAATATATGGCGATGAGGGGGCAAACCAGCAGGCGGCTCGCCTGATGGTAAGTGATGACCGCCGCCCAAGGACATTTGCAACACCAGAGGCTTGCAAATACGTTGCTTAACCCATAGAAACCGTTCAGGTTTCTTAAAATAGGGAGTTACTGAATTGACAGCAAACGGAATTCCCATGCTGTCAGAATAGTCACTCGCCCAATGACCTCTGGTAACCTTACTCACTCGCAGAAAGACAACTATTATTGTAGTCAATTTGAGCGAGAAATCTCACTATGCTCTTCCTCCAAAGCGGTTGACAAGTTAACTTCTATAATATGTATTACGGGGCTTATATTGTACGCGTCCGTGGGATTTAACCTAAGATGTTCCAAACATGACTCCTGGGTGATGCTGGAGGAACGAGTAATCACACGGTGGAAGGCTTCAGCCGCCAAGCGGATCCGTGCAAGTTTCGTCACGTATTGAAGGAAGACGGGTCGGAACAGTTGTATCGTTAAATGCTGACAAGTCTGACGCGCACTGAGCACACCGCATCGGGAAACCGCGTATGAATCCAAGGCATGGTGCACCGCGTGCCAACCGCATTTATTGGGCAGCCCTAGTAGCGAACTAGCCACTCGCGAAAGGCTGTCCCGCGGACTGGCAAAGACAAGAAAACTCCCGATTTGCGCCATGGTGGCAGTCTTTCACATCCACGGGGGGCTCGGGCGTCCGCGCAGTCTCCAGACTAGACCAGAGGCGTATTTACAGATTTAGCGCCCCGGGCCAATCGGATTTGCCGCCCCATGAAGTAACAATATAGTATTTAAAAAAAAAAAAACCTTCAATACGGAAGTACCTATGTGGTGTGTAATACAATGAAAAAAAAATAATCAAATAAATAGTACCGCCTAGGTTTTTTTTTCTATTTCTGTATACAAGTTGCATGAAAAAATCGTCAATGACGCTATCGTCATATATGTCGGTTGACAACTTAACTTCTATAGATATTACGGGGCACATGTCGCCAAACGGACCCGTGCATGTTCGTCACGTTGGTCGGTGTAGCCATTGACGGAAGACGGGTCGGAACAGTTGTATCGTTAAATGCTGACAACTCTGACGCGCACTGAACACACCGCATCAGGAAACCACGCATGGTAGCGGAATCCAAGGGATGGAGAACCGCGTGTTTCAACCGCATTTACTAGGGGGCCCAAGTAGCGAACTAGCTACTCGCGATATGCTGCCCCGCCGACTAGCAAAAATAGAAAAAATCCCGGTTTGCGCCATGGTGGCCGTTCTTCACATCCTCAGAGAGACTCGGGTGTCATGGGTGTGGTATCCTCGTATACGTCTGGAGGTGAAGCTTCAATATTCCTAATTTCACTGCCGTCTTCCTGCCTTAATTCGGGTCCTAATAAATGAGAGCAAAGAACTACAGAAGCGTCGCACAGCGGCAGCCCACCTTTTCTTACTACTGAGAGGCAGATTCTGAATCACAAAAGCCAAGGCGTATGCATGTACACCCGCGACGATATCTACTATCGGCGTCTCCACGACCTCCTTTTTGATCGGACGAGTGGAGTGAAAACGCTACGCTAGACGTGAAGGAAGGTAGTGGCCCGGATGGGATTCCAACAAATGATCAGGATCCGAATTTATCAAAGCTTGCCAACATGTAACCAGTGCCTAAAAAGAGCAATCGTGCCGAGTTGCCGACCCTAATAACTACAAGCCGATTTCAGTCACTTCCATACTCTGCAAGATTAACGATGGAAATGTACCAAAAACCAGACACCTGGCATACCTAGAAGCGAACGACCTCCTCAATGACCAAACAATACAGATTTCGCAGAAATCGGTCCTCTGGGGATCTTCCAACGCATGCCACATACATCCGGGGTGAGATCATCGAGAGACATAGAGATCTCCAATCTGGACATCTCCAAGGCTTTAAATAGGGTCTAGTATCATATTGGATATCCTTATCGGCAAGCTTGGAATCTTGCGTACGTCTATGCGCCTGAATTTCAGATTCTCTGAGGGATCGGTCATTGTGAGTTAATGACTACTTGTCTATCCCTATTTATGCTAGGGTCCCTCGGGGATCTCTGCAACTTTATTTTTGCTGCGCATCGACGATCTGGTGATACCCGGTGTGTATGGGTATGCAGATGATAGCACAGCTGTAGAGAGCTATACTGTACATAACCAGTGTAAAGACTGGAGTGGCGCAAATCCAATGGCTTATGGAGGCGCTGGTCGAGGTGCACGAGCTCCTAAAAGGTTAGATGAGGGCGATATCAACTTGGTCATGTTTTACGCGATTCGACCCATAAATAGTTCATTCAACGTGACTCGCTTGCCAACCATCTTGAGCTACTTGATTTCTCTGTATCACCAAGTCTCAACTATGGCTCCTACATTGAGTCCAAAGCCCAACTAGCACAAGTCCGGTCGTGCATGGAGATTGCAGGAATGGTAGCGTTGCTAAACAGCTGGAAGATCATCGTAATTTTATCCTATAAATTTCGGAGTGTGAATCAGAACTCCACAATTTATTTTGCCATCTTCTTTTTACTGACGGAAAACCAGGTAAACTGATAAATCGACATCCTTTCATGGTGGAGATCCCCGAAACACACGCCCTAGCGCTTTGCTTCGTACAGCGAGGGAATGAAATCAGGCACCTGACTGTATTTCCTGACGTGTACAATTTGAGAGTCTTCAAGTCTAATAATTATTAGGTAAGCGTGCGTCTGTGCCCACATCGTCACTTACCATCAGGTGAGATTTTGGTCAAACAATAACCTATATCATCTAAACAAAAATCAGAACAGCTAAAGTATTTAGGCGTCTTTCGCTTACAAAGGAACTTAACTTGGAAAATCAATGTATTTAGTTACATAATTCTTAAACCCGATTGTATGTTATAAATGTTATTTTAGGTGTTTGTTCTTGTAAAGAAAAAGAAGATTGAGTTATAAGCGTTCGATTATGTTTTAAGTTAAATGACATTTAAAATATAATAAAAAATACTGTAGGTAAGCTGGAACAGGCGTCATGAAAAGAGCGTGAGGGTCGGCTCCGCCGCCCCTCACAATCTGCCGCCCCGGGCCATGGCCCTTTTGGCCCTATGGTAAATACGCCCATGCATACAGGGGATTATATTTCGGAAATATTTTAGAGTATGTTGGAGGAATGGGTACTTGAGAAACAAAATGTGCAATGGTACGAGATAGGGGATCCAATATGAAGCGGGCCTGTTCTTTATCAGAAATAAATAATATCGACTGTACAGCTCATCGGTTACACTTGGTGGTTAAAGAAGCTATCAAAAAAGTTGATACAATCTGGATATAACAAAAATATGTAGTAAATACAGTTTAAACACAGGATATCATGCATTCTTCTCACAGTACTCTAAGCATTCTCTCAAGATTACCTTCCATTCATCCGCAAACACATCACAGTTTGGCTTAATCGAAAAGTTCGACTCAATCAAAAAGTTTTACATGTTTTGCAAGACTCACCAACACGTTGGAATTCCAGCTATTATATGTTGGAAAAACTTGCATTGCATCAAGGATTTGCTGTCGCTTTATGCTTCTAATAATAAGATTGGACAATTTAATGCAGATGACTAGACTTTCATTCAAGAATTAGAGAAAAAGCGCTGAAGCCTCTGGAAGATACTACAAATAAATTGAGCTCACAGAACACATGTATATCTGACGTAATTCCACTGATACGTGCATTGAAAAAAAAACCTATGATGAGATCCAGGAAAGTCTGAATATCAGTGTATCTGCTGTTCTGGATTTTATGTCTGCTTTGAAGAATTGTTGAATATAAATAATATCTATGACTTCTGCGCCTTGCAACACTAGCACATCTCAAAAATTTTCTCTCTACTCTGTAACATTGTAGTGACCGGCTGCATACTTTTATGTTTTACACAATAAAATTAATCCTGCTAATTAGTGATTATAATATACCCAAACCCATCAGGTTATGGGCCCAGAAAGTTCAGAAAATTGAACAGTGCAAAAATTCGTAACAAAAACAGTGATAAAAGACATAACGTGCTTACTAACCTCAAATCAACAACGTGCTATTTTTTCTTTGGAACTTTTGCAAAATATTTCTATCTATACTGAGTGAATTCATTAAAAATGGCAACAAAAAACCAATTGACGTTAATTGAATAACTGTCTGGTCGTGAAAATCACGCAACTTGGCGGTTTGCAATGCAAACATACCTACAGCATGAAGAGTTGTGGGACTGCATAGAATAAGACTCGGCTACAGATCCGAAACGAGATACTAGGGCAAAAACAAAAATCATACTCTCAATTGATCCCACTAATTATGTGCACATACAAGAGGCACGCACCGCCAAAGATGTATGGAATAATTTGTCAGCAACTTTCGACGACTCTGGGCTAACACGCCGCGTTGGTCTCCTGCGTGATCTGTGTAATACTTCACTAACGGGATGTCAAAACGTATAATATGTAAGCAAAATAATAAGCACCGCTCATAAGCTCAGAAACATTGGTTTCAAGGTTGACGATGAGTGGCTAGGCACACTACTACTCTCAGGTCTACCAGAATCATATCAACCAATGATTATTGCTATTAAAAGCTCAGGCAGGAGAATTACTTCAGATTCTGTGAAAGCAAAACTATTACAAGATGTCAGACAGTGGAAAATGATACAAAAGCATTTGCTGTCAACAAAAAGTTTCAGAAATATGGTAAAAAGCAGTCTAAAGGACCACGGTGCTACACTTGTAACAAATGGACACAAAAGCCCAGAATGCAAGTAAAAAAACATACAACAAAAATCAAACAGTTCTTCATATGCTGCTGTGCTGTGCTGTCATAGCTACATCTACACAGTGTGAAGCATGGTATGTGGATTAAGGGGCATCATCAATGTTGCTAAACAGCTGGAAGATCATCGTAATTTTATCCTATAAATTTCGGAGTGTGAATCAGAACTCCACAATTTATTTTGCCATCTTCTTTTTACTGACGGAAAACCAGGTAAACTGATAAATCGACATCGTTTCATGGTGGAGATCCCCGAAACACACGCCCTAGCGCTTTGCTTCGTACAGCGAGGGAATGAAATCAGGCACCTGACTGTATTTCCTGACGTGTACAATTTGAGAGTCTTCAAGTCTAATAATTATTAGGTAAGCGTGCGTCTGTGCCCACATCGTCACTTACCATCAGGTGAGATTTTGGTCAAACAATAACCTATATCATCTAAACAAAAATCAGAACAGCTAAAGTATTTAGGCGTCTTTCGCTTACAAAGGAACTTAACTTGGAAAATCAATGTATTTAGTTACATAATTCTTAAACCCGATTGTATGTTATAAATGTTATTTTAGGTGTTTGTTCTTGTAAAGAAAAAGAAGATTGAGTTATAAGCGTTCGATTATGTTTTAAGTTAAATGACATTTAAAATATAATAAATAAAACTGTAGGTAAGCTGGAACAGGCGTCATGAAAAGAGCGTGAGGGTCGGCTCCGCCGCCCCTCACAATCTGCCGCCCGGGGCCATGGCCCTTTTGGCCCTATGGTAAATACGCCCATGGACTAGACCCATGAGTGTAGAATCCTCGTGAGCGTCTGTATGTTAACAGTCAATAATTCTAATTTCACTGACGTCTTCCTACCTTCACTCGGGACCTAATAAATGAGAGCAAAAAACAACAGAAGCGTTGCACAGCGTCAGCCCTCCCTCTCGTTTAAGGTACATCTCGCAAACATTTGAGGCGTGCTTACGGAGACGCAGATTCTTGATCACAAACCGCGACGATCACCGGAGATCAATCGGTTAAATACCGATTATTTCAATCGAGTACTTTTACCTGTAAATCACCGGTTATTCTCCGGTACTCACTGCTCCGGTGCAAACCTCTATTAGGGATGTGCAAGTGAATTTACAATGATCCACGCAAATCAGTAACTACCCCGGGACTAGATCGGGGTTTGTGACACTCCACGAAAATCAAAGAATGGAGGTGTTTTAATTTTTTTATGATATTAAATATATAGATAATTGAATAATTTTCCAATAAATAAACCCAAATAGGAGAGGATGAAAGGTTTGCCCGAAAAAAAAAAGGGGCTTGCTGACTTTTCGATTTATATTATTTTAAGGTGATGCCGCTTAAAAAACGTGTCTAGAACAATGACCCATTTATGTTATTTATTATAATTTGGACATATTTTTTATATATGAATGTGATACTTTGAATGTAAATTTTTTTTTTCTTTCTTGTGACATAATTTTATATTTTTGACATGAATTTTATATATAGATTTTAATTTATTTTTTGCTTGACATTATTCATTTTATTATATTCTGACATTAATTTTATATATCGATTTTTTTTGACATTATTAATTTTATTTAATGATATTATATTGATTGTTATGTTCTAACATACATTATTGTAATTTCTATTCATAATGATGTGAATGTGAGCACTTTGTGGGTACCTAGATAAACACACTTATAAACTCTTAATGTCTGGCGGTTTTGGGATTTTGAATTGACCTACACAAATGTCCTACTGATCTTGCATTGACGTGCGTCGGGTCGTTGAGCTCCCTCAATATTGGTTGAGCTACACAATGGCTGACGTATGCGTGCTGTCAGTATGGACAGGTCGACTCAAAGTTGCACTGGTGTTTTCTTCAAAAGGCCATCTCGGACTTTGACCTACATCGTCAGGCTCACATACTATAAACAAAAATGTTTGGACTTTAAAAGAGACCATGATTCTCTGAGTTTGTTTCGGCATTTCTTCTCAGAGGTCATCAGTTAGGAAATGCCGACGCCAACTAGATACAAAAAAAAAATTATATGACTTGTAAAAGTGTCTTAAAAAAGATCTATTTACAGAAATAAACAATCATTCAATACCGTGGCCAGAATTGCTGATGAGTTTCGGACCTTCCGTGAGCTTATCTTCAGCATGCTCAGCTTGCTTAGAAAGCAAATAAGTGAGTGTGCTAGACAGATTGACGTATTGGAGACCAGGAATCGGCGGAAAGCACTAGTCTTCCAAGGTATTGCAGAGGTTGATAGCGAGGTTAGCAGTTACATCATTCTTGATGTCATAAAAACTAAGTTGGCGCTTAAGGATTTCAGTGTATCATCCATAAAGGTATGCCACAGACTTGGCGTGGTCAATAAGGATCACCACAGGCCCATACTCGTGAAGTTCGCCAGTTATGATGACAAATCTGCAGTTTGGAGGGCTAAGGCAGCTTTGAAGGGTTCATCAATATCACTTAAGGAGTTCTTGACTAAAACCAGGCAGGCTCCGCAGGCTGTTTTTTTTCATCTTTAACGTGGTAAGTCATTAATGAAATGCTTGCTTCAGTGTTACCAGGGATTTTCAAAAAACTGTCATTAATTAAATCTGGGTCTGTAAAGTGGGACGGAAGGTCTTGTCTTTGTTTAATAGGCGATAAGGTGGATTTAATGTTTTTCCATAATAGTTTTGGGTTTTTAATTTTATTATTAATGTTATGCTTAAAGTACGCCACTTTTTAATTGTACAGAGAACTAATCACCAAGGACTTAAACTCTTTGTAATATTCCTTTTTAGTTTCAGACTTAGTTTTCCTATAATTAAGTAGTGCCTTGTCGCGTAAATCCATCATAATTTTAATTGTGTCAGTGATCCAAGGATACGACTGCTCTTTAGTAGTTGTAAATTGGGGTTTCTGGATCAGAGGAGATCCAGAAACACCCAATTTACACTATCATTCGTTTTATTCAGAAGAATTATCAAGGGCCTCTATATTTATCTACTCAAATTACCAAAGGATCTGAATCAAATGAAGCACCCCAAAATCTATGAATAATTTCAAACCATTCGTTCAAGTTACTTAATCGTCAATCGATTTATCGGTAAATTTTTATATATTTATGATATGAACTGGGCAATCAGTACATTCTATTTTATCATTCATACATTCAATTATTCACGAGAGGAGATCTAGAAGCACCCAACCCACAAAAAAATCCAGACTGGACCAAATATCAACTTGTCCATGCGGGAATCGAACCCACGACACTTGGTTTAGATGGTTAAAGAACAAGTGCGTGCATATAATTGTGACCATGTCTTAACCATTAAGCCAAACGTGTCGTCAAATATGAGACAAAATAACGGATCACTTTATGCACTTTGTTTATTTTAATGAAGCGTGTGTGTGTGATGGCATCATTCATTCAATGTGCTTCCCATATATGGTTTTCATTACAGATTTGTCAAATGACACGTATTACATATTTCATTTAGAAGTTTGTATTCAATTAGATACATGTTTTATTTATTTATTTACTAGTTCTTGATACTAATATACTCTTTATAATCATGATTGGACAGGATCGGGAGGGATGGTAAACTTATTATAAAAAAAGCAAAAGCAAACATTACTTCATAATAATTTTATTATCAAGGCACCATTTATTTATACATAATACATTTTTTAAAGCACATACAGAGCTATGATAAATACAATGATAAACATCTTGGGAATATTTATATTGATCGTATAGACTTATCAAACTAGGACAACCTTTAACTTCTAAATCAAATATATTTCTATTACTATTTTCTAAAATATGCTTTAGCCATAAAACTTTTTCTGAACCTTTAACGTAAACATATTTATCTCTTAATATATCTGAAACCAAAATCCGGTAATTGGAAAAGGGTACAAAGCCTTCACTCCAGTATATCTTTCTATTACGTTGAATCCAACTGACTTGCTTCTTTTCTGCTTCCGATAAATTTTTAAATGAAAATGGTGGCTTAATCAAAAACACTTGTAGTTTTTTGTTATACAATATAGCGATTTCTTTTACTATAAATTCGTTTGCTTCTGTTGTAAAGCCTTGAATATCAACAATAGCAATCATGATAACCTGCGCACAATATTGCTGAGAGGTTTGTATTCCACAAGTCGATCATTTATAATCAAACAATACGCAGTTGTCTTATCTGGTATTGGTGTGGAACATTCAATTTCCAGCCGTACGTCCACTGGGCCTGTTTTTAGACAATCGTTTTGTCTTGAACAATCTAAGATAAAAAGGGGGGCTTTTTCTTTAAAATCTTTTAGATCTAGCAAGGGGTCTACAGGACTGTTGTAATACGACTGACGAAATTTCACATACATTTCATATAATATACTATACTTGTTCTCAGAAAACTTTAAACTCAAAGGTTCATAGGGATAATATTGCGAATTCAGAAAGAGCGTTACGTTGGTCACTTCACAATGATCAAATAGTGAACTGTCTTTAGATTTATTATTTCTCCTATTAGTTTGCAAGCAGAATATAACATATCTAGGTTTTTCTAATTGTGAAGCAGTCTTAACTGACCAAGAATGCTTTGTGGTTTTAGGGAGTAATGGATACTCATATAAATCCCAATTCCTAAAAGCCATTTGAATAGGTTTATCTCTTTCTAAATGTTTTAAAAGTGTCAGTCGTTCTCGATCTGAAACTTTTATGTGGGGAACCCTCCATTGAACTCTTTGTATATCTATTTCAAAATGAGTAATATCATCAGTAAGAATAACACTGTTTAGGTTAGAGTTACTTCTATTCATTATAAGTTCATGTTTACAATTTATCACAATTTTGTTATAATCCTCTGCAAATCCTAATAACTTGTTTAAAGGTATCACAGCACTAAAATGCCCATCACTTTGGAACCCCTTTAAGTTCCAACCCCATAATGCAGCAACTTTATTTTCTGCTTCATTTAATGAGATATATGATTTTATTGTCGACGTTATTCCTGAATTTTTTATACGATCTATTTCAATACCATTCATTTCGTACCTGATGTCTTGAAACAAAAACATAACAGGGTTATTAGTGAACGTCACAGTTTTCTTGATCGGATTCCCATCTTTACCGAACAGCCTTGCCTGACCTTCGATGTAAATTGAACTGGCTGATGGTAGCACGTATATGTCTTGCTGGTGTATGGGGATTCTGATTTCATCATTTTCTCTAAAGCTGTTATTGTAGGGATTGTATGAATGGACTTCATAACTTTCGATTGAAGTATCAAAGTGCGGTAATTCAGTAAGCTGTAGTATATTCATATTTTAAAACCTAGAGCTTTAAGAAAGTCTTTATTTGTTTTAGTCAATTTCTTCACTATTTTCTTGCGTCTATGCACTTTAGTGAGCTTAGATGGAATGAGACGTTTTATTTTTATTGGAGTGTTTTTATAATAAACTATCATTTTGTTTTTCTTAAATGAAGGCGTAATTCAATATATTTTTTTTCTCCAAAGTCAATGCAGCGGTTAAACTGGTCGATAATCCTAACAGATATAGATGGAATTATATTTTTGTTTATTGGAAAGTAAATAACACTTCGCGGTATTTCTATGTAACAGTGATCTGGACCAGTATCAGATACAAATTCATGAATAAAATGAGTTGTTAAGCCGTTACAGTATGAACTGTTTACAAGATCACATTCGATTCTGGTTACAGATAGACCGCTGTTGTTGATTGTCACATTTGGTCTTGAATTTAGTACCGAAAAGTGTAGCAAACCACACTCGTATTGATCAGATAAATGTAGCGGTGGTTGAAAGTACGAAATCAGTTCAGATGTATTTCCAGAGATGGTAACCGTTGTAGACATGCTTGCATACTAAACACATTTTGATGATCACGTTTATTTTATTCCTTGATTAGACCAGAATTTTTGCAAGAATTTTAAGCAGAGATGACCACAATTGTATGGGTGATCCCGTTGTATATTGTCATAATTATATTGGACTTTAGAACCTACGTATTTTATGAATTCCTTTGGAGGCTTAAGATTTCCGTAACTGTCGAAATACTCAATGTAATTATTATATTTTGCATAGGCTACCCAATGAGAACCTGGATTTTTAGAACTATCTAAATTAATAACTCCACACTCTTTTTTAAAAGGATATTTAGGGAGTTCATCTCTCATAAATACACCTCTAAAATAAGGAATACTGTTTCCAAATTTTAAAATATCAAAGTTAGTTAAAGCTCGTTTGGGTAGCCGATATCTTAGTTTTTTTCTTTAGATACAAAAATTCCAAGCCCATCTTTATGTGGTTTAAGGTGTAATCCTTTCCCGATACATAGAGCTTCCATTTTTTCATTATGTCTCTTCGATTCAATGAATATCTTTTTAGCCATCTTATATTCATTAATGGTTTTCGCAATACCAGCTGCACCGCCTGCTAAAGCTCCCACCGCTGATAACCCCGCAAAAATAGGAATCAAAGGTAATACACCACCAGTTTTTGGTATAGGAATTACACGAGGAAGTTTAAGGGATGAATTATCAGCCAATTCTCTGGCGGCGGCAATAGCTAATTCTATAGCCATCTTCTTGGTCTTTGGTTTTAATTTTTTGATGTGTTTTTTAGTTTTAGTAATAACATTATTCAATTTACTTTTTAACCCTTTTCCAGAAGTAACTTTTTGAGAATTCCTTTTGCTACTTGTTTTTAAGCCAGAACCAGTTTTGATTTTGGCAGACATAGCTTTGCTTACTAAGCGTGCCGCGATTTTTTCACCTACACTCGCATCCAAAGCAATTGCTCGCCTTTTCGCCATTTTTAATAGAATTAAATCAGCCTTGTGCCGATCTTTTAAGTTTGATGATTTGTGATAAGCAATGTCGTGATTTTTGCAATATTCGTCTAATTTGTTAATACCACTATCTCCACGTATAAGTCTTTTAATTAATTTTGTACCTGGACCACAGTAATTGTATCCAGGTAAATGTAATTCAAATGGTAAATTATTTATAAGCCAATTGAGAAGACTACTCTCCCCAAAACACATTATAAGACTGATGAATCTAAATTGAACGTACTAATAAATACTTAAACGATTCATCTACGATTTTGTTATTAGCTTAATGTTATAGTAATATATTCGATTTATCAATCCAACTATTTTCAGCTGCAGATAAACCTAACCATTTTACTAAAACCTTGTCACCTTTTCTTCTGAGAACTTTTTCAACTAGATATACATTGGGTTGTTTTGTTTTTTGAAGCTCTTGCGAATAAAATGCACCTAAAATGGGCTGACCTCTAATAGTATCTTCAATTAAGTAAGTTACAGGGGCTGTATTTTGTATTTTACGAATTTTAAATATTTCTGTTGACCAATTGGGAGTGTAACCTTTTTCAAACGTTCCTTTATATTTACTGATACGCACATAATCACCTACTTTGTACTTACTTTTTAAATTATCATTTTTTAGCAACTTTAAATACCTTACTAATATCACTTTTTTATTAATATTGTCTACATTAGCAGGAATTTCATTAATAGTACGATGGTAAGTGTGATTGTATTTGTGAATAACATCATTGAGGGTATTATTTATCCAATTGTAATTGCCTTTTAAACTAAATTCCTTATAAATTTTAGATTTCAATGTTCTGATAAATCGTTCAACAATTGAAGCCTTTTTTGTTGAGAAGGTTGAATAATGGTTAATATGATACCATTTTATCAGCTGCTGAAATTTGTTATTATAAAATTCTGTTCCATTATCCGTTTGCAGATTTTTAGGAACACGCCCTTTTTCTAACAAAGTTTTGAAAGAGTTACACACATCTTCTTTGGTTTTACTTCTCATAGGAAAGGTCCAAGCATATTTCGAAAATGTATCAATAATGGCAAGTATATATTTGTAATTTTTATTTTCTTTTGAAATTGATTGCATATCAATTAAGTCAGCTTGCCACAAGTCATCTATGTCTTTCATGATAACATGTCTTCGCGGATAGTTCACCCTCGCATTTTTATGTATTTCGTTTACCACGTCAGCTTTGCTCATGTTCACAATTCAGTATATTTGTCTTGAATTCAGCTATAATACTGAATAAAAAGCACAATATTATACCTATTTATTGCTTAATTATATCAGCCTCTTTTAATTCTTCGATTATTGATAAAATTTCATTATCGTGGTTTGTATTACCGGCGTCTCTCGATGCAATTAATAGTTTCAATCTATCAACAATTTCGTTAGGATCATCCCAATACACCAAGTCAGTGTTATTTTTGTATTTCTTTAGTGTAGGTAAGCTTCCTCCAAATTTATTGACAATATTACTGTTTAATGATTCGGAGAACATTGGTTTGATTATTTCCCGATATTTTATACCTTTATCACCTCTAATTTGTGCATTGGGATTAAAATCTCTCTTATGTGCATTTGTATAATGCAACATATCCTTATAGACAAGTTTATCTTTGCTCGATATTAGTTTTAAATCAGGTTTTCTTCTAAGTAAAAGTTCTTTTAAACCAGGGGTTAAATTGTAGGTTTTGTTACCAATTTTAATTAAAATAACATTATCGTCATTCAAACTATCGATTTTAGAAAATGAAACTATTGAATTACCCATTAGTATTTTTTTGTTATCACTTCTTATTCCAAAAGGTATGTTTACACCGTCATAAATATTATGGATATCACGACCCTCTAATGATATTTCTAAATCTTCCGGTAATTCTTTTGCAGGAGAATTTTTAATGAACTGTGCAGAATTCAGTTTTGGATCATAACAGTCTTCAAACTTTGTTGATGAGCTAGTATTATCATCATCCAAATCTATATCATTAGAATTAGGGTGTGTATTTTCAAAATCTTGAATTTTTTCATTTGTTTTATTCGAATTAACTAGTGTTTTAAGGGGATCTGTGACAGGTTTTAACATTTTATCAAGTGACAAATTCATTGAGTGTTCCTGATTTTTCATTTGTTTTATTTTATTCTTTATGGAGTCTACAGACTTCATTAATTCGATTTTAATATTTTTTTCCATATTATATTATAACAACTGCGTTCAACTGAAGAAAAAATAATACTGACATATTTTTGTGTGTAGGTCACTTATATTTATAAACCATCAGTCAAATTTAAAAAACATATCAAAGTTCTGTCTATATCGTCCATTATTTAATGATGATTCTTTGTTAATAAGTAAAAAATTATAAGGTTGGCTCCAAACAGTTTGACAAATATTTTTGAACTGTTTCCATTGTAGATCAAAACTAACATGCTCTTCATAAATATGTTTTAAATTTACATCGTCTTGTTTAAATATTATAATCAAATTAACATTATCACGTAGCAATTGTTTGGGAATTTTAGAGTAGGTTTGAGATAAATAGAAACAATCGATTTGTTTATGTCGACCCATACAGAAATAATTGCGGATATTTACTTGATTTTCACATGCAACATCATCAAATATAAACACAGAATTTGTTAAAGCTTCACTCGGTGATATCACATCTTTATCATCATTGAACTCATAGAAATTAACCTGTGGTACTCTTTTCAATACTTCGGTCAAGAACCGGTATTTAGGTTGAAAATTAGTTTTAGAATACAAGTATAGATTGCTAAATTTGAGCCCATTTTCATGCAGCAGTAAACTAATCATAACATTTGTTTTACCACAATTCGATGGACCACATATTATACAGCGAACAGTATTTGGCAATAAAGTGCTGTGTCTGATGTGATGAGCAGAGTCACTAAATCTTATATTATTAACATTTAGGGATATGGGTTGCTTGATCAACTTCATCTCGTCAATTAACTTAATAACTGTCTTTCATACATATTTATAGATTATTCCCTCTCAATTTAGGTAGGATTTAATTTAGGTAGTTGAAATTATCAGTAATAAAAAGAGGTAAGGTCTGCTATATTTTTATTTTTATTTGAATATCTTTAATCACAAATATTTAAAAATGACATTTAATCATCATAATAATAACAATAATTTGCTGTTTACAATTTACGGATAAATTGATACAATCTATACAACATTTGAAATTAGTTTTGATTGCTCACAACAACACTGCATGCTTATCCAATTTCGCATTAGCATATATTTATGTGATTTATGAACAAAACAAAAGAAAGATACATTTATGAGCAAGATATGTATTTATTAGTTTATTAAGTAAAAATTATAAGTATGCAAATTATACTATCTACATTAATAAATCTTATCATACTACAAGTTTCAAATCGCACCATAGCGCAACATATAGTTACACGTTTTATGATAAATTTGTTATAACATATGAAATCACAATGACTTAAAGATAACAACGCTTTTACAGGATGGCATCACAATGACCCCAAGGTAGTGTATTTATTTGATTCGACTGAACTTGTATTTTGTCATCCACTCTTTTCAAAACGACTTTATTAACATTTTGTGAATATAATACATGTCTTATAGATTTGATCATATTCATTTTACGCTTTAATTCAACATTGTTAAATAATGCTTCTTTATAGTTGGATGTATTTAAACTTTTTGTAATTGGCTTTGATACTCCTTTCGCTTTTTTGATTTGAGTTTTTAGCGTTTTAATGGAGTAAAGTTTTGCTCTTAATCCAATAAATTCTGTGATTATATCACCACCCAATTCGTCCTTAAATAAGCCAGGTACTTTTTCGTTTACTCGTGGTATACCGTACGGATTATTAATTTCAAAATTGCTAGTATCAAATTCATGTATATTATCATGCATGTCTTCATAAAAATCAGGTGTATGTATTAAATACAGTAAGCTATCAGTATCAGTATAACATAATTTGGCATTATCACCATATTTACTTCTAATGAAATTGTAATGGAAGTTATATAAATGCTGTTTTGAGTATTCAAGCACAGCAAATCCAACATATATCGGTCTATCTAAAATAAGCTTTTCATGACTCAGTTGAACAGCAATTAAATCTTCGTTAAAAATAGAAATACTTTTTAGATTTGGTTTTGTAATCAATTTCTCTGCACCCAGTGACTTATTTGTGTTATTACAATTATCGCTCCATTTAGTGACTAATTTGACATCTACCTGTTTATGCTTATTCTCGATTGTTTTACCAAATATAGAATTATTCAAAAGCTTAAAGAAATCTTTTTCAAATGGTGTCAAAGCTGCTTGACGTAGTGTAGTATTTAAATCGATATACGTTTTTAAAAAATTGTCTTGTCTAAATTGAAGTATTTTATGAACTTTTTTTAAAACTAGACCGTTTCTAAGACATTCCTTTAAGTGAACATAATGTATTATGTAATTATATTTATCGTACAAGTTAGCAATTAATTTTGGTGTCTTCCCCCCGATAGGTACAAATTTTTCTGGAGCGAAGGGTAAGTCACTATGTAAATTATGTAAATGATTTGGATATATAATATCAACTTCTAAAATATAACCGTGGAAAGCGTCATCAGGCACATCAAAAACATTAAAATTCATAATGTCATCATGTTCCATAAATTTAAAATCTGATATTGGTAATTTCTTTGTCATAGCATAACCGTAAAGATTGTTACAATCTAGATATATTAAATAACTTGATGGTTCGGTATCCTTAAAATTAGGTAAATAAATATTATTGGCTTCAGCATATCGATGAGTGCATTGTGCCAGCCCACCACGTATGCCTTTTTCAAACATTTGATAAATTTCTAAATCATTAATCAGCTCTAATTGAACACCTGTGTAAAAAAGCATAGCATCCCAACTGAGACTGGGCGAAGTAACATAGTAAGCAGGATCAAGTTTATAGTTCTTTAGACATATATTTCTAAAATTTTCGAATACATCACAAAGCAAAAGTACATCACCCTTTAAATATAAATCAGTGTATTCACCAATGGAACCAATATTAAAACATTTCCAGACAGTTTGAACATGTTCATATTCATCATCTGTTATATTTTTCATTTGCAAGCTGTTATAAAAACAATATTTTGATGGAAGTTCTGTTTCATTATATCTTTGCCATGAATTTACATATTCATATGGATATATACCTTTTTTTCTTATTAAATCAAACTGGTCTTTACGTGAGTAATGAAGCGATAAATGTATGAAATCATTATCGGATAAACTTTTGGTCAACGTATCAATGCTTGAACTGAGAAACTGAAAAGAATCTATAAATTTTATTTGCACTGGCTTTCTATCATAATCTGATTTTATGAATTTTGTTATCGATAAATACTTTTCTTTTGTTTTAGGTATAATTTTTAATTCACCATCGTATTTAGACAATTCAGTAATAAATATGTGGGCATCATAACCAGATAAGTTATGAAATATAACCGGCACGAATGAACACACTTTATATAATAAATTACAATGCGAATGAGCTGCACCTCTGTATTCAGAAGTAATATGATCATGATCACACACTTTATCGTCAAACAGTAATTGCTTACAAATGTGGCATAATGTTGCATGACAATAATCATCGATTTGTTCTTTAGTCATTGCTTTCATAGGTTTATTTGAAATTAAAATCTTATGAATTAACTGTACATCTTGAATCAATTTTTTAACGAACACTTGCACACAATCACTTCCTCTGTATGTAACAAATTTATTCAAGCTTTTATCATGGGAACAACATACGTAGTAGGCAAAACAAGATGGTTGGTGTAATTTATTTCTTACGGTATTTTGATCAGAATTTGATTCTTTAAATTCTGACAGTAAACATTCAAAATCTGCATATATGACAAAGTTTATTTTTAGTTGTCTCTCATAATGTTTGAATCTTAAAAAACTGTTATTTTCTGGTAATATCGTTATAATTTTAGAACAACTATGCGAAGTGTATTTTGATTCACTAGCAAAAAATTGTAGACATATTTCACATAAATACATTTTGCCTTTATGTCGTGAAACTTGTCGTCTGACTAGGCGCGTAAGATCTTTAATAAGACAATAATGTGCTTTACAATTTTGTTCAAAATACAGCAAGTTAATGTGTTTAATTCTCTTACTATTGGTGACATATAAAGGACCAGTAACAGTATGATGCTTGGCTAATCCGTAAACATTGACACTTATTTCAGTATTATTTTTTTCAAACAACTCAATATCTTTGTGTGAGGGCGGAAATGACATCCCCTGTATATTAAATATGGTATTTAAATCGGGGTACGAGCTAGTTCTACAGACATTACTTTTAGCTGGAAATAATGCTGCAGCTATGCACCACAGAAAACAATAGTTATCATTATTTTGAATGTTTAAACAGCTCTTTGTATTCTTAATTTTAGTAGGCAAGTCGATGAAGGATCCACCCCGCATGGGTGAATACTTGTTAATATTAACTTCTAAATGACTTACAGACATGAATGACCATCCAGATTGACAATGTTCAAATTCAGATAATTTCATTTTATAAACATCTCTTATTCGGGAATATAACTCATCGTAATTAGTACTTTGATATATAGTTTCATATTTTGTATTAAATGACTTCAGTTGCTGCTTACTCGATGCAGGTAGTACGAAGTAAGCAAACAACTCGAAGTTCAATTTAATACAGGAATGTTTCATTAATGTCAATTCAATTATTTTAAAAAGATCGTCTCGCTTCCCATCTAAGAACGCCTCTATCAGTAGGTACTCGTCTTCTTGAGATGGGTTTAAACGATACGTCATTATTCTGTTTTTAAATGCTGTTGCAATTATATCAACATTCGCAAACTTTGACTTTATTAAACAATTTGATTTATGTATATTAGTTCTATTATGATATCTGTATTCATGTTCTGGGATCTCAATTTTACATTTGTTACATATAATATGAGTGCTTGACGATGAATTAACGGATGGTTTAGCTGAAAAAAAAAAAAATTCAAAATTGGCATTGTACACATAAGTATGATTATTTATTTATTTAATAAGAATAAACAATGGAGTACATAGCGATTAAACAATATTGATTATAATAATAAAATAGTGGTAAATATGATTATTATACATAAGTACTTAAGTTCATATTAATAATAAATTATAATTAAATACATTTTTATTGATATGAACTTATAAACGTAGGGGGACAGTCCTTAAATTCTTTTCTCACACTCTTAACATATGCGTTTAAGTGATTCCACGACTCAGAATTTGTTTCGCATTTATTTTTCACAGTCAACACAGAATGTCGCCATCTATTAACCGGTGGCACGCGTTCAATGTCATCGCAGTTATATATTTTTAATTCTATATAGTAACTACCGGTCTTCCGATCATCCATCTGCCTCGAAAAACCATTAGCTAATCTGCGCGTGATGTATGAGTATATAGGCTGCATTTTTTTACCAGTTGCCTCCAACTGCTCGTCGCCGGAATCACTGCCGAATAAATCGCTTGCTGTTGGTCTGGTAGCGGACTTCTGCCTCTTACTAGTCGACGGCTGGCACTCGGCGGACCCCTGGGTGGACTTGCGCTTCCTTTTTTCTTGCTTTGATTTCACCGGGACCTCTACCTCCGAGTCGTCGGATGGGAAAAGCTGGTCTGCCATTTGCTTGGACCTGAAAAATTAATAAATAATAATTAATTAAATATAATAATGTAATACTACATCAAACAATAATCTTCTGATAGTAGAATAGTTGCAGTATCACTTTATTTTAAGGATGATTTATTAATTTATTGAATAGTAAAATTATTGAGCACTTGAATGACTGAATAATAGAGTTATGGAATTAAAGAATTATTTAATGGTAAAGTTATTGAATAGTTGAATGATCGAATAGAAGAATTAGATAAACATGATCATAAACCAAAAGTAACTTACATCTTAAAAAAAAACTGGTCAGGTATCTGGTAGGTAGATACTGATGAATGGTGAAGCTCTTGCTTGTAGCTCTTGAAGAAATGCTTTGTGGTCTTACTTCGACAGCTGCACTCTTAAATAGTGATAAATCCACGTCATAATATCCCGAATATGGAACAGGGCACGTGCTGGTAAAATGCTGTGTCAGATCACTACACCCAAATATGATTTACTTTTTAAATAATATTATAATACCTACTCCTGTTACATATCACACCCATTAGGTTTGATACTCACTATGGCAATCTGAGTACAATAGTTCCGATACGAACATTATATTTTTTCATATGTTCGGAGTACAACGCATTACACTATAATGTTTGCACTTGTAATCAATCAACTAACACTTACTAGACTACAAAATAAAACACATCTTCCATGGAATAGTACTAATAAAAATCATCGCAAATTAGTTTTAAGGATTTTATAACTGCTCACAGTGAATACTCACCTTATATTTTAACCGACTGCTTTAAAAAATGGTGAGTTATGTGTAGCATTAGCATTTATTAGACGGTATTATTTATGTTCCTAACGTAAAGTATTAACAATTATATAATATATGAATAAAGTTAGGTTTATTTATAATTTATAATTAGATGATAACTACAACTTGAATTTGATGCTATACTTATACTATATTTGATTCCACAAACAAACACACACATTACGTTATTCTAAATAATAGCAGACGAAACTGAACGTAACAGTAGTATGTCAATGTTGCTGCATTATTTTGATCTTCTCCTTATACATTAATACTTACGCTGCAATAATAATTAAGATTGATATACTAGCTATCTACGATGACTTTGCCTGCCGATTTTTCTTTCAATTGCATGTGTGAATATATTGTAAAAAGGAACAATGAACAAACGCACTATAGTATTTATTTTAATCATATTATTTTTAGTAAACAATAAGTGTTGGACACGTGTCGACTTGTCAGGGTTTTAATTTCATCGCACCATTTTTATATGCCCTAGACAAAAATGGTAAGATGATGATAATATGTAACAAAAACGTGCGATTTTGAACTCTATAGTTTAAAATAAAATTTTCTATAAATATAATATATAAATAGCAAAAATCTTTCTAAATCCATTCAAATTCTACATCTCACCGTTGAAACTGTCTTCATCGTGTAATATCAGTAAGTTTTAATATTATTTCTCAGTATTATATCTAACATTTAAAATAATATATTGACTTATATTATTATCAGACAATACCTATAATCCTGATTCAATATATGTATGTGTCGGGTACATAAGTCAGTATTTATTTCGACTACACACATGTTTCAACCATAATTATTGTTCTGAGATAGAATAATAGTAAATGAAATATTCATTTCTCGTTTTTTCTAGGTGTTTAACAGAGTCTGAACATAGAATTTAAGTATGTCACGCTCACCATCCTATAGTCCTGTATTCGATAACATTGACCAACAACGTAACGTAAGTATTTCAATGACTATTAATGTTAATTAATAATTGAATTGATGTTTGATGCTGTTTTACAACAGGAAATCATTTATTTTTATTCAATTTCAGAATTTGATGGGGGGCTCTGATCCAGTTTTAAATCCATTTTATTATGCTCAAGATCGAGAAAGCTGGTACGCTGAAGTAGCGTCAACTGCATGTGAAGAGAGTAGACAGCAAGAAATAGAAAAGAAAAAAATGAAGAAGAAAAAAATAAATGAGTCAAAGGTTTTAAAAAACAGATCTTTTATCATGCGGAAAGAGCCTGGACATATTCGCCGTATAATAAAAATAATTATACACGATGTGGATGGTCGTAAGATGGAAGACGTAGACGGTGACCCTGAGAGTGCAAGTGTGAACATTCAATATTTAGTAAAAAATGATTTCGATGAAATCATGATTGAGACTGATTATTTAGTTAGTAAAATAGTTAAAAAGTTAAGTTCAAATTAATGTAATTGATTTAAAATATAGTTATACTAAATATTATTTTCTTTTTATTTCTAAGTCATCCATTTAAAGTAAATAGCCACTACGCTGCATATATAAGGCAGCGCGATGGATAATAGCGAGCGCATTACATTTTCGTAAGGCTGTCGCATCGAATAGATTACACCGTCTGTTACTCGAATATCATGCGCATGTTTGACTTGTAGAATTGAATTGATTGAATCGTGGAATGAGTGTAATAATTAAAATTCTAATAGTTAATAAATTAATTAATTAATAATTAATAATTCTATTAATTAATTTTATTATTTAATTAATTAAATTTAACGATGAAATTAAGATGCATGCTGTGATCCAATGAATGTGGAATTATGATAAATGTTTAAATACGTTTATATTGAATATTTAAATTACTCATAATTTCCATTAAATGAATAAAAACCATAAAATAGACTATCAAAATTATTAAGCTGATTCTGATCATAGAACATATATTCATAGTTTTATAATTTGAGTAGATAAATACGGAAGCCTTTGATAATTCTTCTGAATAAAACGAATGATAGTGTAAATTGGGTGTTTCTGGATCTCCTCTGATCCAGAAACCCCAATTTACAACTACTCTCTTTAATAGTGCTTGTTTTGAATGGTGCGTGAAAGTTAAATAACGAAATTATTTTGTGGTTAAATATCTTAACCATGTCATTTACATTGCTAAGCGAACAAATATTGCCAATGTTAAGAAGCAATAGATCCGTATGAAAACTATCTAAGCATACATTTTTTAGTGGTCTGTATGTGACTATATACGGTTTAAACTTATCGCGTGTTATACAAAATTCACTGTAGACAATAGAATGGCCGTTAATTGATCCAAAGGGTTCAACTGCTGTATGTCTTGCTCTTAGGTCAGTACATACAAGGTCAATAAGAGTTTCACTGGCTTCTGCGAAATGAGTGGGACTTGTGACTAGCTGCTGTGGTTGCTGTTACTAATCTTTAATTTTTCCAACAGTATTCGGATAGTTTGAATGGCATCTGATGTGCTTTTCTCGGCAACAAATCCGCACTGGTTTGGCGTCAATCTCACGAGGTCGATCAGTCTGTTGTTTATTATTCTTTCCCAAATTTTAAAGGTATGGGACATGAGTTTAATGGCTCTATAATTGTTACAATTTCTTATATCTCCTTTCCCTTTGTAAAATGGCATCAAAAAGCTATTCCGCCAAGAATCCGGAATACGATCGCCTCTGATCAATTTGTTGTATAGATTGCACAACCAGATCATTCCTTTATCTTTTAGTTGCTTCCAGACCTCTACTGGTATTTCATCCGGTCCTATGGCCTTGTGATTTTTCATTTGGGACACGGCTTTTTTCAGTTCCTGAGGTGTAATGGCAGATATTGGTCCATAGACGGGATTAGGCTTTTCCGAATTTGCTGCTCGGGGATGGGATACATTCAGTAAATATTCATAATATTCTACCCATTGATTTTTTATCTCATTGTCAGTTGTGAGTAGTTTATTATTATTGTCTTTTATGAATTTAACTTTGACAAAATCTTTAGTTTGGTTGTTTCTACTTTTTGCAATTTTATGTATATCCGTTTTTGCTGACTCTAATTGTGCATACAATTTACTGTTTGCTGCTGCCATTGCTATTGCAACTTCCCTCTTAGCCGCTTTTTTTTGCTGTCTTGTATTGATCTTTATGAGTTTGCTCTTTTGTTGATTGCCATAGCTTAAAACATTCCTTTTTCTTAGATACAGCGGATTTCACGCTGTCCTGCCACCAGCTGGTCTCCTTAAATGGCCCTTTTTTGGGTTTCATCCTCCCAAGATGTTTTTCTGCACTATTTCTGCAAAAATTTTCAAACTCTTTCCACATGTTATTTGCAGTATCTGCTGTATTCAGAGAACTAGTCTTCTCCGCAAGTTCTTTAAGCAGAGATACACCACTATGATCATATAGTTTATGCCATTTAAGTTTGGGCGCTACATATTGGCAAATTTTAAGCGGTTTTGGAAGTTTATATACAGTGACTAGGAGTCTATGTTGGGAGGTCAAAGCTTCACCAGGGATGACTTTGCTATCTTTATAACATCCAAGATGTTTCCGCCTGGTTAGTGAGTAATCGATCTGCGTTGAGTTTCCACCACTTTCATAGGTTATAAGGTGGATATCTTTCTTTTTAAAGAATGTGTTTATAATGGCAAGGTCACAGCCAGCAGAGAACTCGATTATTCTCACTCCATCTTGATTTTGTGCTCCATAACCAAAGCCGCCATGCCATCGTTCGAATTTATCATCCTTTTCACCAACATGTCCATTGAGGTCTGCTCCCAAATGTATGTTTTCATCTTGAGGTATGCCGTTCACCAGCTTTAACAAGTCATCCCAGAAAATCTCTTTTTCATCATCTGAGCAGTTTGTTTGGGGAGCATATGCAGAAATTATGTTAAAACATGGCTGTTTGTCTAATGCAATTTTAACTGAAATCAACCTATCACTAATCCTCTGAATATCTACTAATCTGTTACTAAATTCTTCTGATAATATTACGCCTACACCGTTTTTCTTGGTCTCAGTTCCATGGTAGAGTAGTTTATACCCATTTCCGATTATTTTAGATTTTGATCCACACCACCTAGTTTCTTGCACACAACATGCGTCAATGCAACGTCGAGAGAGAACTTCGCTTATTTCGGCACTTTTGCCTGTCATTGTGCCCACATTCCAGGTTGCTAATCGTAGAACGCATGTATTTCTTTTCTCGTCGCTTCGGGGGGACGCCGTCCATCATCCGTTCCATCATCATCATCACCGCCGACATCCGTCTTATAAAGTTTGGAGGCCGCACTATGCAGTTCACCAACTGAGGCTTGAACGTGTACAAAGGAGGTTTCTTTGGCATTTAGCCTACTCTGCTGGTATTGCAAAAAAAAAAGTCATACTCTTCTAGACTATCACATTTTAATATGATTTCCCTTGATAAACGTAGCGAAATAATTGATTTAGTCTTCCTATTTAAGATCCTTCGATGTAATATTGACTGCCCTGAACTGCTAACAAAAATCTCTTTTCGGGTTCCCGCAAGATATCCACGTACACCTATCACTCCCTTGTACCCTCCCTTACGTAGGACTGTTCTTGGTGCCAGCTCCGCCGTGCCCCGACTATGTAAGCTTTTAAATACCTATAGCGATTGTGTTGATGTCCATGCTGTTTCGCTTAACAAGTTCCGTAAAATTTTACTTGGAATACTATAAAGTGTATGCATATTGCTGTAATGTAGAGGTTTGTATGTAAAATTATTTCTATTATTGTATTTATTTGTTTATTTTTTTATAAATTTTATGTAACCTTATATTAATGATAATGTGTTAGTACTTCTAGATTTTAGTCTGATGTTGACTTAATGTTGTGCATGCAGTGCTTATCTGTAAAAAATTGTTACACTAATCTTAATTAATTTGTGCCATTTTTACTATGTTGTCTCAGTGTAAACAATTGTTGATGAGCCTAATAAATAAAATAAAATATAAAATAAATTCCTTTCGTCAATCGCCTCTCATTCATGATAGCGCCGCTATAAATTATTGTTTAAATTATGTGATTTAATAGATTTAAAATATTGTTAATTAGTTTAATTTATTTAATTATTAACTGTACAAGTATTGTTAGAATAAAATCTAAAATGTAACAACACGTGCGGCTTGCAGCAAAACAACACGTCACTTGCCTAGAACAAACGTCACTTGTCAAACGCGCAAGGTGGGGAGAGTGGGGAGAATGGTTTATAAAGCAGCACGCCGCATGGGTTGATTCATTCCTGTGTCAGTCTTGAAACTGAAACTCTCAAATAAATTAAAATACAAAAATGAGTCATCTTTTCACTGGCGCCCTGCGTAGACGATCCCTGTCACCTTCGGATAGACCACGTTCAGTGTCACCTCCTCCGCCTAGTAGACGAACTCTTACATCAGAAGAGAGGAATGAAGAGCCCACTACCCGCCCATACATCCAAGAAGAAAACCCTGAACAATACTCACCTGTGCTAAGGACAACATCGAATCACAGGAACAACGATGAGGTGTCACTTCTCCGCAGACAGGTTGAATTACTGGAACGGATGGTATTCCAACACTCGCAAAATCAAAATTCACAAACTAGCCACAGATTGAACGAAATCTACCTGCCTAATTATGACCCCGATGAGAACAAATTAACAATTGAAGAATGGTGCAAACAAGTCGATTCATTAATAGACCTTCGTGGTTGTTCACAATTTATCGCCATGATGAAGGCCCTGTCTAGCTTGAAAGGACGCGCCAAAGACTGGGCAGATGCTCAAGCACATTCTTTGGCTACCTGGGTAGACATAAAAAAGGAAATAATTACCCAGTTTAGTGGCGAGACAAGACATATTGTTTACGTCAATAAGTTCCGAGAGTACACATCTAATAACGCCAAATCATATGCAGAATACGTGACTGAAGCTTGGCGTTTATTTTCTAGAATTTCACCTAATGCACCAACAGATTTAATAATTGAAGCAGTTATATCCGGAGTCAGGCCTAAGTTCTACCAAGCCGAACTCTTACGCTCCGTACCCCAATCTCAGGCTGAATTAATTGCTACACTTGCAAACTACCGAAAAAGGCCTGCTGATATTACTATAACTGAAGATGAGGCTCCGAAGACTAAAATACCGCGATATACTGACCCAGTCAAATGCAACAATTGCGGAAAAATCGGACACAAGTCAAGGGATTGCCGATCGAAGACAACAACACACTCTAACAAAGAAATCCACGCTGTAAGTTGAAGTGACTCGTGTGGTCAAAAAAGGATCAGCAGAGTGTGCAGCGATCATAGCCGCATCGTCGGTCGCCGCGCCGTAGTGGCTCTCGCGCAGAGTTGGCGGCGGTGGTCTTTCAAGGTTCCACTTTCTTCCCACCGCCGAAGCCAAAAGTAAACAGTTTTCTGGAACGAAACTATAGCTATAGTTTATTTGCCCATTATAAATCAATTACAAAGCGTAAATTAGTTTCGAAGTTTCTATAGAAAAACACCATTGACACATATTTTCAATTTAATTTAAAAATTATAATTACAAAAAATATAACTCACCGTTATATCCGTCTGCCAACAAATATCATTCACCCGGCATCCACTCAATCGAAGCGCTATGATTCCTTCCCCTTTTTATTTGGTTTAATTATGGCGCCATAATTATATTTATAATTAAGTATCAGGTGACGTGTAAATCGTGTAAATTGCCTTAAAAGCCCTTATTTGATTATTTCGAGGCAGTTAAATTTATCCCTATATTCTTTTTTTTATAGTATGTAGACGGAGATATAATTTAGATATCAAAAACCAAAAAAGTTTTAAAAGCCCTGATCTCAAAATTGGTATTTCTGAGATATCGTGTTTTTGATTCTCACGTCAGACAGTACGATTCCAATTATGCCAATAACTAGCGGCCCGTCCCGGCTTTGCACGGGTGGTCATTTATTTTTTAAACGTCATTTGTGCTCCGCTCCTTTTGGTCGTAGCGTGATGTTCTAAAGCCGATAACCTTCCTCGATAAATAGACTATCCAACACAAAAAGAATTATTCAATTCCAACCAGTAGTTCCTAAGATTAGCGCGTTCAAAGAAACATACAAATAAACTCTTCATTTTTATAATATTAGTATAGATTCCAATATCCAAATACTCCAACCAGTGTTTTCACTTTCCATTTGAGATTACCCCTTCTCAGGACTTTTTTTCCCCAAAAATTATGCTGCTGTAGTTTTTTCACTAGTAGTAAAAATCTGCTCGACATTCGTATTCTTATTTATTCATATTCTATCTTTTTGTATATTTTTTTTTTTTAGCTTATTTCAAGCTAAGATTTTTAAATTTTTATTAAGAAAGAAAAATTCAACCTCAGGCGGGACTCGAACCCGCGTCTTCTGGATCGGTACTCCAGACGCTCTGCCAACTGAGCCACCGAGGTATCCGCCTGATGTGTTGAATTTTTCTTTCTTTATGTTACTTATGTTTTTACGGCGACATAGCAACATCGATTGGACAATTCTGCCCAACCCAGAATTCTCCCTTTACAGCGAGTAGATTCCGGATGATATTGCATTACCTTTATACAATCTTTTTGTATTTTTTTTTTTTTTAGCTTATTTCAAGCTAAGATTTTTAAATTTTTATTAAGAAAGAAAAATTCAACCTCAGGCGGGACTCGAACCCGCGTCTTCTGGATCGGTACTCCAGACGCTCTGCCAACTGAGCCACCGAGGTATCCGCCTGATGTGTTGAATTTTTCTTTCTTTATGTTACTTATGTTTTTACGGCGACATAGCAACATCGATTGGACAATTCTGCCCAACCCAGAATTCTCCCTTTACAGCGAGTAGATTCCGGATGATATTGCATTACCTTTATACAATCTTTTTATAATCTTTTTATAATCTAAATTACCAGTTAAGCTTTTTACTATATATCCTAGCCCATCTACTAGTCCTCTTTTACTACGATTAGGTTCTAAAGACTGCAATTGAATTGATGCCTTGCCAATTTTGTCCGTAAGATAATTAATTTGTAATTCGAATAAACTAAATGTATCATTACTGAGCCGACTTTTGTAATTTTGTATTTAAATAAATAAATAAATATTCCTGGACATTATGACACAGGGCCATCTAGTTCCGTGGTAAGCAACGAGGCTTGTGTTACGGATACTAGTTGGTTGATACTACATATATACTTTTTTTTTGTAAATACATACATATTATACATAAATACATCCATGACTCGGAAACAAATGTTGATGCTCATCACACAAACATTTGTCCCTACCGGGATTCGAACCCGGGACCCATAGCACAGCAGGCAGCATTAACTACCGCTGAGCTAAACGGGTCGTCAATTTGATTTTGTAAGAGGTTAATTTGATCTTCAATGACTTTGGATAGATTGAGGAATGATGTGATAAGAAAACGTTGTGGTTTGAAAGACGACGTAGTGACAAAAGTTGAGAAGAATGTACTGAGATGGTTTGGGCATGTTGAAAGGATGAATGTAAGAGTTCGTCTACTAGGCGGAGGAGGTGACACTGAACGTGGTCTATCCGAAGGTGACAGGGATCGTCTACGCAGGGCGCCAGTGAAAAGATGACTCATTTTTGTATTTTAATTTATTTGAGAGTTTCAGTTTCAAGACTGACACAGGAATGAATCAACCCATGCGGCGTGCTGCTTTATAAACCATTCTCCCCACTCTCCCCACCTTGCGCGTTTGACAAGTGACGTTTGTTCTAGGCAAGTGACGTGTTGTTTTGCTGCAAGCCGCACGTGTTGTTACATTTTAGATTTTATTCTAACAATACTTGTACAGTTAATAATTAAATAAATTAAACTAATTAACAATATTTTAAATCTATTAAATCACATAATTTAAACAATAATTTATAGCGGCGCTATCACGGCCATGCTGACAAGCAGCTCGTGCTCGAGCTAGCGGTAGGTACTATCCTTCTGAAATTAAAAGAAACTTTGCATCGTATATATTTTTAATTATTTGATTTATAATCTTTCTATTATAATTTGGTTTTCTTTTTCATCTCTTTTTTTTTTGCAGGCTCAGAGGCTTACAAATAAGCTTGTCCTGATTTGATGTTCAGTTGGCAAAATCAGCGGCCATTAGCTTGTTTCAACAGTATTAAGGCAAAAGAACATATGCCAAACTCAGAGGCTCTAGGCTTGGATTGGCATTAGTTCCAGACCCAAAAATATTTGATGAACTCAGAGGCTATTTTGTGGCTTGTTTTGTCAAGTGGTTTTTATCTTTTGTGATTCGCTATCACGGTTCATTCAAGGTTCGGGTTTGGCACTAGCCTCACATGTTCGTGAGATATTACAGTGTTTTTCTGACCAGGACGAAGACTCTGTACTTCATATCGATCATTCTCAAGATTTTTTACAATTCGATATGGCCCTATGTACTTGGCTGTAATAATATGACTTTAACACACTTGGAATCGAAACGTTCTTTGTTTTTAGAGGATTGTTCGGTCATTCTGATAGCGGCGTTTGAACGGATATCGTCTCTATCAATAGTATTAGATATAAGGCACATTTGTTCGATAGCTGGAGCAGATCCTTGTTTACCGATCAATAGCTCTAATGGGGAGTATCCAGTTGCCTTACATTTTGTGCTGTTTATAGTTAATTGTAGTTCACCAAGTTTCGTAATCCAGACTCTAGCTTGATTTTGAGCAATTACGGTTAAATGATCTTTTAATGTTCTCATCATTCTTTCTATTTGCCCATTGGCGCGAGGGGTTCCACGTGCAATAGCATGGTGTTCTATATTGCCTTCTTTAAAAAAAGTTTGTATTTCAGTCCCCATTATGGCAGATTCTCGATCTGAAATTATTCTTGATGGAGTACCAAAGAGATGAATTAATTCTTGGAAATATTTGAGTATTAAATTTGGACTTTTGTCTTTTAATGCACGTATAAAGGTAAATTTTGTAAAGGCATCAATTACTACAAAGGCATAAGCTTTACGCGTGGATCCAGTTAAATTGCCCATTAAATCAATATGTATGGTTTGGAAAGGTATGTTGCTTTTGTCTATAGGATGGAGGCATATTTGCTTTTTTCCCGTATGTTCTTTTCCAATTTTACATGGAAGGCATTTCTCACAAAAGGAACGAACCCTTTTGGTCATGTGTTTAAACCAAAACTGTTCCCTATTTTTTTCTAATGTGCGTTCCCAACCTGTATGTAAAAGAGTGTCATGATATCGATTGATCAATGGTATGACCAGTGAGTCGGGTATCAAAGTACGGGTGAGAGATTTACCGCTTTGGGTTTGTATAGTTATCATTAAAAGATTATTTTTGAGGCAATATTTATCCAAAATTATCTTTATTTTTAATTGCATTACGTATTTTAGATAATTCAGGGTCTCTTTCCTGTTCTACGATTATCCAAGACGGATCTTTTGTGAGAATGTTGATTTGGGGGTTCCTGCTAAGAAAGTCTACGTGGGCCATCTGTTCTCCTTTACGATAAATAATGTCAAAATCAAAACTTTGTAAAAATGCCCACCAACGATGGACTCGTGGAGTTAGTTCTTTTTTTGTACTAGAAGCTTTAAGTGCGTTACAATCCGTATGGATGGACATTTCCTAATTATTTTATTAATTGACATGTTAAGTTATATTATATCTTAAGTTATTATATTAATTTATTATTGATCACATAAGTGACATGAGATTTGTATACAAGAGAGATATTACTGTTGTATTTATTAATTAATAAGTAGCCTGTAAAATATGAGACTGATGTCGACCTTGATGTTGCTTTTGTAAAATGTAAAAATGGCCCACAGGTTGCCGAGCAGTTTGAGCTTGTCATGCTCACTAAAATTTCCTGCCGATGGCGGCGTTGTGTGTCGGGTCGTTTTATTCCCTACAACATGGTTGAGTAGAGCGACGCTGATACACACGTCATACTCGTGAACGGGTGCTGTCGGTGGTGGCTGGTCGACTCATACATGCGGTGGCATTCTGATTTCGTTTTATTTTGTCTTGGGTGAATAGTTCATACATTTCACATCAAACTGCATTATTCTCATATTGATGTTGCAAATTAAAATTGTAAAGGAATTGACTTCCTATATTGTAATTTTTATTTATTTAAAAGAGTATCTATGGAGTTTCTTGCCGGTTCTTCTCCATAGACCTACTTTTTGGAACCGTGCAACTAGTTTGACAATTCAAAAGCACCTGTTATACTGGTCTACATGAAATAAATTATTTTGAATTTGAATTTGAATTTGAATTAACTATAGTTTGACAAAAAGCTTATTTACAGAGTTGATTCGGATAATGATGACAACCAGCAAAACACATTGTTTAAAGATTCAGAAGTAACGACTTCTATGACTAAAATTTAAGTTTATGAATATAATTTTGCAACACTTACCCGATTCGGGGCGTAACATAACACTAATAATAATATAATGTAAGTGGAGGAACAGATTAGAGCACTCAATTACATATAATCTTTTAAAACATTTAAATTACTTTAAGCAAGTAATATTTATGGATGGTGTAGGTAGGTGCTTAGAAAAATAACGAGTAGCGGCACAGCACGTCTGCATTCGGTTATGTCTCCGCAGCTCTGCGTACAAGCATTGACGACGCGCAACGGCGTAGGATCCTTTCACTCGATCGTACCGTGATGTTATTTGCTAAACACACTGCGCCTCCCGAGTTTGCTTATGAATTATTGTTTTATTTAGTTTTAGTGTTTTATAATTTTATTTTAAACAATTTATTTAAGTATGATTTAAATTGTGGTTAGATTAGTTGGTTTTAGTAATTTAGTTGATAGTTAATTTCTGTTTATTCATTAATTTATGTGCAATTACTAAGAAAGGATTTGTTTTTTTTTTTCGGTGATACGACATTTTACAAATTTGGGTGCTAGTTTCTTCGAAAATCTATTTTCTTTGTCACTTTGGTAAAAGGTACGCTTCCAAACAATGTCTCCAACGTTAAAATCTACATTTTTACGGCGCAGATTATAGGTTGTGCTATACCTAGAATGCGCTTAATTAAGTGAAGCTTGGACTTTGTCATAAATCTTTCATAAGCAACCTTGATTTTCTGCATACGCATCACGAGACGCAAAAATGATGTGGTCTTCAATATCGGCATCTATATAATGAGAGCCACAGGCTATCAAGTCGCGGCCGAACACTAGAAATGAAGGTGTGTAACCGGTCACTTCATTAACCGTACTGATTAAGGCAAATTGAATTTTATATAAGCGACAAATTGCTAAACTTTTAGCATTTAATTTACAATTTAACAAGTTTACACATAGTGTAAACAAAACTTATTGTAAAAAAAAGGTCATGCCAAGAAGTTATCCGCAAATTCTGCAAAGGATAATCGAATAATCGAGGGATTTGAGCTAAAAAAAAAAAAAGCTCATCCGACATAGAATCGGCTGTATGGTATAATACCATCGCATTTGGTATAATTTCAGATGCTAAATGGCATAATCTCGTCGTTGCTTACTGGCAGCCCTGATCAGATTACAAATGTCATATTTACAAAATAACGATATTTGCAACTTGCGCGGACGCGTTTTGTAATTCTCGTAACTTTTTGTGCTTTTCTTTCGTCCTAGTGCACAGAGTACATTTATATATGTCCTAGTGTGAGTTGAGTTATTTTTCCTCCACATTTTCGAAAGTTATTTGCTTATAATTTGCGTTGAGCATCGTACTCCGCAACATTATTGCGAAAGGACGCTGTTTTGTGGTTACTATACTATTATTAAGTGAATTTGCGATAGGACGCTTTGCGATAAAGACGCTGTTTTGTTTTGTGATTTTCTTAGTGTGTGCTACAGTCAAGAGAATCCATAAAAATGCCTCGGGTATGCATCTTTGGGTGCAACTCTACCGGTAAGATACTTTCGCTACCAGTTCATAGATATACTAGAAGTGTATTGTAATAATATGTTTAAATAACTCAAGATTCGCGTGCTTTTTAAATGGCTCACTATTGTATATATCTGTGACTAACTTCTGCAACAGATGACCTACACTTTTATGTAATAATGTATAGGTATAGGTGCCGTCACGAGTTTAGAGCGCTCGACGAAAATAGTGTGGAGACTTGCGCATGTCGTACACTCGTGCTCACATATATTACGAAGAGTTTTTAGAAAAGTAAGATTAACTTGAGTTGTTACTTTTAATGGAAAAGAAATAGAAGTTTTATATAGGTATTTTAAAAGAGAAACATAAAATATAACCACGGTTTATTTTATAAAAATAATAATTTATTATTTTTGTAGATACCTATAGAATCAATATTACATAATCAATAATAAAATTAATGTAATGTGTTTTTTAATTATTGGTGTACAATAAAGTATATTCTATCTATCTATCTATAATCAATTATATTAAAAAACAATTTTAATTTGTAAACATTTGGCAATAATCCTATTCCTTTCATCAAATCGTCGTTAATTAAGGAAGTTGAAGTTAGTAGATGGATGCGACTGGAACTACTTGTTGAAAGGTAAAAGGTCAAGACGATGAAAAAATACGAAAGCAATATGTGCGTGAATGTACTTTGGGCGATACACCAATACGGCGCCGGCACTGGCCGCTTACCCGCCGCACACCCCGCCAAACGGACCCAAAAAATGATATCTGCGCATTCAAGGCCAGAGCTCTAAACTCGTGACGGGACTTATAGTAAAGATGTACATATTGTTTGTATCATGCTATGTTGTCAAAAAAGTGTTGTATTTGTAGATATTTAAAAAAACATAATTTTGCAGGTGTTGTAACACTTTGTGGAGGAACACTGGAAACAGAAGCTGATTACGAATATTATAAGAAGAAAATAGTCTGTGACAAACATTTTACTGACAGAGACCGTAATCGCAACAACCGACTCAATGTTTTAGCTGTGCCTTCACTTTATTTGTCAGGTAAGAATGAGTAACACTATTGAAAGTGCTAGGGACGTTTTGAAAATTCTTCTGTTTATTATTATTTTTTATATTTTTAACCTTGTCTTGTCTTGTTGGAAGACTGGATTCATTCCAGTCTATATGTATACACATGTATATTATGTGACTTATACTTAATGTAATAATCTAGTTATTATTGCTTAAAACATATCAGACAACCATTATTATTTTGAGAAAATCAATCACAAAACTCTTGTATAATAAGACTATAATATTTTTCAGTAACTGTAACAAATAGTGTTTTGATAGACATAACTTTTACATTACAGGTGCCTTAGAGCGTGCCTCTGGTATAAATAGACAACCTTCAACCAGTACCTTCCATGAAGGTTCAACTCCTCAGTTGTCAGGTGCAGAAGAAAGTGCCTCCGGTATACAAATATGTAGTACTGTACAAGTACAAGCTTCAACCAGTACCTTCGAAAATTTAACTCCTCAATTGTCAAATACAGGTACAAAATTGTATATCAAAGTAGCTTTCCACCAGTGTGGTGTTATAGATAATAGCCTATGTTGCTTAGGAAATATGTAGTATTTTAAATTGGTCCAGTAGTTTTTGAGTTTACTCATTACACATACAAAAATACAAATCTGTTCTCTTTATAATATTATATTAGTATAGATGCAGACTAATATTGTACAATGACTCTGTTTTTATTAAGCGAACAAGAAACAAAAATATAATAATAATTAAAATCTAACATTTAAATATTTCAGCCAAATCATTCAAATTGGTTGATGTACTCAAGGAGCACAATTACACTGCTGCTAGCAGAAAGAGGAGAGAGCTACCTACTAAAACACGTAAGTTAAAACTCAAAATGTTTTTATTAATAACCAGAGTTGGGCAAAATGTAATCAGATTAATGATTACAGATTATGATTAGAATGTGTAATCTTTAATCATGATTACAGATTACAAAAAATAATCAAAAAAGTAATCTACTTTGGTGATTAATGATTATTAATCTGTAATCGTAATCTTGATTACTATTTTTTATTGATAAAGACGAACACTGAAAAGAAATAAAAAATAAAAACAAATTATATAACAATAAATCATCTTTATTTTTTAATCAGTCTCATAATCAGTCTCTTGGATCAATTATTTCACGAAAAAAATTACCGGATATTTGTGATTTACGATATGCGGTTTATATTAGATTTCCATAAAACCCTCTTCTCAAACATTTCATCTGAAAGTCTATGTCATCATCATCAGCCCACATTCGTCCACTGTTGGACGTCTATGTGCCTTTGGTGAATTGCAGAATTGGTCATAGTTATGAGAAAAGTCTATCAACTGGACCCGAGGATGGCAGAGGCGTATTATATTTCTTAAAAATATTTTTTACAATAATAATGAACTAGGCAGAGCTTGTACTATGGGTACTAGACAATGAATATAATACTTATATACATTTTTTTTGTAAATACATACTTATAATACATATTAAATACGCCCAGACGGTTACAAATATGTATATTCATCACATAAATATTTGCGTCCTGTGGGAATCAAACCTCGACGACCTCGTGATCAGCAGTCCGGTACTCGAACCACTAGACCACACACGTCGTCAATAATCATGTAATTTGATTACTAACTACTGTAATCAAGATTAAAGATTACATGTGTAATTTTGATTATAAGTAATCATGATTATTTCAATCTGATTAAAAGTAATCATGATTATTTTTAATCAGATTAATAATCTGATTACAAAAGTAGTTGATTACGCCCATCTCTGTTAATAACACAGGCTAACTATCAACTACTTATGTACACATTATGTCCTTGGCTTTCTGTCATATTTATGTTTTGGGTGGGATATCCACAATTTAGTATAATTGATTTTCAATTTTGCATAATGTTTTAAAAAGGTTATAGGATGATAATTCATTTGTTTTTTTTTAGGCAATTCCGGCTTTAACTGCGTCCAATTCAGCAACATGCGAAGCCAGATAAAACGACTTCGTAGTGAAGTTTGTCGTTTAAAGAAGAACGGCAAGTTTCAAACAAGAATAGCAAATGCGCAAAAATTAACTGAAAATGTAGCATTCCAGCAAGTTGTGCAAAGGTTGACAAAACCATATCAATTATTTATGAATATGCAATTGCTCGCATCGAAAAAATCCAAAGGTAGACGCTTCACAATTGAACAAAAAAATTTATCTTTATACAAAAAGAGTCCAAAATGTTATGGACTTCTAAGTAAAAATTTTACCCTCCCATCCGCAAAAGCAATGAAACGCCTGCTCGCCAAAATACAATTGCATGAGGGTATCAATCCAATAATATTTGAAAAAATTAAAAAAACTGTGGCTGATAAAGATACAACAGATAAGTTATGTAGTTTGGCGTTTGATGAAATGTCGTTGACACCACAAATAAACTACAATCAGAAAAAAGATACCATAGAAGGCTTCGCCTCAAATAATGACACCAAGTTTGCTGACCATGTTCTTGTTTTCATGGTCAAAGGAGTAAAACAAAACTTTAAACAACCTATTGCCTATTATTTTACAAATGCCATAAATAAGACAGAACTAAAATCTCTTATAAAACAGTCATCCGCCATGTTCAACTATCTGGTTTAATAATAATAAATACGGTTTGTGATCAAAGCACTGTCAATGTAAGCGCTATAAATGAGCTTGTTGCAGACACGAAAGCAGCATATTTGCGGCGAGGATTTGAATGGCGGTATGACTGCTTTTTGTCAATAAATGCAGAATTATTCCTCTGTTTGATACTCCCCATTTAATCAAAGGTATCAGAAATAATTTATTGACAAAAGACTTGTTATATAAAACAAAAAATGTTGACAAACTTGTTAAATGGGGATATTATCAGCAAGTTTATGCTGCTGATAAAGCATATGGAGAATTAAAATTGCTCCATAAGCTGACTGAGGAGCACATTCATCCTGATAAAATTAATAAAATACGTGTGAAGTCTGCAACACAAGTTTTCAGTCATAGTGTTGCAGTCGTCACTGAGCATTTGACTGCAAGGGGAGAACTTCCAGAGGAATGTCGGCAATTAATTGATATAACTGTCTTATTAAACAATTTGTTTGATTCTCTAAATGTCAGCTGCCTAAGGGTGCCAGATGGCAAAATTTATAAAGGAGCTGTAAAAAGAAACTCTCCTCACCATTCTCTATGGAAGGATAGTAAAAAAAAACTAAAAAGCGCTAAGTTTTTGCAAAAAAAAGTTACCGGTAACAAAATTCGATTAATTGAGACAACAGTTCCATCCCTTATTAATCTCATAAAAACAATTGAAGGCATGGAAGCAATTTGGCAAATCTTGTCTAATAAATATGGCCTGGACGCAATGCTGACAAGAAATTTTAATCAAGATCCTGTGGAAAATTTCTTTGGAAATGTCAGAAGCTATGGAGCGAGAAACAATGCCCCTAATACTATTTCTTTTGAGGGGGCATATAAAGCTCTATTACTTAACAATTATAGTGTACCACACTCTAGAAGAGCAAATTGTGAAGATGACGGCAATGAATGTTTACAAAATCTAGATTTCTTTTTAAGAGAAAATTCTGTCATTGCCAGCACTGCACCATCAACTTCTGATATTTCCGAAGAAAAAATTGTATTTAACAATGAAATTATTGATATAAGTACTAGTCAGGAAGATGTTGGACAAGGAAATTATGTTTGTGGATGGGTCTTGACAAAATGTTTAAGAAATGTATGTAAATCTTGTCAACATTGTCGACAGACATTACTTAACACAGCCACAGAAAAAAATAATTATATAAAATTAAAAGAATTTAATAAAAAACATTGGCTGTGTTATCCTAGTGACGAAACTGCAAGTTGCTTTCGTAACATTCAAAATATCACAAAATCATTTTTGACAAAAAATGTACAGATAAAATATATAAAGAAATATATAATAGAATTTTGTGATATGTTAATAAATTACCCTTTTGATTGTGAGATTCACAGGGAAAAGTTGAAAAAATGTTTTTTAAATACAACAATAAACATATTGTTGTATAGTTGGTGTAGAACCATTAATCGAATTTTGGCCGGTAAAATATCGTATGAAGGCGACGATTTAACCAAAACAAGGACAGCTATTTATAATAGTAAAAGAAAACATTATAAAAATAAAAAATAAATATTTAAAATACGTATATTACAGACTTTGTTTCATTTCAACGCAATATTTAATATTCTTTGTAGCAGTTTTGTTTTAGAATTAATATTATGGTGCTCTTATAGTGTATTGAACATATTTAAAGAAAAAAATATCTTCTCCGCCATAATACTAATTCTAAAACTAAACTGCAAAGGAAAACCTACATTTTCCAAAGTTCTATTACATATATACATATACATCCTATCTATAGTCACGAATATAGTTTTCGGGGGCAATTCGCAGATGGCGCTTCGAAATGTATTGGCAAGAATAGGCGCGAGAGGGCTCTCTTTTCCCTATATATTATTATACTCTTTGGAAAGCTCACTATACTGCTTCCAATCAGTTTTATTATATAGGACATATTTTTCTGTGGGAGGCAGGGCTGCCAGTAAGAAACGACGAGATTATGCCATTTAGCATCTGAAATTATACCAAATATGATGGTATTATACCATACTGCCCATTCTATGTCGGACGAGCTTTTTTTTTAGCTCAAATCCCTCGATTATTCGATTATCCTTTGCAGAATTAGCAGACAACTTCTTGGCATGACCTTTTTTTTGTGAGCGTCTTGCTTTTGTATCGAATTATACCAAATGATCATGGATACCACATGGATACAATAAATCGTCCAATTATACCAATTTGGTATCAAAAGATACAATCTGGCAGCCCTGGTGGGAGGATTTACTCTATACTTACCTACACTCAATAATATAGAAGTAATTGTTGGAAAATGATAACTACCCATGTTATTATCATAAACTGACCAGTCACAAAGTGGAGCAATACAAGGACAGGACTGACAAAAGTAATATCGATAGCTGATGGATTACGATTTGGATATTGAATGGCTGTACAACTACCATCATTGAGTATACATAAATTATAGTCGTCAATAACATCAAAAAGTTGCTGACCACGACCCTTTGTGGATACACAACCAAAAGCAATATGATGTGCATTGAAATCACCACTAATAAAAAGAGGTGTAGGCAATGAATTAATTAAATTTCGCAATCTGTTCATTCTCATATGCCCACTTGTAGGTGGGGAACAAAGACTACAATATATATACGGGTAGTGGGGAATAAACACACAAAACTGAAAGAATACCATATTCTGTAGTTAACGATATAGCTATGTTTTGTACATCTTCATAAAAATGAGTATCTAACTGTTTATATTTAAAGGAGGGACGTATTAATAATGCTACACCTCCATGTTTGTTACTTGCATTACGAAAGTGTAAATTATATCCAGGAATATTAAGTAATCTATTATCTTTAAACCATGTTTCATTTAAGAGACAAATGTCAATATTTTCATTTTCTAAAAAATCTATAAGTAAGGGTTTTTTATTATATGCACTGTATATTAAACTGTGCTATTCGTAACTGAGATTGTGATGATGTGCTATTTATATCCATAGTTTTAAGAAAGGTATTTATGTAACATATCGTTAACTGTTTTACTATTAATTGGAGTTCCATCACCCTTATTACTAATTTCAAGTATAGTGCGAATAATAGCTAAATTTAAATCTGAATTATTTATTAATTGTTCTTTTAAATTAATTTCTGGAGCTCGTGTAGTAGAGCTACTATCGTTTATTTTATGTAAAGTTTTATTTACTTTTTGTTTAATTTTATTTACAGGTGTAGTTTTAGTTAAGTTTTTATTTACAACATTTTTTGTTTTATTTACATTTTCAGAAATTGTTGGAAAGGCTTGTTCATAAATAAAACTAAATGTGTAAAGTTCACAACGCCTAACGTTAGGCAGGTAAAAACCAGTGTACTTATTAACGGTGGAGAGTTTGATCTTGTAGATACCAGTTTTTCTTGGCATTACCTTGGATGCTAAGCTTCAGTGGGGCCCACATGTAGAGAAATTATCGAAGAGGCTTAGTTCTGCAGCTTATGCCGTTAAAAAGATACGTCTTTTAACAAATATAGAAACAGCTCGTTTAGTGTACTTTAGCTATTTTCATAGCGTGATGTCATACGCTATTCTGTTGTGGGGGAATGCTGCTGACATCCAAACTATTTTTGTGTTGCAGAAAAGGGCTATTCGATCAATTTACAGCTTAAGTCCCAGATATTCACTGAGAGAGAGAAAATCTATTATATGCTCACAAGAACATCAATCCCTTTGAAAAGCGATGTGATATCCATAATATTAATACCAGGAATAAGAATAAATTTATTGTTCCTGCAACTAGGCTCCAGAAGATAAGTAAATCGTTTAAATGTCAATGCATACGATTGTATAATAAAATCCCAACCCATATACAAACATTAAGTCTCAGCAGATTTAAATCCTTTATTAAACAGAAACTGTGCTAAAGGCTACTATACATTAAAAGATTACATGGATGATAAAACTGCTTGGGATTGAATAGTTCTAATGAACCGGGCTATCAAACCATTATGTTATTTATTATAATTTGGACATATATTTTATATATCAATATCATACATTGAGGTTAAATTTTTATATATTTTTTTTTCTTTTGACATAATTTTATATTTTTGACATGATTTTTATACATAGATCTCAATTTTTTTTTTGTGACATTCATTTTATCTTTGACATTAATTCTATATATCGATTTTAAATAAAAAAAATTTTACATTAATTCTTAATGTCTGGCGGCTTTGGGATTTTGAATTGACCTACACAAATGTCCTACTGATCTTGCATTGACGTGCGTCGGGTCGTTGAGCTCCCTCAATGTTGGTTGAGCTACACGATGGCTGACGTATGCGTGCTGTCAGTATGGACAAGTCAACTCAAAGCTGCACTGGTGCTTTCTTCAAAAGGCCATCTCAGACTTTAACCTACATAGTCAGGCTCACATACTATAAACACAAATGTTTGGACTTTAAAAGAGACCATGATTCTCTGAGTTTGTTTCGGCATTTCTTCTCAGAGGTCGTCAGTTAGGAAATGCCGATGCCAACTAGATATTAAAAAAAAAATATATGTTTTTACATGACTTGTAAAAGTGTCTTTAAAAAGATCTATTTACAGAAATAAACAATCATTACATATATCTTGGTGGCAACAGCACTAGCATAAGTAATTTTCTTTTGTTTTTCTAACATTTTTTGAATTTTAATAGGACAAGATCTAGATACAGCCAAATGAGCCCCCCTACAGTTCGCGCAACAGAGTTCATCAGGCTTGTCACATTCTGTATATAGATGTTCTCCGGCGCAACAACTACAACGTTGCTTACCATTACAAACACGAGCTGAGTGATTAAATTTAAAACATCGGTAACATTGCTGCAGAGGCGGAACATAATCAAAGACCCTATATGAAAATAAATCATATTGTACATTTTCAGGTAGGTAATTAGATAGAAAAGACAAGCTCACGGTTTGTAAAGGAATTCGCTGCTGCCCTACTTTCTTTATGAAGCGTCGCACAGCAATAATTTCAAAATGAGATGATAATTTTGTATATAATTCCTTTGTGGAAATATTGGTACACAAAACGAATGACTCCTGTTTATTCTATTTGGGCTGCTGGTATGTAAGCTTTCAAATTATATTTTGTTAAAAATCCAGAGTTGGCTATGAAGTTGTTAGCTGTATTCGCTAATTTAAATAAAACAGCTATTTTACTAGTGTTGATCCTTTGCAGAGCCACCACACCCTTTATCTCAGATGTGAATATGTGATTTAGGTAAATTGGACTTTTGTTTCTAAATCTTTCTTTTCTATCTTGAGACTCAACATAAACCTTAAATTCAGCATTAGTACGGTGCTCTGGGTATAGTATTATATAATTAGGTTTGACAAAAGGAGCAAAATTGTTACTTTCCTTTTCTCGCTGCTGTGTGTCTAGGTGTCGCTTAGCCTTAGCCGTCCTCTTGGAGTTGGGTCCATCTGGACCCTCATCGTCGTCATCATCCATATACATATTTATTGTTTTGTAACTATTTGCTAATATTTTTTTGCACTACTTAGCTTAAATTATAAAATAATGCAATAAAAAAATTTATGGCTACTTTTTAAAGGTTCGCGCTCTTTGAGTTTCCCGCCAAAAGTCCCAGCCAAGTTATCATGACCGCAGCCATTATTGCCATAATTGATTATGCTGGACGGGTATAAAATATAATTATTTGATCAATTTTATGCAGAATAATATCATTATTTGTAGAAAAATATTGTTTATTGAATTGGAGTACTTAAATAATTTGGTATTTTAATTGTGTTTAAGTTGCGATTACAGAGACATCTAACGATAATGATGGAACTATTAGTTTATCAGTTAAGAAAAAAAGAGGGCGACTCTGTCTTTACTGAATTTGAGCTTGTTCTAAGTGTCCTCCCCCTGGGTCGCCCTGTATGAGCAGTCAAGTGGTTTTATAGTCTTTGCCTAGCGGGAACTGGGATTCCGTCACTGAGTAGCTATGACAACTGTCACTCCTCAAAAAAAAAAAACTACTTCAGTAGTAGTTACTTTTCGAGACTTTTTGGCGGGAAAGTGAAGCGTCATGTTCAGCAGCTTTGTTTTATTTTCTAAAATTTGTGTTTTGATGAACTTTAATGTATAATAATGGTGGATTATTAACCGTTAAGTGTTTGAAAACGTGCATGAGTGTTGCCAAATGAAACAAAACAGTGTAACGTGACTTTCAAATTCTCCCAAGAAGTCCGCCTTAGGTTTCAGTAAAGAACCACATATTTACTGAAACTAGGAAAAAAACAATCATCTATCACCCTTCATAAACCATTAATTCACCCTATCATCAACCATTATCATGAATCATCCAGTCATCCATCATAAATAAAATAAAAGAATACTGAAGACTAGGCTGTATGGACTAGATTCCTTTGCCTCATCCCGAAAGGGAAGAAACGTTTAAAAAAAAAAACTAGTAGCGCCCTCTAGTAACACTTTTATAGGTTATAATGAGAATCAGGGCTGCCAGTAAGCAACGACGCGATTATGCCATTTAGCATCTGAAATTATACCAAATGCGAAGGTATTATACCATACAGCCCATTCTATGTCGGATGACCTTTTTTTTTTTATTCGATTATTCGATTATCCTTTGCAAAATTAGCGGACAACCTCTTGGCATGACCTCTTTTTATGAGCGTCTTGCTTTTGTATCGAATTATACCAAATGATCATGGATACCACATGGATACAATACATCGTCCAATTATACCAATTTGGTATCAAACGATACAATCTGGCAGCCCTGATTGAGAATAGCACCGGCTCCTCACATTAGCTGCAACCACAGTTTAAAAAGATATGAAAATATCAATACGTTTCTAAGCGTTGGACGTTGGACCAATGAGCCAATCAGCTGCGTGTGTAATATGTGCCACTGCCAGCCAATTCTATTTTATCGATTTCACACGTTGATAATTGTTAATCCGGTCCCAGCGAAATACCTCTTTTACGCCAATTAATTAATCGGCTGAGGATAATTGAGTCCATTCCATCTCTTAACATCTTCAAGGAATTATTTAAAGTCCTTTCTTACATTGTTGACTATTATCAAATAGGCGTATATTTACAAAAATATAATTTGGCATATCGCGTCATCATCATCGACGTCGACACCCACCACTGAGTAGTGCTGTGCTGAATCTGTTATTTTAGGAATTCAAAGGAACGAATTGAACTATAGTACTTGACTAATAATCGATGTAATCGAGTGACCCGAGTACCGAAATGAATAATTTTGACATAATTATTAGTTTTATTTATTAATGAATAATATCAATGATATAACCTTAACAGAAAATAAGATAATAAGCTTATTTAAGATCTTACATTCTCTTTTCTAATAAACACCTACCACCTATAAACATATTATTATTAAACGGTTTTATTTAGCTTGCCCTGTTTATTTATTTATTTGGTTCAAATCTAGTAATTGAAAATTTACCCCCTTCCGGTTGACGGATTGATCTGAAATTTAGTATGCACCTTTGTTTCTGATGACCATAAAATTTAATATATTCAGTATCAAATCCAAGATGGCCGCCGCTACAAAATGGTGGATTACATAATTTATCACTACTTCTTCAATATGGTTATCAAATGAAAGGGTTTTTTTAGTAAAATAGAGGTATCTATGAAAAAAAATGGGATTCAACATGGCCGCCAACAAAATGTCAAGTTCATTTTTCCTTTTCACAATCCTTTCAATATGGGTATCAAATAAAAAGTTTTGACTAGTAGAATAGATTGCACTATGAAAATAATGTAAAACCAATATGGCCGCCAACTTAATGTCAAGCGATTTTTTTATACTACTCCTTCAATATGGGTATCAAATGAAAGGGCTTCAGTATTAGAATACTATAATATCATTAACAAATTTAAAATCAAATGTGACCGGAAATGCCAGATTTCATATTTTGATCAGAAACAAAAGCCTTGTACCTAATAATGAGGTACTGAACGAATTAAAAAGAATGAGAAGTATGTAACAGAATTAAAAACACGAAAATAAAAAATAGGTAAAAAATGTTTTAAGGTAAACGGTTTTATTGAAAATAGTGTACTAAAAGCTTTAAAAAAAATTCAGATAGTCTTAGGTACCTACCAGTCATCACACCACTCTCCCCATCTATCTAGGGCATTGATCAGACAAATGAAGTCGGTTAAAAAATAAAATCGTTGGGCGTGTGAAATTTCTACCAAGTCAATCCCTATATCATAATAAATGCTATTTACATATTTACGCGCATTGTTACGCTGCATTGTACATATATCCCGAAGTGAACATTTTGTGCTCCCCTTGATGCCATGAAGCCCGTATAGTTCTTGCAACGTCATCAATTGGAATGACCGCATGGGGGATTTCAACTATTTCAGCTTCTGCCGTTTTAGATAAATCTGGCACATTAAGAAATTTCACAGGCCCAACGATTTTATTTTTTAACCGACTTCATTTGTCTGATCAATGCCCTAGATAGATGGGGAGAGTGGTGATTAGCTGACTAGATTTGAAAAAATCTGTCTCATAGATCTATCTGACCTAGATAAAATATTATTATATATTATATTATATTATATTATATTATATTATATTATATTATATTATATTATATTATATTATATTATATTATATTATATTATATTATATTATATTATATTATATTATATTATATTATATTATATTATATTATATTATGTGATGGGTTGTTACACCTTCTCGACTTTATGTCGGCTTTAATAAATACCCCGTCCCGTAACCAACAGGAAAAAAGGTATTTATACCCTTGCTACTATTACGATTATATAAGTGTGTATGTTTTATTGCTTGTTGTCTATTGTGTGTCTGTATTGTTTGTTTGAGCTGGTCTTCTTCGCCCTCGTCTGCGTCGCGTATCTGGATTCTGTGTGTTGTGTGACTGTTGCGTGTTCGGTGTGTGCGTAGTGTTGATTAGGTCTGTTGAGTTAGAAGACTGAAGTGTGACATTTGTTCTCTGTGTGCTTATGTGTGGATATTGATGTTAATGTTGCTGTCTAATTGATCTATATATTTTGTGATACTTTTACCTACTATTCCTGTTGCGCCTATTACTATTAGAATGACAGTCGTTTTAGTGTTCCACAAACGACTGATTTCTGTTTTTAAAAGGTGGTATTTGCTGAGTTTTTCAATCTCTTTTGCTCCTATATTATAATCAGATGGTACAGTTACGTCTATTAAGAATGTTTTATTTCTATTTATTTATTTAAATAGATTAGCCAACAATTATTACACTTTTTCATCACTATAACTAACAGATATAACACATGTGCGAGTATAATAATCACTTATAGGCTAACACAGCATGCATAATAGTATCAGTTAACAATACTTTTTTTATAAAATATAATAAAATGATAATTTTGAAAAAAAAATTACAGTGTAGAAAACAAACTGACAGAAAAATATGTTACAATATTAAGGATGCTAAAAAATAAAATGAAATTTAAAAAACAAAAAAAAATGTAAATAACATAAGATCACTCTAAATTAACTAGGTACAATAAGAAACAATGACGGGGTTTTTTTTTTGCAAAATGCTGTGAAGTACTATCCATTACAGTGCATATTAGCAAAAATAGCTTTACGGAATTGACCAACACTGTCACTGTGCACATCAGTCACATCACTATAGCTGTTAATAGTTTTGCACAGTCTGGGTATTACATGGTTTGCACCCAACACTGTCCTTCTCAGTGGTGGGCACAGTGGCGTTATTGGTTTACGGGGATATCTCGAGGGAGCGCGAAACCTTAGGAGACTGAGCAAATCGGGACAATCTATTTGGTTCCTAATTAGTTTAAACAAAAATAGCGCATCATATGCTTCTCTACGAGAAGATAGTGAATGCATCTTGAAGTATTGGCGCCGGCTAATGTAGGATTTAAGATGCTTTGCTTTACCCGCTGAGTAGGCGAGGTACCACAAGAACCTTTTCTGTACCCTCTCAATACGCAGTATGTGGTCCGCGTAGTGAGGTCTCCACACAACACTACAGTAGTCCAGGGTACTTCGTACAAGACTGTTATACAATAGGATCTTCGTGCCACTCTTAAATTCTCTGGAGTTCCTTATGACAAAACCTAACATTCTACTGGCTCTTTTAATTATGTTCTCTATGTGGGGTAGGAGGGTTAGTTTGCTATCGAAGGTGACTCCTAAGTCCTTAATGGTTGTTACTTCTTGGATCTTGTTATTTTCTATGAAGTAATCTGAACTGATACAATTAGCTTTCCTGGTGAATTTTAAATGGTAGCATTTTTCAGTGTTAAGCTGCATTTCATTTTTATTGCACCATTCTATGACCCGGTTCATGTCTTCTTGCAATAGTTCGCTATCTTTTGGGGACTCTATTCTTCTAGCGAACTTCAGATCATCGGCATATAGAAAGCACTCGGAAAAGTGGAAACATTCCGGCAGATCGTTTATAAAAATGTTAAATAAGACAGGAGCGAGATGAGAACCTTGGGGAGCACCCGAATTTATACCTCGATTAGATGAGCGAAAACCATTAATCACAACGAAAAATTCTCTTTCTGTTAGGTATGATTCCAACCATTCTAAAAAGGGACCCGTGATACCATATGCTGCTAGCTTATATAGTAGGATTTTATGTGAGATCTTATCAAAGGCTTTACTAAAGTCTGTGTAAATGACGTCATATTGCATATTTGCATCCAGTGCTTGCACTATTGACTCCATGAACGATGCCAAATTCGTCGAGGTAGATCTACGTGCCACAAAGCCATGTTGTCGGTTGCTAAGATATAACCCTGTTTGTTTTTGTATATAAGGGCAAATCAGAGACTCAAAGACTTTAGCAAAAGAAGAAAGAATGGAAATTGGCCTATAATTAGCAATCATTTCATTATTTTTTGATTTATGTATTGGCACAATTTTTGCCTTCTTCCATTCGCGCGGGAATTGGCCTGATGCTAATGACCTATTATAAATATAGTGCAGTGGAGTTGTAAGAGCTGATGCACAAGCTGATATGAAAATGGGGGGAATACCGTCTGGACCCGCTCCCTTGTTTATGTTCAAATTTTTCAGTTTTTTATACAAACTATCGTGATCAATAGTTGGAATTGTTAAACATTGGCCATTAATTTGTAATGAATGTAGTAGAGAGGAGTCTAAATTGATGGTCATATTTTCATCATCAGTGGCGTACACTGATGAGAAATGATCGGCGAAGAGGTCACAGATGGATGAGGGATCGGATGTCGTTACGTGCCCGTTGGACATAGTCAACGGATAAGCACTGGAACCACCGCGTCTGTCTTTTATGTATTTCCAAAAAAAAATTGGATTTGTTTTTATGTCATTCTCTAGAGTTTTTGTGTAATTTGAGTACAGAGTTTTGGCTAATTTCTGGCATCGCTGTGTAATGAGTTTTAATTCTAATTCGTCTAATGGATTTTTATATTTCTTGTACCGTAACCTTAATTTATATTTCTCTTTAAGTGTCCTAATAAGATTTTTTGTAAACCATGTGGGATACCGGTTATTTAATGGCTTACAATTGGGCACGAATTTCTGAATGGCATCCTTTAGGATATCGTGAAAAATGTTAAGCATGTCGTTAACATTGACTGCTTCAGCAAAGAGCTGATGCCAATTTTGCTTGTTTAAATAATTGTTAATTTGCTCGTAATCCGCTTTATAAAAGTTCGGTCTCGTGGTCTGGCTGTTGTATGACAAGCTATTCTCTTTCGGAAATGATAAAGTTATATCAAGGGGGGGATGCAATATATCGATGATGGTTAAAGGATAGATGGATTCCGATACTAAACAGGATGACGTGTTGGTCAAAACCAGATCCAATATACGCCCTGAGCAGTTCTTTATATTATTGTATTGAGTTAGTTTATTTACATTCAAAAGGTCAAGCAGTCGTAGACATGTTCTTGGTAAAAAATAGGTACCTGGATCCGACTGCCAGTCTATTTTGGCCAAATTAAAATCTCCTACTATACAAACAGGAATGGTTGTAGTGTCAAAAACTTTGTTACAATGTTCAATAAAATGGTCTAGTCTTGTGACAGATACAGGTGGCGGGAGGTATATAGCACAGAGAGCAACTTGACATGATACATTGTTACGTGATACATCTATTGTTACCCAGAGGTCTTCACAGTTACTTTGAAATGATTCAATACGCCTCGAACTAATTTTCTTAGAGACAGCTATCAATACACCACCTCCATTTTTATTGTTGTCAAATCCTGACGTTTCCCTATCTCGCCGATATACTTCGTATCTGTCGTCAAACAGCTCGCCGTCGGACACACTACAGTTTAACCAAGTTTCTGTTAAAATAATTATATCGTAATTTGAACAAGAGAGATTACAATAAAATGTATGTGTTTTTGTTCGTAGACCTCTGCAATTCTGGTAGAATAAATTTAAACTATTGAATTTTATATTATGTAGATCTTTAAGCATGCACTGTTTTAAAAAAAAATAATTAATAGAGAATATTATCAGACAATTTTGCAAAGACTATTATTACTCTTAATTAGTATGGATTCAGCTCCGTCTATTTTCCTTACGAAAATTTTACCATTTCTGATCCATACATACTTGTAATCCTTTTCTCTTGCCTTAATTCTGCATGCTGCGTGAAGAGCTTTGTAGGTTGGGCATAAATGTTCAGCTATGTACACAGGTGTCTTGTGGCCGATGCATCCCAGGTTTTCCGCGTTTAGCTTTTCTTTGGAGTTCCTATTGTATTTTATCGTTGAAGCTAAGATTTGATCCCGTAACCTTGGCGAAGATAGTTGTACAACAATCGACCGAGGACGGGTGTTAGATGGATTAGCTTTAGCCACACGGGTACAATGTAGGATGTCTTTTTCTTCTATTTTATAGTTCACAACTTGTCCGATTTTGGTAACAATTTCATAAATATTTTCGGTCTTCTTTTCAGGAACGCATTGAATTTCTAAGTTATTTGACCTTGACTGTTGTTCTAAGTTCGTGAGACGCATAGTGAGGTCACTGACGGTATTTCTGAGTGCCGTATTTTCTGATTCGAGTCTCCCAACAAGTGTCAAATCTGTCATTCATGAATGATATCGATTCTACAATTTCTTGCATATCTTTTTTGACATTCTGTAATTCCTTGCTCATTGTACTTTCGGTCGTTTTATTAAATTTAATTAGTAATTTATTTAGTTCTTTTTCCATTAATTCTTGGATCATGCATTGAAGCTCCTCGTTACCTTGTTGTCTTAATGCTGGTACCGGCGACGGTGATTTCAGTGACGGCGATGGACGGCCTACGGCCACTCTTTTATTGCCTCTGGTCGTAGAAATGTTTCGTATCGGAGTTGAGTCCTTCTTACCGGATTTAGAGGAACAAATCAAGCAAGCGGGACATTTCCAAGGGACCGCAGACTTGCTAGGAGATTCCGTGAGGGATACGCATTCGTAGTGGAAAAGTTTTCCACAGATATTGCACGCTATAGATTTCTCGTCAGGAACATTTAAAGTATTACAACACCCCCATTTCGCCTCTTTTGAAGACATTTTAATTGTTACAATAATGTGCCACTTAAAAGTAAGAAGATATGTGTAGTCCTCCAAGAGAAAAATGATGTAGGTAAAATACGTTGGCGCGTCTGTGTTGCTTAATCACCGCTGCGAGCGACCGGTTGAGTCATATATTGTAGGCGCACGCAGTACGCGCTCTTATGCGCTCCACGTAACCGCGCGAATTACTTGTACCGTGCGAAAAAACTGATTGTCATTCACTCGCCAGGTAGCCGGCAAATTTTAGTTCGTTATAATATTCTGCACTAAAAACCTTTAATTTATAACACTTTTCGAAGGGTTTTATTAATAATTCACTGCACTATGTATAACTTGTAATTTTTTATCAGTATATATTAAATCTGGTCTATTGTGCGTTACAGTAACATCGGTTTGAACGGGCATTTCCCAAAGTATTTTTATTGATTCATTTTCTTTAACATGTGGCTGTGTGAGTGATTCTTTCCACCAGAGGTAGATATCATCTCAGGTTGCGAAAAATTGGCAGGGACCTATTATGTCAAACGACATAATAACCTTGTCTAATACGTCTACTGGTGTATAGCTAGGAAGCATAAAATAGAAGCTGAAACTTCTATTTTATGCTTCCTAGCTATACACCAGTAGACGTATTAGACAAGGTTATTATGTCGTTTGACATAATAGGTCCCTGCCAATTTTTCGCAACCTGAGATGATATGCTGCGTGGTTTCATCTTTATATTATATTATATTATATTATATTATATTATATTATATTATATTATATTATATTATATTATATTATATTATATTATATTATATTATATTATATTATATTATATTATATTATATTATATTATATTATATTATATTATATTATATTATATTATATTATATTATATTATATTATATTATATTATATTATATTATATTATATTATGTCTTGGGTTGTTACACCTTCTCGACTTTATGTCGGCTTTAATAAATACCCCGTCCCGTAACCAACAGGAAAAAAGGTATTTATACCCTTGCTACTATTACGATTATATAAGTGTGTATGTTTTATTGCTTGTTGTCTATTGTGTGTCTTTATTGTTTGTTTGAGCTGGTCCTCTTCGCCCTCGTCTGCGTCGCGTATCTGGATTCTGTGTGTTGTGTGACTGTTGCGTGTTCGGTGTGTGCGTAGTGTTGATTAGGTCTTTTTTAATTTTTTTTTTTATTAAGAAAGAAAAATTCAATATGAATAAATGCAATATCATCCGGAATCTGCTCGCTGTAAAGGGAGAATTCTGGGTTGGGCAAAATTGTCCAATCGATGTTGCTATGTCGCCGTAAAGACATAAGTAACATAAAGAAAGAAAAATTCAACACATCAGGCGGATACCTCGGTGGCTCAGTTGGCAGAGCGTCTGGAGTACCAATCCAGAAGGCGCGGGTTCGAGTCCCGCCTGAGGTTGAATTTTTCTTTCTTAATAAAAATTTAAAAATCTTAGCTTGAAATAAGCTAAAAAATACAAAAAGATTGATTAGGTCTGTTGAGTTAGAAGACTGAAGTGTGACATTTGTTCTCTGTGTGCTTGGTGACGGTTGTGTGTTTCGGATGTGCTGTTCTTCATTGTTATGTACAAATACTGTATCTCCTAGTACTTTGCTGAGTATGATAGAAGTGTGAATGGCTGCTTGTTTTTGAAGGATATTGATGTTAATGTTGCTGTCTAATTCGTATATTTCGTGATACTTTTAGCTACTATTCAAAATTCAAAATTCAAATATTTTTATTTCAAGTAGACCAATATTACAGGTTCTTTCGAAATGTCAACACTAGTTGCACGGTTCCAAAAAGTAGGTCTTATGGAGAAGAACCGGCAAGAAACTCCATAGATACTCTTTTAAATAATTCGTTATATTTACAATTTTCGTTTTTAATATTAATATGAGAATAATGCAGTCTGATGTGAAACGCATGAGTTATTCACTAGCACTAAAAAAATCAAATAAAATAATTATAATATAAAACCCGGATGCCATGACATGTATAAGCCGACCAGCCCCAACTGACAGCACCCGTTCACGAGCATGACGTGTGTATCAGCGTCGCTCTACTCAACCATGATATAGGGAATAAAGGGACCCGACACACAACGCCACCATCAGCAGGACATTTGAGAGAGCATGACAAGCCCAGACTGCCTGGCCAAAATGTCTACCAGTAGGTATGCATTTTTCATTTCGCAAAGCAACATCGAAGCCAACATTAATCTCATATTTTACAGGAAATTTTACAAAATCTAAAATAAATTTTGAAATAAAATAAAACTATTGTAACTAAAGTTACATGCATGTCAGTTAAAAGTGTATAAATTAAAATAATAAAATGTCAAGATAATAAAATCATAATTGTGCAAATTTCAAAATTATAAATGATAAAAATATAATGTCAAGAATATAATAATAATCATAAACATGTTTTGATAGCCCGGTTCATCAGAACTATTCAATCCCAAGCACTATTATCATCCATGTAGTCTTTCAACGTATAATAACCTTGAGAACAAAGTCTCCGTTTAATAATAGATTTAAATTTGCTTAGACTTAATTTTTGATAATGTGTTGGAATTTTGTTGTACAAGCGTATGCATTGACATTTAAATGATTTACTTATTTTTTGGAGCCTAGTTGCAGGAACAATAAATTTATTTTTATTCCTGGTATTAACACTATGAATATCACAACGTTTTTTAAAAAGATTGATACGCCTGTGTGCATACAACAAATTCTCATAAATGTATTGTGATGGAACAGTCATAATATCAATCTCCTTAAATTTATCCCTCAGCGAATACTTGGGACTTAATTTATAAATTGACCGAATAGCCCTTTTCTGCAGCACAAATATTGTTTGGATGTCAGCAGCATTCCCCCACAGTAGAATGCCGTATGACATCACGCTATGAAAATAACTAAAATACACTAACCGAGCTGTTTCTACATCAGTTAAACTACGGATTTTCTTTACAGCATAAGCTGCAGAACTGAGCTTTTTCGACAATTTTTCTATATGTGGGCCCCACTGAAGCTTAGCGTCTAAGGTAATTCCTAGAAACACTGTGGATTCTACAAGATCCAACTCTGTTCCGTTAATGTGTACACTGGTTTTTACTTGTCTAACGTTAGGTGTTGTGAACTTAATACATTTAGTTTTTTTTTCATTCAAAAGTAAATTGTTTGCATTGAACCAGTGTACCACTTTAGAGATAGTACTGTCTACATCATCAGTAGCCATTTGCTGGCGGTTTAATTTAAATAGCAGTGAAGTGTCATCTGCAAACAACACTATCTCTTGATTGACCCCCATTATATAAGGTAAGTCATTAATGTATATTAAAAATAAAAAAGGGCCAAGAATTGAGCCTTGCGGAACTCCCATAGTAACCACCGACCCCGGAGATCTCTTTCCATTGACGTCCACTCTCTGAATCCTATTACCCAGGTACGAAATAAGAAGATTCAGAGTAGCGTCCCTTACACCATAGTGGTGTAACTTCCTGATCAATGTTTCATGAAGAACGCAATCAAATGCTTTTGATAAATCGCAAAAGATACCCAAAGCATCACGCGACTCTTCCCATGCATCAAAAATATGACCTATAAGTTCAACACCGGCATCGGTTGTTGAGCGACCCTTGGTAAAGCCAAACTGTTTATGATTTATTAAATTGTTTTTGTGAAAGAAACTTTGTAACTGATCTAGTATAATTTTTTCAAAAATTTTGCTGAATGTTGGTAGCACTGATATAGGTCTAAAATTTGTGGGGTCTGAAGTGCTACCCGATTTGAATAAAGGTGTAATCTTACTATCTTTCATAAGATCAGGAAATTCACCACCATCAATACATTGATTAAATATATAAGATAATGTTGGTGCTACAATGTGGATTAAAGATTTGGTAACGTCAACAGAATTGCCCCACAGATCTGCAGTTTTTTTAAAATTTAAGGTATTGAATGTTTTAACAATATCTCTACTGTTAACATGCTTAAGGTGAAATTCAATACAGCTAGCTTTTACATTTCTCTTAAGTAAACTCTCTGCAACAGTGGGTGACGAATTTAAGGACCTTGTAGCTAAAACAAGAATACTTGTAAAGAAGTCTTCAAATGCTGTGGCAACTTCCAAGTCTGATTTAATGATTTTTCCATCAATAACAAGATTATATTCACTGTTTCGGCTACCAGACCTTCCTGTTTCACTATTAATAATATTCCAAGTCATTTTAATTACATTACTACTGTTTCTAATTTTCGAGCTTATATACCGAGACTTTGCTAGACAACAAACCCTCTTAAATAGTTTGGAGTAGTTTTTGACATAGGAATTAAACTCCGGGGTAGTTATATAAGTATGTTCATTGTATAGCTCATAAAGTCTCTTCCTACTTTTATGGATACCAACAGTAGCCCATTCGCTGAAGGATGTAGTTCCATCAACTGTGATCCTCTTGGGTATAAAAGTCGAATTAAACTCTGTACAATACATATTAAAAAAATCATTATAGAGTTTATTAGGATTACTGTTATAGGATAGTAAATGTAATTTATTATTAATCTTATTTTTAAATGCCTCCAAGCGACCACATGTTTTTGGAATAATTGTGATATGCTTCTTAACTACTTTATTCTTTCCACTATGTATACTAATAAGCTGTCCACAATGATCAGAGTCCAGTAAGTTAATAATTCTCTTATAATTTGGAATGATATTAGTGTAAATATTATCTAAGCATGTGGCTGTAGTGGATGTAATTCTTGTAGGCTCCAAGAATATGTTTTCAAGATTGTAGGACTGAAAAAGATTGATAATTTTAGTGCTGGAACTTGATTTTTCTAGTAAATTTACATTAAAATCACCACATGTGATAATAGATTTATTTTTATTATTGCTGACTTTATAAAGCACTTCATCCATCACCCTCTCAAAACAGTCATACAAGCCTGATGGTGGTCTATATACACTTATTACAATGAACCGTTCTAATTCCACACAGGCTATCTCAATTGTTCGTTCAACAGAGAGGCTCACTATGTCCTTACGTTCTTTAAATTTTAGTTTATTATTTACTAGGATTAAGGAGCCGCCATGAATGGCGTTTTCCCTGCTAAACGAGCTACCAACCTGGTGATTACTAAAATTAAATATTAATTGATGGTTTTTTAACCAATGTTCGGTAATACAAAGAATGTCTATATTATTACAATTTAAAAATAGCTCAACTTCTAATTCTTTATTAATCATTCCTTGTATATTTTGGTGCACCAGGTTGATAAAGTTCTTATTTCGATCCACTATACTGACACCTGATTGACATAAGTCACTTGACATGCCAGCATTAGTGGATGAATATATGCAAGAGGTTGCCTCTATTGTCTTACAATCTAATTAAAATTATTTACAATGTCAACAGGCTCAATAGAACCAATACGCTGTATAGCCAGATTCTTGGCTAATATGTCGAAATTATAAGAAAGAGACATGGCTAATTGCCTCTTATAGTACTTAGAAAGATAGTACTTATCTTTCGTCAAATAAAAATAATTGCACACATAGTTATTAGTGTCTATCAAACTAAATTTAGTATTATTTGTGGAGAAAGTGTGCAGAGTTAGGTTAAGCCTAAATCGTATGTCATTTTCCTCCTTTGGCAAACTATTTGAGTAGGGAAGTGTAAATAAAACAATATTATTAACTGTCAAGTGGGACAACTCAGTAAGGAGTTCAATCAATTTCTTTTTGTTTAAATTACCTCTATCACCAATAAATATAAGTATGGTGGTGTCTGGATTAAAATTACATTGAATTATTTTACTTACAATTTCCTTATAATTCAAGCCGGGCATACAGAAATTTGTAGTGACTTGGCCTATATAATTTGTTAATAACTGGCCCATTCCTTGTCCAATTTCATCACTAAACAATACATATTTACTTTTTGGTGTATAATTAATTTTAGTGGGTACTTTTACATTATGTGTCTTTAAGGAACTATCAGACTCTAAGCTAGGCAAAGTGTTAGTGATACATGTCAACAGTGAATGAGCCGGAGAGGTGTTTGAATGGGTGGATGACTTTATGCTTGTCATCGACTGCCTGCGGTCATGATCACATGAACATGCACTTACCAGCTCATTCATGGCTAACATATACTCCTTCATTTGCATTTCAGAACTTTTATATTTACTGGTCATGGATATTAATTTTTCATTAAGATTACTTAGTTCTAAATTTAGTTTTTCTGTGTCATTCTTATGTTTTTGTATGTTGTTCCTTAATTTGAAGAATAAATATCCAGTTTATTAAGTAACTGGAGCCGCTCTCTATTGAGTTTAACATTTTTTATAAAATACTTTTGTCTTTTGACCAGTTTTTGTGTTTTTTTAATGTATTTATTAATTTTGACATATTTCTTTAATTTGTTTCTGCTACATTTAACTACCTGCACTGTGGTATTATGGTCTTCTGTGCCTGTAAGGTCTATAGTTATCATAGGTTTGTTAATTGCAGCAGAAACCATATCAGGGGCACTGACTACCAACTCATTGAATAGACTTTGATTCAACGAGGCTGTGGTGTTGAATTCTAATAGTGAAATCTTGTTATTAGCCTCATGTAGCTGTTGTTCTAATGAATGTGTACGACTGAGAGCTTGTTCATACTCAATGCTACACTGGTTGAACCCATCCACAACAAGTTGGAGCCTGTCCCTGGAATCTACAGCTTCTACATACTGACAATGCAGTTGAGCCAATTCTGATTTCAATGTTCTGTTTTTATTCAAAATATGTAATAATTCCCTCTCATTGTCATCCCTCTCCCTATTCAGTTGGCCACACAACTCCTTAGAAGCCTTAAGTTCGCTCAAAGCCATTTGAAGTTTGGACTCCTCCTGGCGAGCAGAGGCCTTGCGAGTGAGCATGATTAATGAATAGAGAGAACAATTTTTAAAAGAGGAAAGTAAGATTAAGATTTAGGGTGGATACTAGCTAAAGATTAAAGAGAAAAGATATAGAAATAAGAGAAGTTGTGTCACCTAACTAGAATAAGGTTAAGTTTATATTTCTATTTCAAGTCTACAAAGCGTACTTGCGTGATAAATACTTTAAAAGTATACTTAAATATGTTTTTTAAATACAACGCACTACGCAAACTATGTAATTATTGTTAAGTTTGTACCTGATTTTGAGATGACAATTTACAAAAACTTGTACCGGTAACCGTCAATACACACACACAGTTTTTACACATAAATTACCACTAATTAAGTTGATATTATACACTAGTTCTATATATTAGATTTAGTTCTAAATATTTACATATATTTAGGCCGTTTTTATGCTATAATTATTAATTTTACAATAAAAAATACGAGACAAATTTAAATCAGCTGTTAGCTGTAGTGTTGCCAGAGGAAGAAAAATTTCTGTTGCGCCTATTACTATTGGGATGACAGTCGTTTTAGTGTTCCACAAACGACTGACTTCTGTTTTTAAAAGGTGGTATTTGCTGAGTTTATCAATCTCTTTTGCTCCTATGTTATAATCAGATGGTACAGTTACGTCTATTAAGAATGTTTTATTATTACTTTTATCGGTGTAAATTAAGTCTGGTCTATTGTGCGTTACAGTAATATCGGTTTGAACGGGTATTTCCCAAAGTAATTTAGCGGATTCATTTTCTTTAACTTGTGGCTGTGTGAGTGTCTCTTTCCACCAGAGGTCAGAAACTTCTATTTTATGTTTCCTAGCTATACACCAGTAGACGTATTGGACAAGGTTATTATGACGTTTGACATAATAGGTCCCTGCCAATTTTTCGCAGCCTGAGATGATATGCTGCGTGGTTTCATCTTTGCTAGCACATAGACGACATTTACCGTCTACTGGTGCTTTCAATATATCCCGTTGATGTTGTCTTGTCATGACGGCTTGATCCTGAATTGCAAATATTGATGACTCTACGCTTGGCAATATTTGTTGTTTTTTAATCCATTTGAATGACAGTTCCTTATCTACATTAGCCTGATCTAAAACTTTTTTGGTGAATTGCCCGTGTAGCTGCTTATTTCTCCACGTTGTGTTTTGATTTTTAATTACTGCTTCTTTAATCTCTTTATCTGTATGTATGTTGTTCTGTGTCAAGTGTAGTTCTGTTTCTATTTGTAGTGCTTCCTTCATTATTGAATATTTATCCCTATTTGTGTCGTGTTGTACTATTGCTTTAATAAGATGATCGTTGCCTGCTTTTAAATACTGCTTATATTTTAATATCTGTGTTTTATACAAGTACTCTACATTTAATAGACCTCTCCCACCCTGTGTAACCGGTAAGTATAGCCTTTCTACATCTGCTTTTTGCTGTTGTGCCTTTTTCATTGCTAGTAGTTTCCTAGTTTTTACATCTATTTTCTTAAGATCCCTATTTTTGTAATTTATTACGCCGAATGAATAAAGTAATACCGGAATAGCATACGTGTTTATACCTTTAATCAAATTTCGTGAGTTAAGATGTGAATTGCTAAGCTTCTTAATTCTTTTGAAATATTCTTTAGTGATTTGGTCCCTAATAATACTGTGCTCTATTGTGCCTGATTCCTGTGCTCCTAAATATTTGTATCTATCTCCTACGGCAAGTTCTTTAAAAATTTCTCCATTTAATAATATATGACCTTCCCCTATTGCACTGCTTCTATATCCTGAACTAATATGTATTATATTGCATTTATCTAAACCGAATTTCATTCCAATGTCGCCTGTAAATATCTCTACGCTATCTAGTAAAACTTTTAAATTACTTTTATTATTTGCATAAATTTTAAGGTCATCCATATATAATAAGTGATTTATCCAGAAACTATCTTTAAGCTTGTATCCTTTCAGCTCATACTTATTTAATACGAACGAAAGAGGATTAATCGCTAAGCAGAACAGCAATGGTGAAAGAGAGTCACCCTGGAATATTCCGCGCCTGATATAAATCGGGTCAGTTGTTATTGACTCTTGGGAGCCACGGGCTGTCATGATCACTCTCCATGATGGCATTGCTAACTGTAGGAATCTTTTGATCATGGGTGGACATTTATAGATGTCAAGTATCTTAAGTAACCATTCGTGAGAAACGCTATCGAAAGCTTTCTGGTAATCTATCCACGCCATGGTCAGATTCTTTTGGGATTGATGTGCATCCTCTAATATAGCTTTATTAACCATGAGGTGATCCTTGCAGCCCCTGGCTCCACGACGACATCCTCTTTGTTCTACTGCCATTATATCGTTCTCGTCGCAGTGACTGTATAGTATGTTAGCTAATACGGACGTTAATAATTTATACATACTCGGTAAACATGCTATGGGTCTCCAATTTTTTGGATCTTCGGTGTTATCATTTTTGGGTATTAGTATGACTTGACCAGTAGTAAACCATTGCTCTAACGTTTCTGTACCTGTAACTATATTTGTGAATAATAAAGCTAAATATTTGTGAACGCTGGTGAGATATTTTATGTAATAATTTTGTATTTTATCTATTCCCGGTGTCTTCCAGTTTAATAGTTTCCTTATAGCTAATTTTATTTGGTTTTCTGTTATCTCATCTATGTCTATTGTATTTATATCATTTGAAAAACTTTCTATATTTTTATCCATTTAGCTTCAGTGTTGTATTGTATTGGGTTTGATAATATGCCTGTCCAAAATTCTTCTACTAATTCCTTCCTAGGTATTTTAATGTCTTTATTGCTATGGCTTCCTCCTAAGCTTTTATATAATCTATGTTCATTTTCACTAAATAATCTATTTTGCTCTTTTCTACTATTCATATCTTCATATCTAAGACAGCCTGGTGTCCTACAGCAGGTGTCAACGGTCCTTGGGATCTGAGTGCATTTTGTAACAGTGTAAAACACTCATAACACAATATCCCTTCCGTTGACAGCTGAAAAAATATACATATTTGAATAATTATACATACAATTGTTATTCTAAATACAATTGAGAGGTTGATACAATTAACTGAGAATGTAACACGTAACTGATCGAAAATTATCCATTCAAGTTAATAAGATAGGTTATTGCAGACACAATAGCAGATTCCATACATTACATATACTATCTAAGTTATATTAAAATCCGGTAACGCAACTGGTGCGGGTCAGAACTAACAATCAGACATGGATTGTACTTATTGTTCTCTAAGATTTTTTTAAATGGTACACACATAAATACTACGATAAAAAGACATTGTTCATTCTTACCGGCGTTGGTGAAATCCAGTCTCATAAAATATTCACGATATTAATCGGAATCTCCGACAACATGAGTCTGCGCACAAACGGTGTTAATCTCAACAAACAGTTGAGACACCGCTCCACAGACGCACTTGCCATGTTTATCACAACACAAAAAGTCCTGTCTTAAGTTTAATAAAATACAACACACACGGTGCAGTAGCGTTGGAAGTATGTTTATTTTCAGTAGGTTAGTAGCAGTAACGGAGGAACTAATACGCTCAACTCAACGCACAACAACACAAAACCAACAGAAATAACATACTAACAGGTTGAAAATAAAAATAAACATTGTCATTCATTTGTCAAAATATTGCAATAAGGTTGTACCCGTACTGATTCAGATTCTAGTACAATCGATTTATAATCGATTTCCGTAAAAATGTGGGTGTACTAAGACGCTAGAAAGAATTCCGATTACAATATCAAAAATGAATAAACATAAAACTAATAATCATATTAATGTCTCGTCACATTTTCAATGAAAATAAGATAGATAAATGGAACAATCAATAGTTTATGGAGGGAAGGAGGTGTGAATCCCTCCATTTGAAAAGGAGGATCCTCCGACCAGGCATGGTGTTGTGCCTGGCGGGCCACTGCCCAACGGTTGATGTTGGGTGGTTGTATATATACAATCTCGCGTGTAAATGTCACTTGCGCGATGTAGGATTAGTAGTTCGAATGTAGCTTGATAGATGTCGCTACAAGTTAATCGATATCATAATATTTGTAGGTAGCTATCGCATTACACGCAATAGAAAAAATGGACATCCCTAGTATTGACGGACGATAATAAAATGGCGTACTGCATGCTCGGAAACATAAAAGAACTAATTATTATCCAAAAAAAAAACCCACCATAAAAAGTAATTATGTTTTATTAAAAAAAAATCTTTTTAATTTAGATACTTCATGCTATTTTACTTTTTGAGACGCAAGCCATTTCTCAAGAGTACTGCCCATGGGCATTCTCCTTTGTGGGAGTCAGGAACCCAAACTAGGATACCCTGTGCTATGAACTCCTGGCCCCCCTCTCAGAACCTTTAATATTTATTTTAATTTTACAGTACTATGTTACATGTAAATGAAAGAGAGAAAAAAATAATAATAAAAAATCAATAAAAGGACAACATAATTAATATACGTGTTAAATTACGGAGATTATAACAAAATTATTAAAAAAGGTAAAACTGTATGAGTTTATTTTTTGCTTTTTAGTTTTGAAGTTGGTTTTTCTTTTTTTTTACATTGTACTTTTGATAGATTACTAATGAACATTATTTTATTCACTTTATTGTACAGTCTGCTTGCTCTAAAATTAAATAAATTTTGAGCAAACGACGTCCTTACACTGGCTGTATCACAAACTTTGTAGTGTCTTCTAGTATTTACTTTCTTTTTTAAATCCGTATCATTTAGAGTGACATGTTTTTGTAGAATTATTGCTAGGATATACAACTGTCTTATTGTTAATACGTTGGCTTCCTTATATAACATTTTAGTTGCATGTAAGCGTGGTTTAAAGAGGGCTACTTTTAGAAGTAATCTTTGTGCTCTTTCAATATTTATTATATTAGTTTTATACGACCCTCCCCATGTAGAAATGCCATATGATAAAATTGATTGACAAAGGGATTCATAAACCGTTTTCATTAATTTCCAATTGGTCATCATCAACCCATTAATGTCCCACTGCTGGGCACGGGTCTCCTCTCAATTGAGAGGGATTGGGCTATAGTCCACCACGCTAGCCTACTGCGGGTTGGCAGACTTCACATGCCGTCGAGAATTCTCTCAAGCATGCAGGTTTCCTCACGATGTTTTCCTTCACCGTTTGAGCATGTGATAAATACGCACATAACTTCCGAAAAGTCAGTGGTGCGTGCCTTGGGTTCGAACTCGAGACCTCTGACATCTCAGTCCACTGGTCACACCGCTAGGCTACCACAGCTCTTTTCTTTTCCAATTCTTTCTCTTTTCCAATTGGTAACATGTCTTAAATTTTTGAAAATATGAACTAAATTTCTTGTTTTTTGCACTAGGTGAGATATATGAGACTTGAAAGATAAGATAAGTTATCGATTGTTATTCCGAGATATTTTATTGAGTCTGTTTTTGATATGGTTGGACATATGGTACAGTTTAAATCTAATCGTTTACATGAATGTGCATAATTTTTTAGGTTATTTTGATTGGCTGTTGAATTATGTATAGAAAATTCAACGTATTTCGTTTTTGAAGCATTTAAGGTCAGTTTGTTTATGGCCAGCCAATGTGTCACTATATTGAAACCTTCTTGGGCAGCGACAAAAGTTTATCCCAAGAGTCACCGTAAAAGGTCAACGCAGTATCGTCGGCGTAAGACATCACCTGACAGTTTCTGATTCTTTGTTGGCACAGATCATTAATGTAACAAAGAAAAAGTGTAGGGCCCAAAATACTACCTTGTGGGATGCCAATAGTCACAGGTCTTTCGTCACTTAGTATGTCACCAATCCGAACTGACTGATATCGATCCTGCAGATAGTTTTGGAATAGTTTTACTTGAGTACTTCTTATTCCCATATTTTCAAGTTTTGATATTAATCTTAGAGGGCAGACAGTATCAAACGCCTTCTGAAGGTCTAAGAATATAGTTAGACATTTTTTCCTGTTATCTATTTTATCTACAATGAATTCAATATACCTATGTATACAGTCAGTAGTTGACCTTCCCTTCCTGAAGCCATATTGGTTAGATGAAAGTATGTTTTTGTTCTCTAAGAAATGTGTAAGGCGTTTATTTAAAATCCTCTCAAATACCTTGGAAATGGTGGTGAGTAGAGATATTGGTCGATAGTTTGATACCTCATCTTTGCTACCACTTTTAAAAATAGGAATCACAACAGATTTTTTAAAGGTTTTCGGAAAAATACCATCTGCCAGACATCTATTTAAAATATAAGTAAGAGGACGGATTATGTACTCTTTTAAATTTTTAAGAATTTTTGCGGTTATATTGTCCTACCCTGCACCGCAATCAGAACGAATGCTGTGGATGATGTCTTTTTTTTTTAAGTGCGGAAAAATCCTTTACGGACCGTCCCGCCGCCTAAGGAGGCGACGGGGTGTGTCGGACTCCGCCCAATGTGAGCGTTTACCGACTAAAAAACCGCACCCGTCAACGCCACCAACCCGATTGCCGGGGCCATGGGATTCGCAAAAGCATGCACCACAACCCCGGCGTGTGGATGATGCCTTCAACTTCTTCTTCAGTTGTTTCTAAAAGAACAAACGAGTTACAATTTGAAGTGCCACTCACAACATTCGCCAGCAGTGGGGGAAGATCTGATGGAATTTTACTTTTCAAATCTAAGCCAATATTTACTAAATAATAATTAATTGCATTCAATGAATCCTGCGGGGTGGTTCTTATATTCAATAGTGCTACAGGTGGTTCGTTTGACTTTTTAAGATTGGTAATAGTTTTAATAGCGGACCAGAGTTTTTTATTACCACTTCCAGCTGAGTCAAGTATATTGCTATCATATTGTCTCTTACATTTTTTTGTTATGTCATTACAATAATTTGTGTACCTTTTATAAGTAATTTTTAAGGTATCATTATTTGGATTTTGTTTTAGTTTATAATGCATTCTATTTCTTGTTCTTATACATCTCAAGAGACCTGTAATCCATGGTTTTATTATGATTTTATTTCTGGGAATTTTAATATTAATTGTGTGTTTAATTATGATTCTTTGTAATTTTTCTATTAAACATTTCATGGCTATATTAGGATTTATGTTGGTATCGTATATTTGCTTAAAGTCTATATTTTTGCAGTCATTTATTAAGTTGTCATAGTCAATTTTATTTAGAATTTTCTTTTTGTTATAAAAACTTTGTTCATTTAAACGCAAACAAAAAAGGACAGCCTCATGATCAGTAACCGCAGACTGAAGTATAAATGTATAAGAAAAGGCTTTTGTTTTGATGAATACATGGTCCAGGCAGCTAGGTCTTCTAGTTTCCTCGTAATGGGTAGGCAACATACCAAAAAACGCAAGTTGATCGAGATAATAAGATGTAGATGCATTTTCCTCTTTAATGTTAATATTTATGTCGCCCATCAGAATAATATTTTTGAAATGTGCTAGTGTCAATAATAAGTTGTTTAAAGTACGAAGAACGTTATCTAAAATCAGAAAACTGGGAGGTCTGTATATTGCTATTATAGCGGTCTCGTTTTTTATTTTAATAAGTAGACGATTAGCTTCTAAGATATCAGGTTCTTCAATACTGTAATGAATGTCGTTATTTACAAAAATGACTACACCATCGTTTTGGTTGTGGTTTCGTGTTGTAGAAAAATCGGAATAACCAGGTATAAAAGGTAGATTAATAACAGATGAGCAGCATTCGGACAGAACTATAATGTCACAACTGATATGTAATCGCTTTAATAAGATGTTTAGGCTGTGATAATTTTTATTTATACTTCTGATATTTTGTTGTATAATTTTTAAAAATGAATTTGGTTTAGATAAAATCTTTTTACAACACTCTGGCTCACAGTTGTAAAGTTCTGTCATAACAAAGTTATCAATTATTTATATTGTTTAAATCGAATGTTAATAGAAATGGAAATTATCGTAAAAATATGTCATATTGCTTTGATAGTCACGTACACATGTTTGTGAAACGAAACGGCTCGTATATCGAGAACAGGTAGTCTCATTTATCCGTTATCGAAATTTAAAATATATAAGGAGTAAAAATATGCTTATATAAAGTTTTTCTATGAATGCGTATGTGAAGATGGGGCACGTAAACGATAATATATAATTTATTATGAACTTAGGCTTAGTAAGGTGCGTGAGTATCATTAGTATAATCATATCATGGCATTTGTATGAGTGAGTTGATTGTTTTTTTATTAGGAATTTAGTGTATAAGTTTTGTATTGTAAAAATGTTGTAACGTAAGAGAAAGTGTAGTACATTAATCATTAACTTATTATAAAGCATGCAGTATTTAACAAAATAATTATTACGTGAAAATTGCAAACAAGAAAAGTTATCTAGTCATTCTTGTTTTAATTCTTCTATATGTGCTTCGTTCCTGACTACCTTTGCCGGCTGGCCTTCAATTTTTCTAATAAGAACACGTCCCTTGGACACCCAGCAATATTTGTATGCCATTTTACTTGCCACTTCCCGTGCCAGGAAAAAAAGCCTTTTTGCGGTGTTTGACAAATGTTCACGAACATATATAGGAGTATTACTCTCACCCAATTCGACGTGTGACAGATTAAGTTTCGATGCCTGATTTGTGATGTTATAAGTTTTTACAGCATTTAAAATGCTTTCTTTGGTTGTAAGACTAGCTAATTCAGCGAATAAAATGAAGTTATTGTCAGTTATAGAATCTAATATCTGGCTACCACGTTGATCAGTTTTGTATGACCAAGTGCTATGGTGACCGTTAAAATCACCAAGTATCAACGATTTAGTGCTTACTAAAGACAGAAGGAAATCCCAATCACTAGATGAAGTCAAAACTGTTGAAGGACAGTATACTACTATTATATTTTGAATAACGTCATGATTAAATAATTCAATTCTCAGCACCTGAAACCCTGTACTAAAACGATTAATTACATGGCAAGAACCATTTATTGAATGGTGTACAACTAAAGCAACACCACCATAACCATCTGATCGATCGTAGCGGTATACTTTATAGTTTTTGAGATTTAATTCGGTATTCGGTTCCAACCAAGTCTCACAGAGGGCAGCAATGTGTATTTTTTGTTGGATTAATATATTTTCTAAATTTAATAGTTTAGGTCTAAGACTTTGACAGTTCCACTGTAATATATTAAGATTATTATTATTATTAATTTGTCTACTCATTATCGGGAGCAATAATAAAATTTAACACACTATTGAGTAACGGCCACTGTGAAATATTACCCACAATCCAAATAAATAACCACTCGGTACAAATTTTTATTTATTTATTTATTGCACCATGTAGTTTACAGAGAACATACTTAAAAATAGTTACCTTAAAGATACATAGACCCTGTAAGGGTGTAGCACTTAATTATTACATTAAATATATGTATCTTAACACTAACAGCATATATGTATAAACTAAAATAAACATAAGACTAAATTTTAACCCTCCATGAATTCTTTAATTGAATAGTAGCATTTATCTAATAACAATAACTTTAATTTTGCTTTGAATATATTAACGGTTTCTGTGTTTTTTATATTAATAGGTAACTTATTATAAATTTGTATACATCGATATTGTGGGCTATTTCTAAACATTTCTATTCTAGGTACTGGCAGTATTAAATTATTTTTACGACGTTTATTTCCATCAAAAGTAAATTATTTAATGTTTTTCTTTACAAATACGGCTATTTCTAGGATATATATAGAAGGAAGGCTGAGAATTTTTTCTTTAATAAAGAAGGGCTTACAGCTTTCACGCGCGAAGGTTTGAGTATCAGATTGTCGTGTCAAAGGTTGCGGGTTCGATTCCCGCTAGAGCGATGAATTTCGTCTCTAGTCTGGTTACAACTTTGATAGTTGGTACTGTTGTTCGTTCGCGTTAAATATTAACGCAAACTTGATCGTAGTACCTAAATTTACATCACAACGTAACACATCACAATTTTTTTATCACAATTCCAAACTCCGAGCTGATTGATACTGAGTAATTCACAGAAAAACTCAATAACACTTTCCTCGACCAAGGAATCGAACCCAAGACCTCTAGCGAAGCACTCGCGCTTAGGACCGCTAGACTAACGAGGCAGCTATATTGTGTTTATCAATATGTTATTATGAGTTTTCAACGGTCTATATCAAGTTGCGATGAACGATTTCGCGCTTATTCGTCGGTAATCTTTTTATTGTGTAATTGTACGCCGTTAGGCATTCCGTCTCGTTTGAACAAGTAAATAATGAATTATCATTGTGATTCAACGAAGTGATGTGACGTACAGACAGTGACAATGAACGAAATAAACAGGTACGTAATGTCGAAGCGGACGAGATTCGATCGTTGCCTGCCGTTCCGGCTTCGCCTCCACTTCGGTGGGATAGAATGCCCAATAATATACTACTAATTAGGCTGGATTATTTCAGGTCCTATTTACACTAATAAGAATTTGTCAAGGAATATTGTTAGTTGCAATTTATCTCACTCAATTGACTTTCACTTGTCAAAGTTTAGGGAGTTGGAGGAAGTCTCGTCTAATTTTGATACACGGTCAGATATCGAGCGCGCATGTGAAGACCATTATGTTAAAAATACTACACGGACTCCTGAAGGGTTTGTGTAAAAATTCCATTTAAAGAACCTCCAACATTATTAGGAGAATCTTACACACAGGCACATACGCGTTTATTTTGCATGAGAAAAGACTTCAACGAGTGCCTACTTGTAAAAAATTACACAAAAATACACAATTTATAGACGAATATATTGAGTTGGGTCACATGGAACGCATTGATAAATACAATGACGTTAATTATTTTATGCCGCATTTCTGTGTGTTTATTTATTTATTTGGGACAAACAAACAGCTACACATTATTTCTGCATAAATAGTAGGACTAAAAATATAACATAAATGTGAAACTCACACCGTTATCCACAGCATATATAATTCATATAATTACACAAATGAACAATCATTGCAAGTAAGACTAAAAAAGAAACTTAATCAGTTATATCCTTAAGATTCCTTATTAAAGCAGAACGAAATCTACTTGCCGACACAGAGAACAAATCCAATTCTGAAGTTTCTGAACAAAAATCATTATAGTCTCTGCATAAGCGACGCAGAGGCGCTCGCATACCAGCGTTGGTGCGGCAAGAAGACACAGCAAAAAGCGGACGTGCGCGCACCTCTCGTCTCATATAGTTCTTGGGACATAGTAGCTTATTTTATTAGTAATCTCAGAACAGTTATACCTGTTGTTACACACGTCAAAGAGAAACATAATTTCTAGATACAAACGTCTAGACCTCAGGCTCATAAAGCTGTATTTATTAAGGAGATCCTTATAGGTTGGTAAGTTGCGGAAATACCTGTAGTGCATCGATCTTAGGAACTCGCGTTGAATCTTTTCTAGCATCTCTGCATATTTATTATAAAAAGGGTTCCATACCACCGCCGCATACTCAAGCTGAGATCTAACTAGTGCCGTATAGAGATAAGAATAAGTGCTTGCGCGTTTAAATTCAGCAGATGATCTCATGACGAACCCGTACATACGATAAGCTTTTTTGGTGATGTCATTAATATGTTGATCAAGATGAAGTTTGTTATCCAGCAGTACCCCCAGGTCTCGAACAGAGAAGACTTTCGTCAGAGTTACATTGTTAAGATTGTAGTTATTATTAAACATGTTTTTATTTTTCGTGAACGATATTGTTAAACATTTAGTAATACTAAGGTATAGTCTATTATGAATGCAATATTCGGAGAATCGATTTAAATCTTCTTGTAATCGAAAAGAGTCTTCAGGTTTTCTTATAGCTTTAAATACTTTTAGGTCATCAGCGTAAAGCAAAAATTTCGAGTGTCTGAAGCAATTCCCAATGTCATTTATAAACAGAATAAATAAAAGAGGCCCCAGAATTGAGCCCTGGGGTACGCCAGATGTTACGACAGTAGTTGCCGAGTGAAATCCCTTGATAACAACCCTTTGTGATCTATTAGTCACGTATGATGCAAACCAGCGAAGTAAATCTCCTCGTATACCGTTGAATGCAATCTTAGTGAGAAGCAAATTGTGGTCTACTTTGTCGAAGGCCTTTTGAAAGTCAGTATACACTGCGTCTACTTGTATTTGTTGGTCCATATTATTAAACAGAAAGTCGGTAAATATTACTAGATTAGTAGTTGTAGATTTATTTTTAACAAATCCGTGTTGTTGTTCTATAATAAGTTTATAAATTATCTTATGAATTTCCTGATAAACAAGCCTTTCAAAAAGCTTCGACAAAGCAGAAAGAATAGATATGGGGCGGTAATTTTCGACGTCATGTTTGGATCCTGATTTAAATACTGGAGTTATATTGGCCCGTTTAAGTTGTTCAAGAAAGGTGCCCTCTGAAATAAATTTATTAAATATAATTTGAAGGGGTCCATATATACTCATGGCAGTCTTTTTAAGAAAATAAGGCGGCAATTGATCCGGTCCAGGACCTTTAGTGGAATCCAAAGCCTGTAATGTCTTTAAGACCTGATTTTCGCTAAACGTAATGTTGGTAATAATAATAATAATAATAATAATAATAACGTTTATTGTGTCTAAAAGTTATACACAAACAATTTTGGGTTTGGAGTCTTTATTTAAGCAAAAAATGCCTGTATTAAAAGACTCCGCTCCTTCACATCAGTAGGCACAGTTTACTTAAACACAATGAAAGAGTATATGGGTATAGTGAAACAAGTATGAACAAAAATTTGGTTATGTGAATGTGTGTGTCCGTGTGCATGTGTTATTGAATGTGCATAAGTGTTATGGATGTGTGGTTGTGTGTGTATGAGTGAGTGGATGTACGTATAGGTTTAGTGGTTTCTGAGAGTGTGAGGATGGGTCGTGTACTTGCAATAATTAAGTTACGTTTTGTAGGAGAGCTTCAGTATTTTCATATGTCAGTGGTTTTATCCAGTCAATCAACATTTCTTTACATATGTAATAAGGTTTTGCGTGTACGAAAATTTCTTTATTTATTTTTTTATATAGTTGAGCTGATCGTTTACTGAATTGCATAGATCCGAATTTGGTCTTGGTTATCGGTATTTGTGCTATGTTGTGTTTTCTTCTCCTGGAGTGCATATTTGCATTATAGGGTAAAGTTTTGTGTTTTTTTTAAATTATTTGAGTAATGTATAGTTTCCTAACAGACAATACATCACTAAGTTTATAGAGGTTTTCTGTAGAATATCTCCTTTTTTTAAAAAACATTATTTTGAGTAAGGCTCGTTGTGCTCGCTCCAATTGAATGAATTTAGATTGAGATGCCCCACCCCATACAGAAATACAGTATATCAATATTGATTGCGCAAGAGAAATATATATTTGAGTGAGCACATTTCTAACAGGCTCACCGCTTCTCTGTATAGACTTAGGCAGCACGTGACGCAGGCTCTTAAAAATCCAATTAAGCTTGCGGACTCTATTGGCAACTTGCTCAAGATGAGGGTACCAGCACAGCCTCTGATCCAGCATTACCCCTAAATATTTTGTGCTAGAAACTTTGCCAATAGTAGAACAGTTGCAATTATCAACATTAGTGCCATCACAGCTGTGTATAATGATTCTAAAATCGTCGGTTGGTTGATTACGATTGCAGATGCTGAAACTTATAAAGTTTGTTTTGGAGGTATTTAATGTGAGAACATTAGCATTGAGCCAATTCGCAACCTGGGACATTCCTGTTTCAGCGCTTATCTGGACATTATGCCATGTCCTACCATAGAAGATGACAGCTGTATCATCGGCGTAGGACAGGACTTTGGCATTCGGAATTTTCATGTTACACAGGTCATTAATGTATACCAAGAAGAGCGTCGGGCCTAATACACTACCTTGTGGGACGCCGTATGATACGTCTGCGACATCACTTATATATTGCCCCACTTTGACCCTCTGCTTCCTATTTGAAAGATAGTTCTTGAACAGATCTAGCGCGTTATCTCTAATACCTATTTTTTCTAGCTTGTTTACAAGGATAGGCGTAGAGACGGTATCAAATGCCTTTTTAAGGTCTAAAAAGACAGTTAGGCACTTGTCACCCTTGTCAAGGTGATTAGCCACTGTCGAAGTTAGTGATATGACGGCATCCTCAGTAGAAATACCTTGACGGAAACCAAACTGTGAGTCGGAGATTATATTGAATTTGTGTAAGTAATTAAGTAGCCTAACATTTATTAATTTTTCAATAATTTTGGATATACTAGTAAGAACAGAAATTGGTCTATAATTATTAATATCGTCTCTACCCCCACCCTTGTGCACAGGGGTAATAATCGCTATTTTTAACTGGACAGGGAAAATGTCAGTTTTAAAGCAGAGGTTCGCGAGATGGGCTATGATAGGAACAGCTTCCATGCCTATAAATTTTAAAAATTTCGTTGAGATGTTGTCCCAGCCAGGGGCACTGTCAGTTTTTAGGTTAATTAATATTCTGTATACTTCGTCGGCGTCAGTTTCAAAAAGCACAAAAGAATTTACAAGATTTGACGCGTTACTGCTCTGACCGAAGGAAAAATTGACAGGTTTAGGTAGGATTTGTTGAGCAAGGTCATGACCAATTTTAGAAAAATATTTGTTGATATAATTTACTGAATCAGACGGGGTTGTCTGTAGTTTTAACAATTCTGCAGCATTATTATTTGTTATCTGTGAGTAGGTAATATTTTTTATATTTTTCCACAGTAATTTATTGTTATTAATTGATTTAGATAACAGATTCCTTTCATATTGTCTTTTTAGTTTTTTTATCAAAATGTTACAATAGTTTCTGTAACGTCTATATGTTATTTTTAGAATTTCATTGCTTTCATCCTGCCGAAATTTGTTTTGGAGTTTATTCCGATTCTGAATACAGCGCAAAATACCATTGGTAATCCACGGTTTCAAAATACGTTTTTTGCTAGGGATCTTTAATGTGAATGGTGAATGGTAATGGTGTTTAATTTAATGGAGTCAGCTAGAATTTGTTACAACAGGGTACACAGAGAATCAGGATCATCACAGAAAAGTAATTCACTCAAGTTCTTTTCTTTTATATAATGAAGGGCCTGTCCAAAGTCAACAAAAGTCTTAGTTTTACGAATATTATGTAAACATTTTTGCTTAGATAATACTAGAAGGGTAGTAAGATGGTCAGTTACAGTGGTCTTAAGGATAGCAATAGTGGATGAAATCTTTTTCTTATTTACCTTAAGCATGAAGTGATCTAGGCATGATTTTTCTCTAGTGGGCAACATGTGCCCTGGAAGGATACCGTGTAAAGACAACATGTTAAGGTAGTTCATTCTATTTTTCAGGTCATGAGACTGCTCAGTTAGTCTAGGTATAATATTAATGTTTATGTCGCCAGCCACAATAATGTTTTTATTAGGTGTTATGGACTCCAAGTGATTGTTGAGTGAACTGACAAAGCTGTCAGTGTTAGAGTTTGATGGTGATCGATAAATACAGAGAATGACGTTATTCATTATTTCCAGGCTTAAACAGGAGGCCTGAGATAGTGATATTTCTGTAACCCGATGTTCGAGTGCACTCTTCACATAGACAACTACCCCATCATTTTGGTTTAAATGACTTGAAGTCATATAAGAAATGTAATTGTTAAGTTGAGGAATAGCTTTATTTGAATTTAACCTACATTCTGTACATATTATTATATCAGTTTCGAAGTTAAATGTAGACAATGTCAATAAAAAATCATCAAAGTTACAATAAATGCTTCTAATGTTCTGTGAAAAAATAGTTAGGTCACTTTTTTTATAAAAATGTGTTTAGACAGTTCATTACTGTCGCATTCAAAGGTGCGCGCAATCTCAAAATCGTCTGTATCAGTTACTGTTTGCAGCGTATCACTCATTAAGTTGGAATATTAATAGAATGAATGTCATTACAAGCAGCAAATACCTTAAAATAATTGTAATTGTTGTACTCTCATAATAAGTAGTTACAAGAATAGATAATGTATAATTTATATAGTAACGAACGATTGCTCTTTTTATATTACTAATGTATTGTGATACACGACATGGTTTGAGGTATATATAAATAGCGACTGAATGTATTGTATGTGTAGGTAACGATGTGTTTATGTATAAATGAGTTTTGATTGAGGGTGTGTAGTAAAGGTTTATGAGAAATAAGATTGTTTCGGATAAATGATTGTTGTGTAAGTGAATAATGTATGTATATGACTTATGTGTACATATAAGGTTACGACGTTTTATATAAAATCCATTTATAACTATGGTAATTAGCACCGCGCAAAAAGTGTTAACAATATACAGTAAAAAGCGGGTGATTGCATAAAAAACACGGAATGAAGCGGTAACTCTGTATACAATATTTATAGTAAAATACAAATAATGGCATAAATACCGGAGGCAACACGTATGTAGTCATTTCTGCAAAATGAGTTTGTGAATCTGGTCTTCTCTTCTAATAATAATAGTCTGCGATTGTTCGTCCTTTTTTACATACACCTTACCGTAGGCTGTCCAACAAAATTTATAAGCGCCTGATTTAACTAAGTCTCGAGCGAGGAAGTGTAGGCGAGATCCTTTTGTTGTTAAATGCTCCGTAATAAATATGGGAGTATCTTCCTGCGTTTTAAAGCCAAGGTGTTTACAGCATAGTTTAGTTTTGTGTTTGATATTAAACGCTTTTCCCATCTTCAATATTTCATTCTTCAAAAGAGTGGAACTCATTTCAACAATAATAGGTGACTGGTTGATGTCTCTGTTGGTACCTCGCAGTCTGTAAATATCCTTAATCTCGTATTTATTAATTTTACAATCAATGCTTTGCGACAGGAAAATAGTCATATCAATAAGATCGTCCTTGGTTTCGTTATTCTTTTTCGGAACATTTTTTATGACAAAGTTTGATTTTCTACTGCCAATTTGCATGTCCTCAAATTTGTTCTCCAATGTAACTATGTACTCCTTATCTTTCTTCGCCTCGATTTCTAATTGGTGAATTTTATTCTTGAATTCATCGTTTTGCGCAGTAAGAAAAGCTATTGAATTCTCAATGTTGGCATTTGATAGCTGAATTTCCTTCAGGGTATCGGAGATTTTTGACATCTCATTACCTTGTTTAACTGAAAAAAGAGACATCATTGTAGCGATCATTATCCGCTACCACAATCCGCTATCGCCTATGCATCGAGGCACACAGACAGATCACGCCATACATCAGGTGATCAATATAGCGGCGGTCAACCGGCGGGAGAAGTCTATTGTTCGGCCGTCGCCTGATCGCATAAGCCACGCCCGCGCACGACATACGTCACTGCAAGACAAGATGGATGCGTGCGCGCTTTTGTTTTAGAACAACGTCACAATATGGCCGCTTAGCTATCCTTTTGTTCTCCAACTTAAGTAGACATATTGTGTACGCCCATTTAGACCCTTCCATAATATTAAATTCCTTTTGTTTAATTACTTTTCTGATACTTCCTGCTAAATAACTGTGATCGTCGTAATTAAAATTCTTATAATACTGAAGCTGCGAGTGTTAATGTTACTAAGTCTACCTGCTACTAAGTCCCGTAAGTTTAGTGGAGCGAGCAACGTACAAGGTTCGATTCCCGACTTGTGCGTTTTGTTAGAAGTAACGATACAGACTTCTACACTGGTGACCCCGAACGAACAAGGACAATATGGAAAAGGAGGCGACCAAGGAAGGGACAGCAGAGTTGTTCAGAGTTGGGGTACGAGTACCCCCTTTCAACCCGGAAGATCCAACATTGTGGTTCGCCCAAACAGAAGGTCAGTTCATCCTTTCTAATATCGTGAGGGACGACACAAAATTTTATTATGTGCTGGCACAGTTGGAGCCACAATATTCCGCGGAAGTAAGGGACCTAATAGTCACGCCGCCTATCTCGGACAAGTACGGTAAGCTGAAGGAGGAACTCATTAAGAGACTGTCAGCATCACAGGAGCGGAAGACTAAACAGCTCCTTATGCACGAGGAACTAGGCGACAGGAAACCGTCCCAATTCCTCAGACACCTACAACAATTAGCGGGTCCCACCGTACCTTCAGACTTTATAAGGACTATTTGGGCAAGCAGACTTCCGACCAACTTGCAAACCATCCTAGCATCTCAGTCAGGTATGAGCGTGGAGGCTGCAGCAGAACTCGCAGACCGAATCAACGACATCGTACCAACCGCATCGCAGGTAGCTAGTACATCGGCAACAATTCAACCGTTGGCCCAATATAAAGGCGACAGCGATTTGAAAGCACAAGTAGCGGAACTTACAAGAAAATTAGAGGTAATGTCCATGCAGTTACAGAGGAGTTCCAGAAGGGATTCAACATCATCTTACAGAAACCGCTCCCGCTCTCGATCCCGCCCGCGACCAGTAGATCACCCGCACTGCTGGTACCATTACCGGTTTAAAGAGAAGGCAAGGAAATGCACTCAGCCCTGCAAGTACAAGTCGGTAAACTACCAAGGCAGCCGATAATAGCGGTGAACGACTGCCCTAACATTTCGAACCGCCTGTTCATTACTGATCAAGACACGAAGATCCAGTACTTAGTGGATACGGGTTCAGACCTGTGCGTGTTCCCAAGGTCAGCTGTCCGGGAGTCTCGACCAAAAACCAATTACCAGCTGTTCGCAGCCAACGGTACTCAGATAGCTACGTATGGTTTTATACAACTATCGCTTAACCTGGGACTACGCCGCGCATTCCTTTGGCGATTCATAGTAGCAGACGTATCAAAACCAATCATCGGCGTTGATTTTTTAGGATTCTACAACCTACTAGTCGACTGTCGTAATCAGCGCATAATAGACGGTGTGACTTCTCTAACCGTATCCGCTCCACAGCAACAGCACGCAGACAGCATCTTGTCTGTACGCACAACATGCGTAACGACGACTAATTCGCAATACCTTCGCCTGTTACGAGAGTTCCCTGACATCACACGTCCAGCTGGTAAGCCTAGCATCCCCAAACACAAGACAGTGCATCAAATCCGCACAACACCAGGGCCACCCGTTTTTTGCCGCCCACGCCGTCTAGATCCGACAAGATTAAAAATAGCTAAACAGGAGTTCGAAGCTATGTTACAGAACGGAACAGCACGAAGTTCGCAGAGCGCCTGGGCTTCACCACTACACCTCACACGAAAAAAGGATGACGGTTGGCGTCCGTGTGGCGACTACAGAGCACTAAATAGTCGTACCATTCCCGACCGCTACCCGATTCGACATATCCAGGACTTCGCCCACCAACTGACAGGTAGTACAATATTCTCAACTATAGATCTGGTGAAGGCGTACAACCAAATCCCTGTGTTGGAAGAAGACATACCGAAGACAGCAATAGCAACACCATTTGGCCTATTCGAGTTCCCGTTCATGACCTTTGGCCTTCGAAACGCCGCACAGACATTTCAGAGGTTCATGGACGAGGCGCTACGTGGATTAGACTTCTGCTATTGCTATTTGGATGACATTTTGATATCCAGTAGAAATAGCAGTCAACACCTGGAACACCTGGAACTACTTTTCAAACGTTTGACTGAGTACGGCATCCTAATAAACCTCTCGAAATGTCATTTAGGTCAATCAGAGGTTACTTTCTTGGGCTACAAAGTATCTTCAAAAGGTGTGCAACCACTTCAATCCAAAGTTGAAGCTATTCAGAATTTTCCAGAACCACGAACCATAAAAGAACTCCGAAGATTTCTGGGAATGATAAATTTTTACAGGCGTTTTGTCCCACGGGCAGCTAGAATTCAGGCTAATCTTAACTCGTTACTTGCAGGCCCAAAAACCAAAGGATCACATCCTGTAGAATGGACGCCGGAACTCCGAGAAGCATTTGTTAAGTGTAAGCAAAGCCTAGCTCAAGCCACCCAACTAGCACACCCTAATCCAGATGCTGAGTTATTTATTCAGACCGATGCCTCGGACACGGCAATAGGTGCCGTCCTGCAGCAGCGAAAGGATCGACAGTTCGAACCATTGGCTTTCTTCTCTAGAAAGTTATCTCCAGCTCAAATGAAGTACAGTCCGTACGATCGCGAACTATTAGCTATATATGAAGCTATTAAATATTTCAGGCACATGGTTGAGGCAAGGACGTTCGCGATCATGACGGACCACAAGCCATTAACTTTCGCATTTACCAACCACGGAGATAACCGTTCACCGCGTCAATTTAGATATTTGGATTACATTAGTCAATTTACAACGGACATTCGGTTTATACCAGGTGAAGAAAACGTCGTCGCAGACACACTATCCCGTATTAATGCTATTACTCTGCCCCTAGATTACCAGTCCTTGGCCCACGCTCAGAACTCAGACAGCGAGTTACAAGATCTGCTTACAAATGGGTCAAGTTTAGTTCTGAGGAAGGTGAGAGCACCGGAAGCTGAAGCAGAGGTGTACTGTGATGTGTCGACCAATATCCCAAGGCCTTTTATCACACCTACATTTCGACGTCAGGTATTTGACACCTTACACAATTTGAGCCACCCTGGAGCAAAGGCGAGCGTACGCCTCATCACCGAACGATTTGTATGGCCAGGGGTAAGAAAGGACTGTCGACGATGGGCCAAAGAATGCCAGCAGTGTCAACGCTGCAAGGTCACAAGGCACACGTCGGCACCTCTAGCAACATTTGAAACCCCTACTGCTAGGTTTCAACATATCCACTTAGATCTAATAGGTCCTTTAACAGTATGTTCTGGCTACAGGTACTGCCTCACTGTCATTGACCGCTTCACTCGATGGCCTGAGGTGTATCCACTACAAGATATCACAGCCGAGACCTGCGTGTCAGCCCTCGTAGCAGGGTGGATCGCGCGTTTTGGCTGCCCGGAACGCATCACAACCGACCGGGGGCGACAATTCGAGTCGCACATATTCAAAGAACTGGCCGCCCTAGTGGGTGCTGTCCACCACACTACCACCGCGTACCACCCTGCAGCCAACGGCCTCGTGGAGAGGTTACATCGGCAGCTGAAGTCCTCAATATCCTGCCGTGCGACTCCCAACTGGCTAGAGAAGCTCCCGTGGGTGTTGTTGGGCATCCGGAGAGCCTGGAAGGAAGACCTGCAAGCTTCGACGGCGGAATTAGTTTACGGAGAACCACTACGGTTGCCTGGACAATTCTTCACGTCACTAACTAACACCACAATAGAACCAGGCAACCTCGTCAGCAGATTACGTGTACATGTGGCCAAACTAGCACCGCAGCCAACATCATGGCACTCCAGCGCGGGTCGGCCGTTCCACGTACCTAGAGACCTTAAAACGGCGACTCACGTCTTCGTACGACAGGGTCCAATTCGTAAACCTCTAGAAGCAGTATACCTTGGACCTTACAAAGTACTTCGTCACGGCACAAAAGCTTTTGATATCGAAGTTAAAGGCAAAACGCAGGCAGTCACGATTGACCGGCTGAAACCAGCGTACATCACCAGAGAGGCAGACCTCACCAAAGCACTGGAGAAGAATGAAGATCAGCCAACAGTCAAAAAGACGAGGAGCGGGCGGTCAGTTAGATTCCCAGATTACTATCGCCCGTAGTCACGGTCTCAGCGGGGGAGTAGTGTAGCGATCATTAACCGCTACCACAATCCGCTATCGCCTATGCATCGAGGCACATAGACAGATCACGCCATACATCAGGTGATCAATATGGCGGCGGTCAACCGGCGGGAGAAGTCTATTGTTCGGCCGTCGCCTGATCGCATAAGCCACGCCCGCGCACGACATACGTCACTGCAAGACAAGATGGATGCGTGCGCGCTTTTGTTTTAGAACAACGTCACAATATGGCCGCTTAGCTATCCTTTTGTTCTCCAACTTAAGTAGACATATTGTGTACGCCCATTTAGACCCTTCCATAATATTAAATTCCTTTTGTTTAGTTACTTTTCTGATACTTCCTGCTAAATAACTGTGATCGTCGTAATTAAAATTCTTATAATACTGAAGCTGCGAGTGTTAATGTTACTAAGTCTACCTGCTACTAAGTCCCGTAAGTTTAGTGGAGCGAGCAACGTACAAGGTTCGATTCCCGACTTGTGCGTTTTGTTAGAAGTAACGATACAGACTTCTACATCATCTTCCTTATCTCTTCTTTAAATTCATCCAGTTGCCTAGAGAGACAATCATCCTCTCTGCTCCTCTTGACTCGTTGAAAAACATAATTAGGTGGGGTCTTATTAGTATTTCCCAATAGGTTTACATCAGTTTCTGACAGTGATTTATTCAATGAAGTGTCCATTGTAAACTTGTACTTGTAGTAGAAGGGCGGCTGTGTTAGATCGTAGTAATATTCTTCGGCGTTCGTTATAGGAAGTACTTCAATGTTTGTTTACGTTGCCGCCGGGCGCGCCGTCGCGCCGCGCCGTGTAGCAAGCAGCTCAACCGTCGAGGGCGCAAGACAAAGATGACAATTATTTTGTCACTGTTTGTACTACTCGCACAGGCACTCCGCGTTTGTCAAGGTCGGGCTTACCCTACACTTTAGCACACAGATAGCACTTAATTTAGAGTCTTAGGGCCAGTGACATAAGTAATATTATCGAGGGCCAAAACATTAAGATGCAAAAATTATTTAAGTAAAAAATAGTTAACACGTCTGATCAGAAAGACGGCACGGACGAAAGAGGAATATGGAAAGGTAATATGTGTGCATTTTTCATTACTGTCTTCAGGGGGCAACCATTCGCTCAAGATTAAACTTGAGGGTTCATAGACTGACTGAAAAAAGTCCATGAACATATTGCAGATCTCTTCCGGATTACTAGATGTCTGGTTCTTAAAAAACATTGTGGAAGGAATACCGACATTACCTTTGCGATTATTAACATAACTCCATAAGTATTTTATATTTTTTTTGACATTACACTCAACAGAACTTATATAGTCAGCGTACTCAGATTTACAAGCCACCGTGAATCTATGTCGTAGGAGCGAAAATTGTTCATAGTCCGAAATGTTATTATAAGTTTTCCATTTCACCCAGGCTCTGTTTTTATTTTTGAAAATACGAATTAGCGGTCTAGAGAACCAAACAGGGAACTTACTTGAACGGGAATTAGAAAAGGGTGTATGAGTTCTTATAGTATTAAAGATAGCATCGTAAAAAGTATTCAGACAGTCCTCCGCCGATAACCCCTGCAAACGATTGATCCAGTCAATTTCGTCTAATTCTTTGTTTATAAGTTCGTAATTAGCCTTATAATAGTTATATTTCACTATTTTTGCAAGTTTGATTGTCTATAGCGGCGTTTTATATATAATGTTAGCGCAAAAAGGTGGATGATTTTTATCAAGAGGTAGCAGAAGAGATGATGGTGCATAAGTCAGGCAGTCGTTATTTGAAATCAATAGATCCAGAATGCGCCCCTTATAATTTTTTAAAGTATTGTATTGATAGGTACTAAGTAAAGATAAGAAATTGTTCATATGTGTACAAATAGATGATGAGCCGGTACTGATTAGTGCTTTTATGTAATTGCTTGTTGCAGGAAGCCACTCAATATGTGGGAGATTAAAATCTCCAAAAATATAAAAATTACTAAAACTAAATCTATCAATCAGGTTTTCGAGTGTTTCAAAATAATCTAAGTAGACATCTTTGGCCGTATTGGTTGGAATGTATATAGCGCAAATCAGAATATTTTCGCGTTCGGAAAAAGGTAGTTGTATAAAAACATCTTCAATATGCGAACTGGCTTGGGAATCAAATGGTACACAGGTAGAATGTAATGTTCTCAATACAGCTATAAGAACACCTCCCCCATCCTTTTTATTTGTAGCAATACGGTCGCGGTCAGTTCTGTAAACCACATAACGCACATCAATAAATTCACCGTCAGATATCTCGGGGGTTTGCCAAGTTTCTGTTAAAATAATTACGTCATAGCAATTCGACAATATGTTCATGTACAAGAGATTCAGTTTAGTACGGGTACCTCTACAATTTTGGTAATATACGGTTAACCTATCTAACATGGGAGAAGCCAGACCAGACGGAGAATAATTCAGCAGTAAAGGTTTGCGCAACTAATATGAAAACGAGGTTCAGGTTATGCATAATAGGCAAGAATAAAATTACTATTTTCATTAAGATTGGCAACAACAAGCATAACGTGTCTTTACAAAAACGATAACTATGCCAATGTTCAACAATAGCACCACGTGAAAATAAAATAAGAAAACATAACATTAGCCTTAACAGGTGTTCAGCCGACCAGAGTAGACTCATGGTAAAATACTTAAAATCTATAAAATTGTGAAAAACTAAATAAATAAACTGTATATAATAATTATTTTGCAACATGACCGGCGCCGGGTTTGAATTTTGCAATATTAGGCTTGATTTTAGAAATGTCTTTCTCGGATCGTATAGCAAATGCCGGTTCGGAATCAATTTCACGTACAAGAATAGTAGCGTGCTTAACCCACACATATTTGAAGTTATTCTTGACGGCAGCGTCCTTAGATTGTCGAAATAATTGTTTCCTTCTGAGCGTTAAGTGTTCATGCATATAAATGGGATTTGAGGGTCCAGTAAGTTCGAGTTGGTTAGTGTTAATCCCTTTTGCTAGTCTGTAAGCGCTTAGCAAATTGTCGCTCAGAATGCGTGAGCTTAGTTTAACGATAATATTTTTCGGCTTTTTATTCTCCGTGTTTGCGTGTGGCACTCGATGGATAGCAAGAATATCCTTAGAACATAATGTAAATTGTATTTTAGTGCAAATCTTTTCCATGAGAACAATCAAATTTTCGTTGCGCTTTTCCGGAACATTGCACAGCTCCAGGTTAAATTGGCGGGCCTGTTGTTCCAGAGAATCGATCTTTGCTTCAAAGCCAGTAATTAAATCAGTAACGGTGTCTATGTTTACAGACCGAACGTGTTCGATCTTTTTCTTAAGGTCGTCCTGTTCGTTCAAGGTGTACTGGAGGGAATTCTTAAGAGTTTCCACGTCCTTCATCAGCTCATTGTGTTTAGCGTCTAGGCTACACACCTTATTCTCCAAGCCTTTGTGTTCATTATGCAAAGTATTTAACTCTGTTTTGATATCGCAAGTAACTTGGGTTACGGTGGCTAGATCAGCTTTAATATTTGTCATGCTGTCAGTTATTTTGGTTATTGCGCAGTCTAGTTCACCCCGCCAGTCGTCCAACTTTTTGTTAATTTCTTGTGACAATGTCCTAATGGCATCGGCAAGCTTTGACTCAGGTTGTTTACGTTTTCTCTGACTGACATTTCCCACAATCTCAGAGGAGCCAGTAATATCTGGATTAGAGTGACTCTTACTGGGTGATCGGAACATAGTAATTTAGTGCTTGAACAATTTAAAAACCAATAAAATATAATAATAGATTAGTTCAAATAGCTAACGGGCTAGCTTATTACGTTGCGCTGCACTCGCAGATAGCGGTCACCAATTTCAGGCCAGGCCCTTCACTCACGTTGGTCGAGCGGCAAGACGCCCCGGTACAACGTCAGCGGTACACGACGCGGCGCAGGTTCGGGCCCCAGGAACCGCACAGCTTTTTCAATGTTTTCAATTTGTAGAAATACAATATCTTCAATCACCGTTCCATGAGCGGGATGGCGCAATACAAAACCAAAGATGGCGTCGGCAGCATACGGGCACCTCAGCAAGATAGTACGAGAGGCACCGAGTCTCGAAACCAAACAGTTCACAAGACAGAAAACAAACAAGGATAAAATAGCAAATAAATATACAGCACGTCCACTCACAAGGAAGCTCACAGATGAATTTAATAAGTTTAATGAGAATAGTACCACGACTAAGTTACGGGTCGTGTTTGACGCTAGTGCTCAGTCATCCACTGAGAAATCTTTGAATGATTTGCAGATGGTAGGCCCTCCCATTCAGCGTGATTTGATGTCAATTTTACTAAGGTTTCGAGAAAATAATTACATAGCATGCGCGGACATAGAGAAAATGTACCGGCAGGTGTTGATTAGTGAAGATCAACGTGACTTACAGTTAATATTATGGCGTAACGATCCCGCCGCGGCATTAGATGTTTGTCGTTTAAAAACGGTCACATACGGGATCTCATCGGCGCCATTCCTGAGTGTTAGGTGTCTCAAACAATTAGCTATAGAATGTGATGATCCTGACGTCACTAGGGTTATAAATAATGATTTTTATGTCGATGATATGATCTCGGGATCAAATGACAAGGATAGATTGTTGCAATTGTGTGAAAAAACTGCACATGTTTTAGCTACTGGTTGTTTTCCATTGCGCAAATGGGTATTTAATTTTGACTGCAGTGACTTTCCATTATCATCACACACTTCCAAAAATGTGTCACTAGGTGAACAAAAACACAGTCAAAAACATTAGGTTTGAGTTGGCTTAACCAAACAGATGAACAAAATTTTCAGTCAAAGGTTGAAATTCATGTAAGTAAGTTTAAAAAACGCGTTATTTTATCTACTGTCTCGCAAATCTTTGACCCTTTCGGGTTACTAGGCCCTATAATTATTAATTTCAAAATGTTACTGCAGGATTTATGGTTGTTAAAGATAGACTGGGACACACAATTACCAGATCAAATTATAAAGAATTTTAATAAACTGTTGTTTTAACTAAGAGATTTAGATGCGAATCTATTGATAGTGACGCCAATGTTGAGGTAAGCGGGCCTAACAATGCAACCAGTCAAGGATCATCGAGGAATAACGTCAGTTTAAAGGAACTTTTCATTAAGTTGAAACAAGTACTGTAGTCCAGTCAAAATAGACAAAAATAAGTCATAAGTTAGCCATAATTCGTATAGAGCTGAAAATTGGCAGAGACGTTTAATACATGATTATAAATGATATGTCAAAAATCCCCTTCGCTCCTACTTCTGCAAAAAAAAATATTCAAGGTCAAACATGCAAAATTAAGGTTTTTTTCATTTTTCTCAAAAACGGTAAGTTTTATGTAAAAATAAGTGAAACAAAAGTTGTAGATCATACGATTCTCTACAAAAGTGGTCCAGTCACTTTTTCTCTTACGACTTAACATTCGTGAGATATCGCGGTTTTAATCATTCGATAATACATATTTGACATAATATGCACTAAAATGCAGCCTGTACACGTCGTCGGACGTTCAATATAAATGGAAATAAGGAATTATTGGTTTGTGTTACTTACACAATAAAACTTGGATAAATTGAATGAGTATTTTAAAATAACAGACTACTGTCAGTCCCTAATTCCCTTCGTTGGTAACCTTGAGTAACATTTGCTAGCTACGTCATTGTCCGAGTGTGGAGGGTTGCATACCTGCTTATTTTTGAAGGAAGTAAACGAAATAACTCAGTATATACTTTGACGACCCGTTTAGCTCCAACTATGTGTGATAGGTGAAAGAATTTGGTTCAGGATGGGAATACACATTTGAAGTTGGAGACCGTCGTCACCTACCGCTTTTGTAGAAATGGATAATATAGATTTCTTAACGTCTTGCTCAACAATTGAGTGGAAACTGAACGAAGTATTTAGTGGCAAAGGAAGATTGGATAGATATTTCAAAGTTGAAGACTTAATATTTACATCAAGGGTAATTGGAGGCCTACAAAAATTAGCATTGAGCACATTGAGATCTATATCTGCGCTGCTGCTAGGTGAGACTTTTCCAATACCAAGGGACTTGAGAAATTGCCATACTTGAGATGTATTAAGATTTTGTATCGAGCTGTGAATGTGGCGTCTTTTAGCATCTCTACACATACGACTGCAGCGATTGCGAAGTCTTTTATATAAGTCCCAGTGTTCCTCCGAAGGCATACTTCTATACCTCCGCTTAGCTTTATCCCTTTTGGCCATTAGTGTTTTAATGGCTGTTGATAACCAGGGCGCTGGCAAATGCTTTACTTTTACTTTTTTGAGCGGAGCATGTTTATTATACATAAATCCAGCATTATATTATTGAATGCTGTCACTTTGCCATCCACATCATTGCAGCAGTAAACCGAAGACCAGTCAACGCTGTCCGCGTCCATTCCCAAGCGCTCCAAATCAATGTTTTTAAAAGAACGAAGTAAAAGATATTTGGCCTTGCGTTTAGGAGGACGTATTTTATAGGAAAGAAAGATTAGGTCATGATAAGAAAAGGAAGCAGAAAGTTGTCCATGCGTAGCTACTTTGTTAGGGTCAGAGACAATAATTAAGTCTAAGAGAGAAGGTGAGCAGTGAGGGGCCCTGTGAGTAGCATCTAGAGGAAGAATTTGCATGTTAACAGAAGAGACAAGGGACTGAAGTTTACGGCTGCGCCAATCATCTTTCATCAAACAAGTGTTAAAGTCCCCGAGGATAATGGTATGTTCATATAACGAGGACATATTTTCTAGTTTTGACTCCAGAGAAGCGAAGTAATCAATATGACACGATGGACTATAGTAAACTCCTAGTAAAACTTTGGTGTGTTGAAAGATCCCTAACGCTGCCTGCTGTGCTATGGGTCCCGGGTTCGAATCCCGGTAGGGACAAATGTTTGTGTGATGAGCATCAACATTTGTTTCCGAGTCATGGATGTATCTATGTATAATATGTATGTATTTACAAAAAAAAAAAAGTATATATGTAGTATATCAACCAACTAGTATCCGTAACACAAGCCTCGTTGCTTACCACGGAACTAGATGGCGCTGTGTCATAATGTCCAGGAATATATTTATATACTGTTAGTTTTGAAAATTCCTTTACAGTGAGCAGACGTGCTTATTGGTAATATTTTCAATTTTAATTTGTGCTGTTAAATAATTTTAACAAAATGTCAGAAGTTTGTTTCATTTGTAATATACCTCTGAAAGAAAGTGAAGTTGTTGTTGTTGATCGTGGAATGAAGACTTTGATTGATGCAAGTACTCACAAAATTGACTAAATAGGTACTTATGTCTTATGTATTTTATTTTTAAAAGACGCTTTTATAATACAGCTGTTTATATCGACTGGAAGCTTATTAAAAATGGTTGGAACTAAAAACTTTCTACATCTTCGACCATAATAGTTGTTACATATGGGCACAACAAACCTTTTCATATTATTTATCCTCTGAGATCTCGTACGTACAATTATATTTTTATATATATCACTGGTATACATTACTCAATCTATATAATTTCACGGTGTATACAGGATCACTTTTTATTCAGTGCGCAAACTTTGACAATTGAAACTTAAACGACTTTTATTAAACACCATTTTTTTATTTTGATATGTCTTAGTACAAATTATCAAAGTTATCGGTAATGAAAGATGTCTACTTTGAAATAGATTTTATGGTTACTCGCTAGCGCACGGCAAAGCGCGCGCGCCTAAGTATACCTACATCAGCTGTGCGCTAGTTCGATGCGCCCGCGTAGGTAGGTATGGAGCGCGGCGCTAGATACAATGTACAATTGGTCTTGGCAAGCATAACAAGCTTCCTCAATCTGTCTAATTTCTATGATTTTAATTAGAAAAAAATGCATGCGTCTGTACGACCAGTACATTGAAAACATTTTTAAGTAATTCCAATTTTTCCTTCATACTTTCATGGGCTTAGGACCATCAAAATACAGAAAATGAATCATTATGATCACGTAATACAGAATGTGAAGGCAGCATTTGACCTGGCGAGTGGGAGTCGCGGGGGCATAGTGGTCGTAGCGTTTGGCGTACCTTACTGTAAGATGCCGTGCCGTTCAAATCCTGCCCGAGGTTAATGTTTTTCTTCACTAAAATAACTCATGATCATTCATGATCATTATGGCAATTTAAAAACATACCAAAATAAATTAAAATTGACTCTTAATGTATGCATTAGTAATTCTGCATTAAGGCGTATTTAAAAAATTGGAATCAACTTGGTATTTACAATAATGTTTAATCAAAAATAACTTACCTAAAATTATTATTAAGAAAGAAAAATTCAACCTCAGGCGGGACTCGAACCCGCGGGTTCGAGTCCCGCCTAAGGTTGAATTTTTCTTTCTTAATAATAATTTAAAAATCTTAGCTTGAAATAAGCTAAAAAAATACAAAAAGATTACCTAAAATTGTTAATAAAAATAATTGCTTACCCCTACTCACTAATCACTGTATTTTAATAATTGTTCAAAATGGAGTCCTCCTCTTTCTAAACATAAACGTGCACGTTTAAATAAATTGTCATTCAGTTTATTCAGTACACTAATGTCATTTTTCACTGTATCGAAAGCGTTTATTATTTTTGACTTAAGGTCGTCTAGATTTTGGGCCTCCTCTACGTACACCCGGCGCTTGATTTCCCCCCAAAGAAAAAAATCACAGGGCGTCAGATCCGGAGACCTAGCCGGCCACGGTATGGGGCCGCCACGACCGATCCAATTTTGCCCGTATTTCTCATTTAGGTAATTTCGGACTTGAATGGCGTAATGTGGTGGAGCGCCATCGTGCTGGTAGTACAGATTATGATGATAAGCCACCGGAACTTCGTCTATTAAATTTTCAATAACGTTTTCGAGCATTTCTAAGTAACGTGGCCCGGTCAAGGCGCCGTCAATAAAAACGGGTCCTATTATTTTATTTTTAATAATCCCCGCCCATACATTGGCGCTAAAACGCACTTGATGATGCGTCTCCCGCACCAAATGGGGATTATTAAAGGACCACCAGTGTTCATTGTGGATATTGTATAGTCCTACACGTGTGAACAACGCCTCATCAGTCCACAAGATATTGACTTCGCGGTGATTTAGAAGCCACTCGCAGAGGACTCGGCGTGATGCGGGGTCGGGGTCATGGAGTTTCTGTACAGGTTGGAAATGGTATGGATGGAGACCGGCTGTGTTTAACAGTTTCCATACCGCGTACTGGCTCACACCGAAGCGACGTGCCGCATCGTTGGTACTCGCTCTTGGGTCTCGCTCGAAGAAATCAAAAATGTTTCCTTCGAGTTCAACAGATAGTCGAGGTCTGCCAGAACCTTGTGCATGATGGGGTGTCCTGAATTGACCGTGATCGAGCAATCTTTGATTAGCGGCTAAAATTGTTCTTTCATTAGGGACCGCGGGGTTATGAATGCCATGGGCTCGCATTCGAGGTACACTCTCTGCAGCATACATTCTGCGAGCTGCACGTAAGTTTTCGCCACTTAATAAATACACTCGCACCATCTCATAAAACTCGCGGTTACTAAACTCTGACATCGTGCGTGACCGGTCACAACTCACAGTACGAAACTCGTGCGGCGGGCGGCGCGTGGCAGGTTTGCGCGGGAAAGCGATAAGACAACGTCACGGGCGCGTGCGACGAGCCGACTAGCGAGCGCCGCGCGCCGGTGCCCGGCCGTGCCCGGGCGCTACCCCGCAGCCACCCCCCCGGTATTCACCCCCGCTGACGCCGGCGCGTGAGTAGGCTAGCGCGCGTGCCTATTGTTATTATTACGAATAAGATAATGTGTCCATATATTGCTGATTTCAAGGCGGATAAAAATTAAAAAAAAAAAAAAATACTAATAATGGAAATGTGTTCTATTACTGATACTGAACCACCAAAATTTTTTTGCGCACTGCTTAAAAAATATTCCTGTATATAAATAATATTATTATTATAGTAAATAATATTATTATAGTATTTTATTATAGCTGCCTAATATCTTATCTTATCTATATCTATATCTATATCTATATCTATATCTATATCTATATCTATATCTATATCTATATCTATATCTATATCTATATCTATATCTATATCTATATCTATATCTATATCTATATCTATATCTATATCTATATCTATATCTATATCTATATCTATATCTATATCTATATCTATATCTATATCTATATCTATATCTATATCTATATCTATATCTATATCTATATCTATATCTATATCTATATCTATATCTATATCTATATCTATATCTATATCTATATCTATATCTATATCTATATCTATATCTATATCTATATCTATATCTATATCTATATATCTGTATCTGTATCTATATATCTATATATATAAAAGGAGAAGCTGACTGACTGACTGACTGACATATCAACGCAGGGCCTAAACTGTAAGGGTTAGAAACTTGAAATTTTGCACAGGGATTCCTTTTATAACGTAGGAGAGCACTAAGAAAGGAATTTTGAAAATTCACCCCCTAAGGGGGTAAAACGGGGGTGTAAGATTAGTATGTAACTTTGCTGTTTTTGAAGTTATTCAATTGAAATTCAGTTTGAAGGTTTTTCATTTAAAGTTATGAAACAAGTGTAAAATGTTTTTTCAAAAATCATCCTTTAAAGGGGTAAAATGGAGTTGGAAAGTTAATATGAAATTTCTTTGATTTTCAAAGTTATATCAATAAAATGTTATATTTGATTTATAAGATCCTAATCATGATTATTTCCGACATCCCTTTTTGAAATTCATCCCTTAAAAGGGTAAAACGGGGGTGCAAAGTTATTATGAAAGTTCTTTGATTTTCAGTTATTTCAATAAAATGTTATATTTGGGTTATAAGTTCCTAATCATTTCCGATATGCCTTTTTGGAAATTCATCCCCTAAGGGGGTAAAACGGGGGTGTAAAAGTTTTTCGTATTTACCTACATTATTTTGCACAGGGGTTCCTTTTATAAGGTAGGGGAGCACTAAGAAAGGTAAAATCTTTTTTCGAAAATCATCCCTTAAGGGGGTAAAAGGGGGTGCAAAGTTAGTATGAAAGTTTTCTAATCTGAAAAATGAAACTTGGCGAGTGTAGTCTTTGTATGACGTAGGCATTGGATAAGAAAGGATTTTCCGAAATTTTGCCCATAAAGGGGGGGGGGGATAGGAGGACCAAGATTGTACGATACACCGTGATTCACCTTCGTCCAGACTGCTTCAAATTTTGCATAAACATTCTTTAACCAAATTGATGAAAGACGTATTTCGTATTTTACCGAAATTCAATCCCTGACGGGATTAAAATGAGATAGAGAATTATGTTGGAGGTGATATCAATACTCAGTGCTTTTGATTTAAATTACTTTTTATTTTGACACATGCTTGAAAACTCAATCCAATTTTATTCAAAAGAGGTTGAACTCACATAAAAGCTTGATGCAATGCAAATATGTTATACTCCTAAAAATTGGAATTTCTGTTTGTAATTTCATATACACCGTGAAATTGTAGTCGTTTTGGAACCGAAAGGTGGGAAACTTATGATAATTAGTAGAACAAAAAAAAGTCTTAGATTAACTCTACTGTTTATAATAAAAAAGTTGGCAAGTGAAAAGAATATTTTCACTTGATCGAGTTTGCTAGTAGTAGTGTACCAATATATTTCATTCAAAATCGCCCGCTTTCGCCAACTCGCTACTTATCAATGACGCGCGGCGGCGGGGCAATGACCCGAACGCCAGTCCGCTGGTACGGCTGTCCGAGCGAATAAGTACTAATAAGTACTTACGCGTTATTTAAAAGCTAGCAGGTCAGTACTTTATTGATCTCATTTTATTATTGAAATAAATTGTAGGTATTTAGCAATACGATGCAGATGGCGACGAAATTGATGGTAAGTATCTACTTACACCTATCTACGTAACTTACCTATCTTGGTATAAATTGAAATATGACAGGTTTGGCGCTTAGCGAATCAGCAGATACGAGATACGAACGTAAAACCTACATTCCAATTCAATAAAAGGGATTAAACATTAAGTAGGTATTACAATAGCTTTAAAAAAACTTTAATTATTTTTTAAACTTTGCCTCAAGCAACAAGATAACACACACAGAACAATTACCTGCAGATCATAAAAAAAAATCCGAGCGAGGATCGAACTCGTGACGCAGCAGTCGCTTGTACAGCCGCTGCGCTTGTACAATCATTGCGGCAACATTTTCACGGAATAACGTAAATTGTACACCAAATTCTCCTTCATACATTCTACGGGTTTAGAACTGCCAGAAATACTTTACTTGAACATACTTTTCAATAAATAACATTAGGTATTTACTGTATCAATATTAAAAACAGATAGCTGAAGCAGTCAAGAGACTGGGTAGGTATTTCAGGCGTATTTAAAAAATGGAGCTATTTACAAAATAATCAACTTTACATACAAGTTACCTGCAAAAAGTTTATTTACACTTCCCTGTACCGAAGCAACTGCTCGAAATGGAGTCCACCGCGTTCAATAGACAAACGTGGCCGTTTTATACTATTGTCTTTTAGCTTTCTTAACGTGTCTCTGTCACTTTTCACTCTATCAAAGGTGTCCACTATCGCACTGCGTAACTAGTCACGATTTTCATGTTTACGGGTCTTTGTAATGTAAGCAAGTCTTTTGATTTCCGACAACAAGAAAAAGTCCAAAGGCGTTAAGTCCGGGCTCCTAGACGGCCTAGCCATGGGACCGCCGCGGCTTATCCAGCTATCACCGAACTGAGTGTTTAGGTAGGCACGCACTACACTTGAATAATGAGCGGGGCAGCCATCATGCTGATAGTAAATCCCAGCTAAGTACGCTACAGGGATATCATCTAACAGCCAGCTCCGATATTATCGTTTATAACATGTCTAAAAACGAGCTGTTAGGTCGCGTTCAATGAAAATAGTCACTATTAATTGGCCGTTATAATAACTGCCTACACATTAGCACTAAACTGAACTTGGTGATGGTCTTCCCGTATTAAGTATGGATTCACGAGAGTCCATTAATGTGCACAGTACAGCTGAACAATTGCTAAGTACTTCGCGTTCGTATATTCGTACTGACGACACATTTTCGCGTGACAACGTAAATCTTAAGTAAGGTTGCTTATCCTTACCGCGCGCGAGTTGCAGCAGAACTAGCACCCGCCCCGCACGCCGCCGGCGGCGACACTGCGGCGCCGCCGCCGCCGCGCCGCGTGGTAGGTAATAATAGGTAGTGCGTCCGAGTGGATTGTCGGCAAATGTGTAGGTAAGTTAGCGGCAACGAGCGCGGGCGGCTTTTATGTCTTTGTCGGCATGCTTTACTGCTTAGTTGTGTACCTATGTGTGAGTAACATGAATGATATCGATCGTAGTAATCGTAGTACGTTAAATTTAGTGGCGTTACCATGTATCCTGGTTTCGTTCTAGTTTTTTGTATGTCTGTCACATTTTTTATAAAAAAAAATATCTTTATTTTATTTAAATTTCACATAAATGGATTCCATTATTGATATAGAGTCCAAAATTTTCGTTCCATAAATCTATATAATTTCACGGTGTATAAAAGTATGTATACGGTAATTACACAAAAAAAAAATTCTAAAATGTTTGTCTGTCTCTCTCTTCGTTCCTTCTAATTGCTGCAACAGCTGGACCGATTTTGTGGGGACTTTCACCATCGTTATAAGAAGTAACTTAGGCTACTTTAATTTAAGAACAAGAAACGAATTAGAGTTCCGTATGACTTAAAAACGCGGGAGCTGACCAATGCATGAATATGAACATAATTTTTTCGTTAAATTTCACGCGAACGAAGTCGCGGGTAACAGCTAGTAAATATATATTTTTGTTTTAGAGGAACACTATTATTTTGTGGATACATTGAAGTGGAAGACCACTTATTACCAAGGTGCAACCAAATGGTTTCACACCAACGAGACACTGCGGAATTATTAGACACTTATTGCAAACTGTTCACCATACCCTCCATGCTGAGTGTAAACCACAGCTAACAAGAAGAAAGACATAAACAAGAGCGATTACGAAGCTGTTTAAAACCCATTGTATGGAGGTGTGGGAAAATTTAAGGAACCGAAATATGTGCCAACATTATAGGGCCTGTAATGTCTCCATTTTCAAATAAAACTCTCATTATTTTACTTACAATGTAAGGTATGCGAAACGCCGAACGCGTGCGCAGTCGCTCACAGCTGGTAAGCGACTGACTCGCCGGTGTGCTTGCGCATACACTACAGGGCCCATGCGCAAACGTTTACTTGACTCCATTGAAAATATTGTGGGTTATACAAAATACCTAGATGTTTTGGTTTAAATAATATAATCAGACGGTGTAAATAAACTTTTAGTAATATTTACATAATTATCTGTTATCAGAAATCAGAAATCATTTATTTGTTAAACATAGGTAGGCATTTACATACAAAGATCTTAGGTAATTAGGTATACAGTGCGCTATGTTTTGCCAATAATGACATACAAATTTAATTTATTTACATAATACTTTAGTTAAGTAGGGTACAGATGCACAATTTTGTAAATTTATTCATGAGTACATAGTATTAAGAAAATATTTATACATAGGTATATATTATATAACTTATATTAATTTGCTAGATGTTATGAAAACGAAACAAGAATAATGAATAGGTACCTATTTAAAATTAAATATATAATTCTTTATCATTAAGGAACTCGTCTAATGAATAATAACATTTATTTATTAATAGTTTTTTTAAGATCTTTTTAAACTTTTGAACTGGCATACATTTTATTTCATCTGGTATTTTATTATAAATTTGAGGAGCAATTCCAAAGAAGCTTTTCTTCATTAATGCTGTCTTACACTTTATTTGGCATAAGGTATTAATATACTGAGCACGTATTGGTGTCTTTTTTACCGATGCTAATTTCTGAAATAAATGTGGATTATTTTTAACAAACAGTGCAGTTTCAAATATGTACAAGGCAGGCAAGGATAATATTTTTAACTTTTTAAAGTAAGGGATGCAACTATCTGTTGTTTTTAATCCACACATAGATCGTACACATTTTTTTTGCATTTTAAACACCAGTTCCCTATTTGTTGATTGACTCCAAAAAATTACACCATATCGCAATACTAAGGCAACTAATCCATGATATGCTGTTAATAATGTATCAATATTTACTTTTTTCGAGAGTTGAAGGAGTAAATACGCTGATTTGCTTAATCGTTTGCAAATTTCTTCCAAATGTGGTTTCCAAGTTAATTTACAATCTATAGTTATCCCTAAAAATTTCGTATTATTTGTTTCTTCTATTTTAAAATCTTTATAAGTAATATTAACAGGAGTATTAACAAGCCGTTGCTGGAAATGCATAACTTTAGTTTTATTTAAATTAATTATGAGATTATTATCATTAAGCCAATTTATTATTTTCTATAAGGAGTTATTAATGTCACGTTTATAATTATTTGGATTATTGCATTCTATAATAGCTGTACTGTCATCTGCGAAGAGTACCATTTTGTGTTCTGTAATTTTTGGGAGGTCATTGATGTATATCAAGAAAAGCAAAGGTCCCAGAACGCTTCCTTGAGATACTCCATGCTTTATTTGCCTTGCTTCAGAGGTGTTTATTGTTTCAAAATTTGTTGCAGGACAAATTCTAGATATTTCTGTGCATTGTAATCTATTACTCAAGTATGATTCTATAAGTTTTAGGACGTTCCCTCTTATGCCATAGCTATACAACTTATGTAACAAAACACTGTGATTCACAAAATCAAAAGCTTTCGTCATATCGGTGTATATAGCGCAGACACGGTTTTTTCTATCTACAGATGTCAAGACACTCTTTTGACGGCGATTTCGGGGTCGAAAATTTTGGACTTTATATCAATAATGGAATCCATTTATATGAAATTTAAATAAAATAAACATATTTTTTTTATAAAAAATGTGACAGACACAAAAAACTAGAACGAAACCAGGATACACGGTAACGCCACTAAATTTAACGTACTACGATTACTACGATCGATATCATTCAATGTTACTCACACATAGGTACACAACTAACACAACTAAGCAGTAAGCGCTCGCTGCCGCTAACTTACCTACACGTTTGCCGACAATCCACTCGGACGCACTACCTATTATTACCTACCACGCTGCGCGACGGCGGCGCCGCAGCGGGCGGGCGCTAGTTCTGCTGCAACTCGCGCGCAATAAGGTTATGCAACCTTACTTACGATTTACGTTGTCACGCGAAAATGTGTCGTCAGTACGAATATACAAACGCGAAGTACTTAGCAATTGTTCAGCTGTACTGTGCACATTAATGGACTCTCGTAAATCCATACTTAATATGGGAAGACCATCACCAAGTTCAGTTTAGTGCTAATGTGTAGGCAGTTATTATAACGGCCAATTAATCGTGACTATTTTCATTGAACACTATCTAACAGCTCGTTTTTAGACATGTTATAAACGATAATATCGGAGCTGGCTGTTAGATGATATCCCTGTAGCGTACTTAGCAGGGATTTACTATCAGCATGATGGCTGCCCCGCTCATTATTCAAGTGTAGTGCGTGCCTACCTAAACACTCAGTTCGGTGATAGCTGGACAGGCCGCGGCGGTCCCATGGCTTGGCCGTCTAGGAGCCCGGACTTAACGCCTTTGGACTTTTTCTTGTTGTCGGAAATCAAAAGACTTGCTTACATTACAAAGACCCGTAAACATGAAAATCGTGACTAGTTACGCAGTGCGATAGTGGACACCTTTGATAGAGTGAAAAGTGACAGAGACACGTTACGAATGCTAAAAGACAATAGTATAAAACGGGCACGTTTGTCTATTGAACGCGGCGGACTCCATTTCGAGCAGTTGCTTCGGTACAGGGAAGTGTAAATAAACTTTTTGCTTGTAACTTGTATGTCAAGTTGATTATTTTGTAAATAGCTCCAATTTTTTAAATACGCCTGAAATACCTACCCAGTCTCTTGACTGCTTCAGTTATCTGTTTTTAATATTGATACAGTAAATACCTAATGTTATTTATTGAAAAGTTATGTTCAAGTAAAGTATTTCTGGCAGTCCTAAGCCCGTGGAATGTATGAAGGAGAATTTGGTGTACAATTCACGTTATTCCGTGAAAATGTTGCCGCAATGATTGTACAAGCGAAGATCCTCCGTCGGAATTTTTTTTTATGATCTGCAGGTAATTGTTCTGTGTGTGTTGCTTGAGGCAAAGTTTAAAAAAAGATTAAAGTTTTTTTAAAGCTATTGTAATACCTACTTATTTTTAATCCCTTTTATTGAATTGGAATGTAGGTTTTACGTTCGTATCTCGTATCTGCTGATTCGCTAAGCGCCAAACCTGTCATATTTCAATTTATACCTAGATAGGTAAGTTACGTAGATAGGTGTAAGGTAATATTTACCATCAATTTCGTCGCAATCTGCATCGTATTGCTAAATACCTACAATTGATTGATTGTTTGCTCTTCATTAAGTACAGACGTGTTGATTAATATTAAAATTAACTAATAATCACTTGCTGAATTGTGACCTACATTTACCAACTACCGGTAGTAAAATAAACTGTGTTGTGTATAGTATGAGTAATGTTTTTTGCGGACATGTTCAGTGTTTGAAAGTATATATAAACTAATAAAATGGACAATAGCCCCTTCAACCGGAGCGGCAGGACTGCTCGCACCCCGCCTCTTACGCCTTCGTCTGCACCATCGACCGCTCCCAAAACGCGAACTCAAGCAGATGATGTCCTTGAAGTTATTTCTACTCCAGAAATACAAAATTGGATGTCATCAATTGAACATTGTTTGAGTGAGGTATGCAACACCGCAGCAGAGGGTAAATTGAACTCTGAACAAAAACTGCGTATCAACTCCTTGTGCCGGAAAGTCAGCCATGGTACATCGCAAATGGCAGTGCAGTACCAATCCCTGAAGTTGAAGACCGTCCAAGCCCATTCCTCCATCCAAACACTCCAAGACCAACTAGATCTGTCTCAGAGAATACAGGACCTTAAGCGGAGTATTGAAGAGTCAGCAAAACCTGCCAAAGATATCTCATTTGCTGACATGGTCAAAAAAGGTAACAACAACTATCTACAGCCGATAAATTTAAGCTCAGTGGCCATTTATCCTAATGATAAATTAAAGACCAGTGAAGAGACTAAATCCCTTGTCCAAAAAATTATCTGTCCTGAACAAATGAAACTGCACGTGAGAGGTCTGCGTAAAACGAGGAATGGGGGGGTCATCATCAGCACAGATACCAAGGATGACATCGAGAAGCTTAAGCAATCGGTGCAACTTACGAACTCGGGTCTTACAGTTGATGAGCCTCATAAGCGGAAGCCGAGTGTAGTTATCATCGGAGTGCCCACTATTATGCAAGAAAAGGAAGTTTTCACCTGCTTATACCAACAAAATTTGGCCGATAAACTACAGAATTTTACGCTTGAGACGTTCTTGACCTCAATTAAGTTAAGCCACAAATCAGGAAAAAAAGATGCCGAGACTTGCAATTACATAATTGAAACACCTGCAGCTATACGTAAAGCCCTAATAACAAGAGACAGAGTGTTTGTAAATTGGTCATCTTGTCCAGTGAGAGATTTCACTATAGTAACGCGATGCTATAAATGCCAGCAGTATGGTCATGCCGCCAAGTCATGTCGGCAGTTAGTTTATATCTGCGGGCACTGTGGTGACCAAGGCCACTCCATAAAGGATTGCCCAAAGAAAGCAGAAGAGCCAAAATGTGCTACTTGTTCGCACTTCAAGAAGCCTAGCAATCATAACACAGGCGCTGCTGACTGCCCGGCTAAAATTATAGCAGAAAAGAGATACATCAATTCTGTCAATTATGAAGGCGCCTAAGAGTACCTTACATTGAGGGTTTTATTGACCTCTTATTATCACTTACTTTTAGATAATTATGATTCATAATTTCACTAACGTCTTAGATAATTTCTCTTATTGTTACTTGCACTTGTTATCTTGAAAATAACCGATCACAATGCTGCCCTACTAACCTTAAATTGTAAATTACCTAAACAAAACAACATTTGCACTATTGATATATATTAAATATAATTAAATTTGCCGAAGATTTTTGCAACATCGAGTTTGACACCGTTCGTAATACTGCTGATTAACTGGTTTTTTTGTCATACAAAATTACCAATGCAATGTGATGACACAGAGAAATTGTTTGATTGTATGGAAGTAAATATTATTATACTATTCTTTTAAATTATATTCAATGCATTAGTACCATTAACTACAATAGATTTATATATACTTGTACCTAGGATTAGTTTAGTGATTATTTTATTTTAGACTTTTTAATTAATGTTTGTTTTTTCCTCTCGCCTGAAACACAGGATTACCTAGTTCAGGCATACGTGTTAATTATATACCTAAGTAATTACTTTGTATTTATAACTATATGATGTACCGAAGAAGTTTTGAATAAATGAATTTGATTTGAATTTGAATTTATTTCAATAATAAAATGAGATCAATAAAGTACTGACCTACTATATTATATATTATATATTATATATACTGTAGCCAGTTATAAAGGATATCTAGATCTTTTTAAGCTCGTGAAATTATGTCATTAATTGATGAACCAAAATAAAATAAACAGGTATCGTCCGCATAAAGAGTAATGTGCCCATTTAAACCTATCTCATGCATATTGTTTATATAGATAAGGAAGAGTAGTGGGCCCAAAATTGAGCCTTGAGGAATGCCACATGTTACGGGCAATGGGTCACTTTTAGACTTAGTATCGGTTTTAACTATTTGATATCTATTTGTTAGGTACGACTCGAACATTTTTAGTGCTTTGCCACTAATTCCAATGATTTCTAATTTATTTAATAGCAATTTGTGGCTAATTGTATCGAAGGCTTTTTTAAATCGATAAATATACCTACCACTATTTTTTTTTTCTCAATATTATGTTTTATTTTTGTGATGATATATTTTATAAAGATATTCACAGTATACAAGTACATTGCAAGTATTAGTAATTTTTTTTTTGAAGTAAACATTGCTGTACCTGTTTGTGTACAGCGGCGGGATGTATATAAAAAAACATTTATGCCGATTTCGGGTTTCTGAGAGCTAGTTCCTCTGGTTATTGCTATGCCTTTGATTTTTGTTGTTGAAAAACTATCAATACTTCTAATGAACCTCTCCGATCAAGTGTTATCAAAGAACTTCTCGAAAAACAAAGAACCGAACCCACAGAGCACACGTTTTTCTTTGACCGTTACGATCTATTGGTTGATTTGCGAAAACTGGGATGTTGTGCACGGTTAGTGAAAACAGGACAAAGGAATGTCCTCTCAGGAGTAAATAAGAAATGAAGAAACAATAGCGAAGTACCTATGATTATAGATCCGACAACACATTTGCAGTTGAGTTATTGCTAATGAGATAGAAAGATGACAGCGTTTGTACGATGGTGACAAATTACGACTGATCGATTGATCCTCTAGGTGTGGTAAAGAGACGGTATCATGTAAAGTGCTAAAAAATAAATATAAAGAAATGGGTGCAATAGATGGATTTGACCAATCTATATCATCTATACAGGATTGCTATTCATGGCATAAGTGGTAGTGGTTCTTACTTACCTATATGATAGACTAGCTGTTACCCGCGACTTCGTTCGCGTGAAATTTAACGAAAAATTTAATGTTCATTTAATGTTCGTTTGAATAAAATCGGATTGAGTTTTCAAGCATGTGTCAAAATAAAAAGTAATTTAAATCAAAAGCACTAAGGAGTATTGATATCACCTCCAACATAATTCTCTATCTCTTTTTAATCCCGTCAGGGATTGAATTTCGATAAAATACGACATACGTCTTCCATCAATTCTGTTAAAAAATGTTTATGCAAAATTTGATGTAGATTGGACCAAGAAATCACGTTGTCTCGTACAAACTTGGTCCCCCTATCCCTCCCCCTTATGGGCAAAATTTTGGAAAATCCTTTCTTATTGGATGCCTACGTCATACAAAGAACTTCAAAAACAGCAAAGTTACATACTAACCTTACACCCCCGTTTTACCCTCTTAGGGGGTGAATTTTCAAAATTCCTTTCTTAGTGCTCCCCTACGTTATAAAAGGAATCCCTGTGCAAAATTTCAAGTTTCTAACCCTTATAGTTTAGGCCCTGCGTTGATATGTCAGTCAGTCAGTCATTCAGTCAGTCAGCTTCTCCTTTTATATATATATAGATATGTCTATTGCTAATGCCTGGCGTTTGCATATTCTCAGTCCCACTGATCGTACGATCAGTGTGACTGAGAATAGACCAGTTGCTGTTTAGACGCAGTCTTGCCAGGTATTATTTACGCCAAACAACTCAAAGTAAAAGCCACCCATCACTTATAACAGTGCCAGGACTGGAGGAAAAGTGGCTTAAAAAATGCATAAAATTAAAAAAACATTTGCGGTGTGCTGTTTTGTTAAGCAGGAGTGCGGTGGCAATGTAAAACCTAGTTGAAGACATTGTGCATAGAATGTGAGTGTCTTGAAAATTTGCACCGTTAAGTCGCCGTTGTACCCAAACAGGTACACCCCTATAAAACTTTCCAAAAAAAGAAAACCTTTCTTTTTTCTTTCTGTAGTCTTTAATTATGTCCCTAAGAACAAAAACATAAACGATTTGAGTTAAATATGCTGCTAGTTTCATTTTGGCGGTTAATGGGTAGGTATTCTACCGTTTTTCTGCTCGCAGAATCCTTTTTATAGTTAGTTTGAAGAGCTTTGATTTTCTCATAGCTGTTTTGTTGCCTATGTATCAGTTCTACAAATTGGTAGTAGTCTTCTTCAGACATGTTTCTTGTTTTTTAGTTATAAGTTATTGTGTATTCACAAGAAAGTTGATGTTGATGTAGCAGTAGACGTTATCTCTGCTGGTTCGTTTCTAGATAGCCTGCTTCTTGCAATTAATTTACAAGTTGCAAACTTACCTTTTTTGTTGCTCGAAGGACCAAAACGAATGTTGGGGCTTTCGCCGTTGTCGATACCCCGGTTGTGTGTTGGTAAATAATACGCACTCGAACCACTGTTTAGTTTAATAGTTTATTTGTTAAGAGTTCTAATCACAATCACTAGTCTACGCGTCGTTAGATAGTCTGAGTCGCACTTTTCGTATAGTTATTGACACCTTAACGCGTGACGGCGGTTTTGATACGACGGCAGTTTAGTAACGACTAAAGTAATGCTTAATTGTTTTTACGTTCGTACGGTAATTTGCTGTATGAGCAATATGGCTCGTACAGACAGCGAGAGTGACATTATGTAAATGAAACTAAAAAATGTTTTATTCAATTTATATATTTATCCCAGAAGTCATACAAAAACGTTAAACATAAATGTCCACAATTTACTGAGTTAAAATTTTTGATATCTCGTATAGTTATAAAAAACATTACAATTTTTAAAGTAATTTAGTAACTCTAATGGGGATTTTAGATTGCCATAGCTATCAAAATATTCACAATATTTATACACTTTTACATAGGCTACCCAATGTGTTCCCTCATTGTTAGAATTATCCAAATTAACAACTCCGCTCTCAATCGGTTTCGGTTTGTTTGGTAATTGATCTTTCATGAACACACCTCTGAAATAAGGTACGTTATATGCATGATTCTGGATATCTATATTAGTAAGAGCACGATTAGGTAACCTCTTGATTAGTTTTTTGAACATTTTACAAACAATCCGTTTCCTTTCTTGTATGGTTTGACATACAAGCCTCTACCCAACGCAATCGATTCCATCATTTTATTATGACGTTGAGATTCTTGTAAATTATTTTGAGCACTTTTGTAATCGTTTACTGTTTTTGCAATACCAGCTGCCCCGCCAGCTAAAGTACAGTCGCCAGCACGTCAAGTTACCCCACATTGACCTTGAACGCATTATGAGCAGCGACAGCGCGATTCGTGCGAAAGAGATAAATAGCGTTTTGTCAGTTCTTGCTTGCAATGTTTCGTGCTGCAGTGCTTTCGTGAAATACGCGCCAAATATGAGTTTTTTACTTTCTTTGTTAGTTACGCATCATCATGAAATGTTGCATGTAACACGTTGTCATGGGTACTGACAGAAAAGGATATGGGATCCGTGAGAAATCGCGGCAAAAATATCAAAATACAATGCGGAATAATAATCTTAATCTTTTTATTTAATATAAATTATATTAGTTGTTGTTTAGGATGGTAGGTGGTAGTTATTTATAAGTTTTCAATTATATTATATAATTGAAAACTTATAAACAACTACCTACTACAAAACTCATTAAAATCTTGGTTGGGTGTAGAAAGCATTTTTTTTCCGGCGTCCTTCAGGCGCCTCCTGAATATATCCATGAGTCCATTGAAATCTAAAACAAAGAAAATTTACATAAGATTCTTTATTGTGATAAAATAGTACGGGGCTAAAACTACTATTTATCTTCTTTTTGTATTTTTTAGCATATTTCAAGCTAAGATTTTTAAATTTTTATTAAGAAAGAAAAATTCAACCTCAGACGGGACTCGAACCCGCGTCTCCTGGATAAGTATTCCAGACGCTCTGCCAATTGAGCCACCGAGGTATCCGCCTGATGTGTTGAATTTTGCCTTCTTTATGTTACTTATGTTTTACGGCGACATAGCAACATCTATTGGACAATTCTGTCCGACCCAGAATACTCCCTTTACAGCGAGTAGATTCCGGATGATATTGCATTACCTTTATACAATCTTTTTGTATTTTTTAGCATATTTCAAGCTAAGATTTTTAAATTTTTATTAAGAAAGAAAAATTCAACCTCAGGCAGGACTCGAACCCGCTACTGAAACTGAAAATACTATTTACCTATTACTATTAACTCGACGCGACGTTTCGGATCCTTATCAGCATCCATAGTCACGGGCAGTCTACCCGTAGTATCAATATACCGGGATAAAATCCATAAAAAATATTCGCCTAAGTGTAAGAAATTAGTAGGTACGGGTAGGCCCGTACCTACTAATTTCTTACACTTAACTAATCTATATTCGCGATTTATTTAATAAAGAACTGACGATTTATCTGATAGTAATTAATAAATAATAAATAGTTCTGGACATTATTAAACAGCGCCATCTGGTACCGTGCTAAGCAACGAGGCTTGTGTTACGGATACTAGATGGTTGATATACTACATATATATATATATATATTTTGTAACTGCCTAATATTATACATAGATACATCCATGACTTGGATACAAATGTTGAAGCTCATTACACAAACATTTGTCCCTACCGGGATTCGAACCCGGAACCCATATCACAACAGACAGCGTCAACTACCGCTGAGCTAAACGGGTCGTCAAAGGTAATAATAATAACAACTACCGAGGCTGGCCGCGCGGCGCGCGAAATACCGGTTTGAGTGTGAGCGCCGAGCGCCCTTATAACTACCTACTCTAGTTGAAAGGGCGCTCGGCGCTCACGTAAACTGGTTTTACGCGCGCAAGTCTATTAAGTAAATTTAATCAGTTTTGTTATTCACTTTTTAAGAAAACCATATTTTATGAATAAGTTTAGGTGATAAATGTGGTGTGTGTAATAACAAGCCACACATGGACTCACGCTGTAAGTTGAAGTGACTCGTGTGGTCAAAAAAGGATCGGCAGAGTGTGCAGCGATCATAGCCGCATCGTCGGTCGCCGCGCCGCGCGCCGTAGTGGCTCTCGCGCAGAGTTGGCGGCGGTGGGCTTTCAAGGTTCCACTTTCTTCCCACCGCCGAAGCCAAAAGTAAACAGTTTTCTGGAACGAAACTATAGCTATAGTTTATTTGCCCATTATAAATCAATTACAAAGCGTAAATTAGTTTCGAAAATTCTATAGAAAAACACCATTGACACATATTTTCAATTTAATTTAAAAATTATAATTACAAAAAATATAACTCACCGTTATATCCGTCTGCCAACAAATATCATTCACCCGGCATCCACTCAATCGAAGCGCTATGATTCCTTCCCCTTTTTATTTGGTTTAATTATGGCGCCATAATTATATTTATTTGGTTTAATTATGGCGCCATAATTATATTTATAATTAAGTATCAGGTGACGTGTAAATCGTGTAAATTGCCTTAAAGCCTTTATTTGATTATTTCGAGGCAGTTACATTTATCCCTATATTCTTTTTTTTATAGTATGTAGACGGAGATATAATTTAGATATATTTAAGGTATTTATGGCATATCAAAAACCAAAAAAGTTTTAAAAGCCCTGATCTCAAAATTGGTATTTCTGAGATATCGTGTTTTTGATTCTCACGTCAGACAGTACGATTCCAATTATGCCAATAACTAGCGGCCCGTCCCGGCTTCGCACGGATGGTCATTTATTTTTTAAACGTCATTTGTGCTCCGCTCCTTTTGGTCGTAGCGTGATGTTCTAAAGCCGATAACCTTCCTCGATAAATAGACTATCCAACACAAAAAGAATTATTCAATTCCAACCAGTAGTTCCTAAGATTAGCACGTTCAAAGAAACATACAAATAAACTCTTCATTTTTATAATATTAGTATAGATTCCAATATCCAAATACTCCAACCAGTGTTTCCACTTTCCATTTGAGATTACCCCTTCTCAGGACTTTTTTTCCCCAAAAATTATACTGCTGTAGTTTTTTCACTAGTAGTAAAAATCTGCTCGACATTCGTATTCTTATTTATTCATATTCTTATATATAATTATATATATTTTTATTTATTTATATATTTTATATTATTTAATACTAATATTTATAAATTTGTGTGCCCTTAGACCTATACCATTACCGTAGTGTTACCGTATAAAAGGAACTGGCGACACTAGTGCATGTTTTATATATTTCTGGTTATACCAGAAATATATAAAATATGCACAGGTGTCGCCACTGTGACTCTGTATCGAAAAATTAGTTGTGAAATGTTCCGCCATGTTTTAGGCTACGCTTTATCCAAGATAAGCCTCGATTTCTCCTTTTAACTCTTTCCATTTTTTATCATCCTCTGGACCGTAATTTTCCCTTAAAAGGGGGAAATTCTCCTCATTGTGGAAACACTGGCATCAAATGGCGTACGTAACAGCTTTCGTTTAATTTCGTGAAAGATCGGGAAAACTCGGGAGCAATGGTGGACGCGCAAGGTCGAGTGGGTGTGGTTTATTCCTAGTGAGATATGATAATTGGCTCCCAATTATTAGAATGTGCAACTATTGGACAATTGTAGAAACTTTGAAAATTCCACCAATCTTGACAAAGATACTTTCTTTCTAACACTCTATAGCGTATCGTAGTTATAGATATGTATAGGGTTTACGTTGATGTGCCGCTGTCTGTACCTAATGCAGACAATCCAGCGAAAATTGGAATCAGCGGTAAAACACCTCCTGTTTTTGGTAACGGTATAATTGTAGGCACAGGAATCCGACAATTTTGTTTAATACAACTTTTTTGCCGCTAAGTAAGCATACTTTATTACGTTAATTTGTTTTTCGGTTTTAACTTTTTGATCTGTGATCGAATTTTTGTTACTAAAGATCCAAAAGTTTTTAATCCAGATCCAGTTTTAAGTTTTGCTTTCATTGCTTTGCTCACCAACCAAGAAGCAATTTTTTCTCTTTTTCCTGCATCTGCTGCTTTTAATCGTTTATTTGCCATATTCAATAACTGTAAATCAGCTTGATGTCTGTCATACAAGTCTGAATAATTTGTATAGGCTATATCGTGAACTTTACAGGCTTCGTCTAATTGATGTATGCCTTTGTCTCCTCGTACTAAACGTTTTTGTAATTTAGTGCCTGGTCCACAGTAATTGTAGCCAGGCAAATGAAGCTCAAGCGGTAAATTATTTATTAAATTATTAATAAGTCCACCTCCTTGCATGGTTTGTATTATAATGTGAGAAAAAATAATAATAGATGATTAAATACCATTTATTACTTTAGCACGTCTCTTATCAATCCAACTATTTTCACTATCACTCAAACCTAGCCATTTAACAAACAGCTTACCGCCTTTTTTTCTTAAAACTTTTTCAATCAGGCAAATGTCGGGATGATTCGTTTTTTGAAGTTCTTGTTCATAAAAAGTACCTAAAATTGGCTGATTTCGAAGATCTTGAATATTATACGTCGTAGGCACAGTTTCATTTATTTTTATGATTTTAAAGATTTCTGTTGACCAATTAGGAGTATAGCCTTTATGAAAACAATTTTTATATTTACTTATGCGAACACGGTTTCCGATATCTAGTTTGTATTTTTTAGGTTGTGTTTTTTTGTGTGATTTTAAAATATTTTTCCTTATTAGAATTTCATTTTGAATATTAACGTCAACCGGTTTACAGTCAATAGTACGGTGTTTTGTATTGTTGTAATTAAAGACTATACTTTCTAAAGGTTTTTCTATCCATCTATAGGTTCCATTTAAACTGAATGTTTTGTAGAGTTTGTTTTTTAAAGTTTTAATTACTCTTTCTGCAATCGAAGCTTTCTTAATTGAAAACGATGAATAATGATTAATATTAAAACGTTTAATTAATCTTGAAAATGTATCATTATAAAATTCAGTTCCTAAGTCGGTTTGTATATGGTTAGGGGAACGATCACATGTACTTAAAACTTTTTCAAATGCATTAGTTACTTCTAATTTTGATTTTGACTGCAAGGGTACAGTCCAAACATATTTAGAAAAACAGTCAATTATAACTAAGATGTAACTAAAACCTTTATTGTAATTTTTAATTTTTCTTAAATCAATAAGATCAGCTTGCCATAAGTCATCGATTCCTTTTAAAATAACACAACGACGTGCAAAGTTTTTTCTAGCTGTTTTGTGTAATTAATTCACGACCTGTTGCTTTATCATTTTGAGACGGATTGTTAGTCTTCTTCGTACCACTTTTAGTTATTTTATGATCAATATAAGATGTCATACTTGTTTTTAAATGGTCTAATGAGGCTTGAATTTCTTTTGTAATCTCTATTTTTATTTTGTCTATTAATATTTGGACTTCTTTTTTAGCGCACAAGTCATCAATTTTCTCATCTACATATTCCTTATTAGCAGCATCGTCTGCTTCAACAGGGTTAATAACGCCTCGTAGTCTACTCATTTGCAAATTAAACTCGCCATTTGCCGTTTTCAATATTGTTTTGTCTACGATATCAAAAATATCTGACAATCGCATCCTTTTGTGAATATGATGACTAAATTTATCTATATTCATTATGTGTGTACAGAGAGAAAGCTTAAATGAAAATGAAAACCATAATTATTTACTAAGATATTTATTAATTTATAAATTTTCCTTCGCGTAGTTCCTCTATAATAGATATTATTTCATTATCTAACTCTGTATTTCCAGCTCCTCGCGAAGCCATGAGTAGTTTTAATCTTTCAACTAATTCATTAGGATCATCCCAATAAATGTAGTCTACATTTTTATTCCATTTTTTCAGCATTTTCAGCCCTTTCCCTTTTTGAAATTTTAATTGATCGCTGCTGTCGTTTTGCAATTTAAATAGAGGTTTTATAACCTCCATATATTTTTTGCCTTTATTGCTTTTTATTGGTTTTTTTGCATCATAGTCACGTCTATGAGCATTTGTATACATCAACATTAATTTATAATTTTGTCTATCATTTTCGGTAACCAAATTTAAATCTGGATCTTTCTTTAATAAAAGTTCCTTTAGCCCTGGCGTGGATGAATATGTATGTGTGCCTATTGTGATAGTTTTATTACCAATATTTATTTTAGTACATCCAAGCATTAACTTCCCTTTTTCATTTCTGACTCCGAAAGGAACATCGTCTATCATTTCAGAGACCATTTTGAGACCATGATGAAACATTGTCGCCGACACCAACAGATTTGAACGAGTCGATACTATTTTGTGAATTGTCATCTGAATCTTTAGAATTTTAAATATAACCATGATCTTGATCATCAGTACCCACTTCAGGTATACTGGTATTTTTTTCCAAATCACTTTGAAATTTAACATATTCATCATTAGACAAATTGCTATCATGATGGTCTGTGTAGTCATTATTTTTCAAATTAATATGATTTAAATCGTTCGATGGGTGTATTTTTGTTGGTATGTGCTATTTGATTAAGTGGGCTGATTAACGGTTTAAAAACAGTTTGTAATGCTTTTTCATTATCATCTTCAATATTTCGCATTTTTCGGACCTTTTTCTTAACTGCTTCAGCAGCAGTAATAATTTGTCTTTTTAAAGACGTTTCCATTATATAATAATTGAATAAATGATCTACTGTCTTCCTTCACAGTTAAATTAGGAATAAACATTTTTTTATATAATTTTATATTTATATAAACGTTAGATCAATCAAAAACTACAAAACTATCAAAGTTTTTGCGATAGCGACCTTCATTCTTACGACAATCTTTATTTATAAGTAGATAATTATAAGGTTCAATCCATATTTTACTACATAACTCACGAAATTCATTCCATTTCATGTCTGTGTTAACGTGTTCATCATAAATATGACGCATATTAATATCATCTTGCTTAAAAAGAATAATAAGATTTGCATTATCTCTAATAAGCTGTTTGGGTACTTTGCTATATGTTTGATTTAAATAAAAACAATCTATATTTTTATGTCGACCCATTGCAAAATAATTTCTTATATTATTTTGTTTTTCACATGCTACACCATCAAATATAATAACTGAATCACATCTAGCTTCCTGTGGACTTATTACTTCCTCATTATCCTTAAATTTTGCAAACGATACATCTGAAACGTTAGCTAACACTTTTTCAACAAACACATACTTCGGTTGGTTTAGAGTTTTTGAGTAAACATATACATTACGAAACTTTAAACCATTCTTATGCAACAGCAAACCAATTACAAGATTTGTTTTTCCACAGTTAGATGGACCACATATAATACACCTTATAGTGTTTGGTAATAGTTCACCGTGTCGTCGTTTGCTGTTTTGTGATTCCACGCAAATAGAATCAAGATGAAGTGAATGAAGTTGTTTAATGAACTTCATAATTACTAACACGTCCGATGGTATGGGTAGTTATACTAACAATGAGTCAAATTGATGGATATGGTTATTTCTTAATTAATTTAATTTTACTTTATGCATCATTGTACTAATTACAGCTATTGTCTGCGCCTAGTATGCAATTATTTGTATTTTGTTGCTATAATATTTCTGTTAGGCTTTGGTTTAGTCAAATTACTTGGAATGACGAATTGTGTTTATTTATAAAATATAAACTGGTACGTAATGTCGAAGCGGACGAGATTCGATCGTATATTATTGAGCCGGAACGGTAGGTGGGGTAGAATGCCCAATAATATACTACTTACGTGAGCTCTGTATTTATTATTGCTGCCAAGAAGCAATTTTAGAAAATGTGTTATGAATATTGCATTCTTAGATAGATAGAGTACTCTTTATTGTACATACACCAAAAATACAACAATATGGAAAAACAGAAAGTATGAAGTACAATTGGCGGTCTTATCGCTAAACGCAATTTCTTCCAGACAACCATTGGATGGACAAGAGTTGAGAGAAGGGGAAAAAGACTAGTTGTAGGTGTACATAATAAATATATGTAGTAATATATAATATACATAAATATATACGACACTATACCATGATATACCTACATTATACCTACATAAAATATATAATACTTACATAATAAATAGATAAGTAAATTTATAGTAAATAAGTACAATTTAAAGTTTCAAATGTCAAGTAAGTTCAGCCAAGTAATATTCCTTAACCAATTTTCTATCTAATTATCGTTTGCAAAATTTAAGGATAATGAGGAAGTAATAAGTCCACAGGAAGCTAGATGTGATTCAGTTATTATATTTGATGATGTAGCATGTGAAAACCATTTTTTTTTTTTTTTTTAATAATAATAATAGTTTATTGTCAAACAAATACAGTTACATAGATGTTGAACTCTGACACCCAAGCTAAGATTGAACTTGTGTTATGGGTGTCAGGCTCGCATTTAAATGACATTATATTTGTAACATTCGAAGCTTGTGGAACAATATAACTATTACATAGGTACTTATTTGTCTAAAATGTTATTTATGTCTGCGTGATTGTATTTATGTTGGAGTTTATATCTTCCCGCTCGCACGTGTGTGTGTGTACGTATGTGCGTGTGTTTGTAGTGTGTGAATGTGATTGTATGTAAACGTATGTGTGTGTGCGTGCGTGTGTCCGTGTGCGTGTGTGTAGATGTGTTTTTGTGTGTAAGTGTGAGGTTATGTATGTTAGATATGAGTGTAGTTGACTATTATGATTGTATAGTAAGCAGTTCTTCAGTCTTCTCATATGTGAGAGTCATTAGCCACTTGCTCACTCTTTTTTTGCATTCGAATCTATTTAGAGTGTAAATGTTACAGTATTTATTAATTGCGTTGTATATACGGCTACCGAGTACACGGAAATGACGCTCTGCTAGTGTAGTTCTATGTCTTTCTGAGGGACATACATTTGTACGTTTGCGTTTTGACTCTTCATGACACTTCCATTGCAATGAGGCATGCCTGCATAGCGTAGTGTTTAGCATAAAGAGCTGTCTCACAGTCATAACCTTACAGTCACTATATAGTTGCGCGGTGCTTGATCGGTAATTTTTAAAAGTCATGACCTTAAGAACACTGTCAGCTCTCTGTGCCCTTTCTAACTTTATCAGTCTAGTCTTTGCCGCACCACCCCAAACAGTTATTCCATAAGATATTACTGACTGGCAGAGAGAGTAATACACCATGCGTAAGGTCTTTGCATCTGCACTATATCTCAGATTTTTTACGATAGAAATTAATTTCCTTACTCTGCCAGTCAATCCCTTAATTTGAAGGTTCCATGATATAAGGTTATCTATTTGAATTCCAAGATATTTTATATCAGATGTTCTGGTGAGAGTAGGACAAAGACATTGACTAGACCAAACATTGCAAACATGGGCTCTAACACTAAAGGTGTCATCCGGTTGAGATGATGGTGCAAGCGAAAAGTTTATGTATTTTGTTTTTTTTCCATTTAGAGTCAAGATATTTGAGGATAGCCATGACAAGACAACTCCAAGAGCATCTTCCGCTGATTTATGTGTCTCATGCCAATTCTTTCCATGTACAAGTAGAGCAGTATCATCTGCATATGTGTAAATAGTGCAGTTAGGTATATTTAAATTACATAGGCTATTTACATAGATTAGGAACAGTGTTGGACCTAGAACTGAGCCCTGCGGAACCCCGAAAGCGAGCGTACATTCGTCACTAACATACCCGGAGATGTTAACATATTGTGTGCGTTCGGAAAGGTAGCTCTCAAAGAGCCGAAGAGCAGTCCCCCTAATTCCTATTTTTTCCATTTTAGACAGCAGGATAGGGACAGAGACAGTGTCAAAGGCTTTGGATAAGTCCAGAAATATACCCATGCATTTAGACCCTGAGTCAAGTGTTCCAACGACATCATCGATGAGGGCAGCAACAGCATCTTCACAAGACTTTCCTCTTCGAAAGCCAAATTGCTGCTTCGAGAGAATGTTGTTATTTTCCAAAAAATCCACTAATCGCTTATTAAGAACCTTTTCCAGGATTTTCGAAAATGCTGATAGGACAGATATGGGTCTATAATTGTTGACACTATCTCTGTCTCCCTCCTTGTAGATAGGGTGTACCACCGCTTTCTTGAGAGCTCTTGGAAAAATACCTGCAGAGATACATAGGTCACAAATGTGAGCGATTAGAGGTATAAGAGTGTTTTTGGTCTTTTTTACGAGCTTAGTTGTGATTCCATCCCAACCTGCAGCGGAATCCGTTCGGAGACTCATTATTATGTCATGAATTTCTATATTATTCGGTGGTAAGAGAACAATTGAATTTACCTGAGTATTATTTTTTATGAACGCGACATGTTTCGTAGTGACTGTTGTGTGTTTATCTGCTAATTCTTTACCTATATTCGCAAAATAGTCGTTTACTAAATTTATTGAAGACTTGAGGTCACCTTCTGTTAAAGATAATAGTTCAGTAGGGGATGATTTCGATGATTGTTTGTTCATTATTTTATTTACTACTTCCCAGGTCTTTTTAGGATTGTTTTTAGCTTTATATAGTTCATTTCTCTCATAGTTATTTTTTAGCCTGCTGAGTAACTTATTACAAAAGTTTCGGTATCGTAAATATGTAACTTTTAGATTGAAATTGTCTGGTAATTGTTTGTGTTTTTTGTTCATGTCATCTCTGTTTCTTATACATCTTAATAATCCAGGAGTAATCCACGGTTTGATGATTCGGTACTTGGATGGGACATAACTAATTTTGGAGTATTTATGAATTCATTCATGTATTGATCATTGACATGATCTTATTTATCAAACAATCTGTTGCCCAATTTGGATCTTCTGAAATCAAGATATCTCCAAAGTACGTATTCTCTATTTCCGCACTCGCTTTATTTATATCAAGTCTAGTTACAACCTTATTCTGGGATGTTCGATTGTATGATTTTTTTAGACATACAAGCACTGGCGCATGATCGGTTATACAAGTCTCTAATATAAATGTAACTACGGGTAATCTGGTTTTAATCAGAACGTGATCTAAGCAATTGCCTTCTCGGGTAGGAAGCGTATGAGCTGGTAAAAAGCCCTGAGATGCAGTTAAATTTAGATAATCATTAGAATGTTGGTCGGCCTTTGTTGGGATGATGTTAATGTTAATATCTCCTATAATTACCGTATTTTGATGTGAGGATACGTTGTCTAGTAACGTGTTTAAACTGTTTAAAAAAATTTCAATATTTCGAAATGATGGCGGTCTATATATCGCAATAATTACTAAATTATTGCTTAAGTTACAAATAAGGCAATTTGCGTCCATAAGTCGTGGCTCATTAACTTTATGTTGTAGATCTGAGCGGACATATATGACTAGGCCATCAGCTTTGTTAAGACAGTTTGTTGTAGAGTATCCTAAGTACCCTTGCAGTTGAGGAATATTTGAAATATTTTTTAGCCAGCATTCCGAGAATATTAGAACGTCACAATCTATTTGCAAGAACGTCAACAGAACCAATACATAGTTAAGGTTTTTATTGATACTGCGAATATTGAGATGTAGTATACTTGTAGCTGTACTTATAGCATCTTTACCCAGTTTTTCAACGCATTCATCGGGGCGACACTTATAGGTGTCTGGTGACCCGTAGGTATCCAAACTACTGATGATTTTACTTATGTCATCCATTTGTGACATAGAATTTATGTGTATGCGATAAGGATTCCCTGATTAGGTTTATCTTTGACTTCCTCCGTAAATTGTAGTCACGGAAACAGTATTTTTTAATACAGCAACATGTACCTGTTCTTGTGGTAACCGATGATATTCGAAAGTGGCGCATTTGCTTTGTGTGTGTGAGAACGTTTGATTGTAATTGAGATAGTAAGAAAAGTATTATCAATTTGTATGTTTGAGTGTGAGTTGACTGATGTTGAAAGCGTATAATTTGTTTGACCGTTAAAGAGTGCGCGATTGATGAGTGTAATTGAGAGTTGAGATATGTTTGTGGTATGTAAGGTAGTGATAGTGTGTTATATGTGTAATGATATGGTATATACATTTTAACGTAATGGTTACTACAGAAAATACAGTAATTATTTTTAGAAACTAATAAAAGGATAACAAGGTTACTGGTTAGCTTGTAATATGGTTTTAAAACAATTTTCAGAATTAATATGTATTGGTTTTTCACCTTCATTTGAGCGTAGAAAAATTTTCCTATTTGACGTCCAGAAGTATCGAAACCCATTAGAATTGGCAAATCGTCGTGCTTTATAAAATAGTTTTCTTAATGTAGCTGGTAGACGTTCGGCAATATAGGTATATTGGAATTGATTCACCTGTAAGGCCGACGTGCGTACTATTTAGTTTTTCACTGCTAGGTTTCCCTTTGTTGAAGTCGCGCGCGGCTCGTAGAATAGAATCTTTCAATGTAACCGAACGAAATTCAGTAACAATCTGCTTTGATGGGCCCTTATTGTTTTGTACTCTGTATATATCTCGTACATCCTCTGGTTTTACATCCAGTTTTAGGAATCTACATGTTTCACTCACAATTTTAATAAGTTCACTAGGAGTTTATATTTCCTTTGAGGGTATGTTTCGAATTTCAATAACTGAGGGGCGATGAATTTCGTACATGTCGTTTATTTGATTTTCAAGTTGGCCGATATAATTTTGTTGCTCAGAGCGCTCCATTTCTAGAACCTCTGTCCGTTTTTTAATTTCCTGGAATTTTTCATTCATAAAGTTTGTTGATTCCTCAATATCTGCCTTCATATTTTGTAGTTTGTCGTACTGAGATTTTAGTTCATTTAATTTTGATGTAATTTTAGACATGAAATTTTTCAATGTGGTTTCTTGATTTGTGTTCCAATGATTGAGCATTGTTCGAATTTCATCCTTGAAGACATCAAATTCAGTCTTAGAGCCAGTCTCTGATCTGGGACGTTTAGATCTTTGTGACGTATTAACAAATTCCACGTCAGTTGGAGTATATGGAATATTAGGATTTGACGCAGCACGTTGTCCCTCTAGCGTAGGTGTTGGTGGAGGTGTTCTGTTTATTTTAGGCATCTTAATTTAACAATTTAAAGTTTAAAAGAACTCAAGCGCATACAGTATCGTAGCACATATACAGCGCAGTCAAGCGTAGTACAGTTGATGGGCGGAGTTACGTTCTCGTAGTAGCTAAACGTTCGTAGCACTCTGCGTGCGCGTAGGCGCAATGATCTGCGACGTAGCCGTGTGACGACGCGTGCCGTAGTTCTTCTATAGAAACGGATCGCTATTTAGCTGCAATGACGTAATTACTGATTGTCGTAGCGTACAGCGCATCGACTCGAGTGCTCAGCGGCGCCGGTTCAAACCCCGGGTTCACAGGCGGCCACTTTTCGCAATTTTAATATCACTTATTTTAAGAAATCTTGCACTCACCGTCGCCGCCGGCGACCGCTAGATACCCCCTCCTACAGGCCGAGCGCGACAGAGACTTCCGACACAATCAAATATGTCTGCCAAACCTTATGGCCAGATCCGCAAGAAGAAACAGGAGGGTCCGAATTTTACCAACTATGAAGATTAAATTTAAAATGTAGTTTTAATTTAAATATTTCAAACTTTAATAAGCAACAAAACACACGTCCGCTTCGAATGGGGGCCGAGAGGCGAGACTCTCGATTTTGCAATGGGTCTACATAAAAATATAGATTGTTTTTATTTAAATCAAACATATAGCAAAGTACCCAAACAGCTTATTAGAGATAATGCAAATCTTATTATTCTTTTTAAGCAAGATGATATTAATATGCGTCATATTTATGATGAACACGTTAACACAGACATGAAATGGAATGAATTTCGTGAGTTATGTAGTAAAATATGGATTGAACCTTATAATTATCTACTTATAAATAAAGATTGTCGTAAGAATGAAGGTCGCTATCGCAAAAACTTTGATAGTTTTGTAGTTTTTGATTGATCTAACGTTTATATAAATATAAAATTATATAAAAAAATGTTTATTCCTAATTTAACTGTGAAGGAAGACAGTAGATCATTTATTCAATTATTATATAATGGAAACGTCTTTAAAAAGACAAATTATTACTGCTGCTGAAGCAGTTAAGAAAAAGGTCCGAAAAATGCGAAATATTGAAGATGATAATGAAAAAGCATTACAAACTGTTTTTAAACCGTTAATCAGCCCACTTAATCAAATAGCACATACCAACAAAAATACATCCATCGAACGATTTAAATCATATTAATTTGAAAAATAATGACTACACAGACCATCATGATAGCAATTTGTCTAATGATGAATATGTTAAATTTCAAAGTGATTTGGAAAAAAATACCAGTATACCTGAAGTGGGTACTGATGATCAAGATCATGGTTATATTTAAAATTCTAAAGATTCAGATGACAATTCACAAAATAGTATCGACTCGTTCAAATCTGTTGGTGTCGGCGACAATGTTTCATCATGGTCTCAAAATGGTCTCTGAAATGATAGACGATGTTCCTTTCGGAGTCAGAAATGAAAAAGGGAAGTTAATGCTTGGATGTACTAAAATAAATATTGGTAATAAAACTATCACAATAGGCACACATACATATTCATCCACGCCAGGGCTAAAGGAACTTTTATTAAAGAAAGATCCAGATTTAAATTTGGTTACCGAAAATGATAGACAAAATTATAAATTAATGTTGATGTATACAAATGCTCATAGACGTGACTATGATGCAAAAAAACCAATAAAAAGCAATAAAGGCAAAAAATATATGGAGGTTATAAAACCTCTATTTAAATTGCAAAACGACAGCAGCGATCAATTAAAATTTCAAAAAGGGAAAGGGCTGAAAATGCTGAAAAAATGGAATAAAAATGTAGACTACATTTATTGGGATGATCCTAATGAATTAGTTGAAAGATTAAAACTACTCATGGCTTCGCGAGGAGCTGGAAATACAGAGTTAGATAATGAAATAATATCTATTATAGAGGAACTACGCGAAGGAAAATTTATAAATTAATAAATATCTTAGTAAATAATTATCGTTTTCATTTTCATTTAAGCTTTCTCTCTGTACACACATAATGAATATAGATAAATTTAGTCATCATATTCACAAAAGGATGCGATTGTCAGATATTTTTGATATCGTAGACAAAACAATATTGAAAACGGCAAATGGCGAGTTTAATTTGCAAATGAGTAGACTACGAGGCGTTATTAACCCTGTTGAAGCAGACGATGCTGCTAATAAGGAATATGTAGATGAGAAAATTGATGACTTGTGCGCTAAAAAAGAAGTCCAAATATTAATAGACAAAATAAAAATAGAGATTACAAAAGAAATTCAAGCCTCATTAGACCATTTAAAAACAAGTATGACATCTTATATTGATCATAAAATAACTAAAAGTGGTACGAAGAAGACTAACAATCCGTCTCAAAATGATAAAGCAACAGGTCGTGAATTAATTACACAAAACAGCTAGAAAAAACTTTGCACGTCGTTGTGTTATTTTAAAAGGAATCGATGACTTATGGCAAGCTGATCTTATTGATTTAAGAAAAATTAAAAATTACAATAAAGGTTTTAGTTACATCTTAGTTATAATTGACTGTTTTTCTAAATATGTTTGGACTGTACCCTTGCAGTCAAAATCAAAATTAGAAGTAACTAATGCATTTGAAAAAGTTTTAAGTACATGTGATCGTTCCCCTAACCATATACAAACCGACTTAGGAACTGAATTTTATAATGATACATTTTCAAGATTAATTAAACGTTTTAATATTAATCATTATTCATCGTTTTCAATTAAGAAAGCTTCGATTGCAGAAAGAGTAATTAAAACTTTAAAAAACAAACTCTACAAAACATTCAGTTTAAATGGAACCTATAGATGGATAGAAAAACCTTTAGAAAGTATAGTCTTTAATTACAACAATACAAAACACCGTACTATTGACTGTAAACCGGTTGACGTTAATATTCAAAATGAAATTCTAATAAGGAAAAATATTTTAAAATCACACAAAAAAACACAACCTAAAAAATACAAACTAGATATCGGAAACCGTGTTCGCATAAGTAAATATAAAAATTGTTTTCATAAAGGCTATACTCCTAATTGGTCAACAGAAATCTTTAAAATCATAAAAATAAATGAAACTGTGCCTACGACGTATAATATTCAAGATCTTCGAAATCAGCCAATTTTAGGTACTTTTTATGAACAAGAACTTCAAAAAACGAATCATCCCGACATTTGCCTGATTGAAAAAGTTTTAAGTAAAAGAATTTCTGTCAGCCATCCTTTCCGCCCCTACACACGGAGAATGACTCGCTGGCCCATACCGCGAAAGAGAAAGCCGATCTTTTGGGCTCTCTTTTCGCGTCCAACTCGACCCTGGATGACCAAGGAAACTCACCACCGACAATCCCGCGGTGCGATACCACGATGCCGGAGATTAAGTTCCGGCAAAGTGCAGTTCGCAAAGCACTTTTTTCCTTGGACATTCACAAGTCGAGTGGGCCCGATGGCATCCCTCCGATCGTGTTGCGGACATGTGCTCCAGAGTTGGCACCGGTTTTAACGCGTCTTTTCCGACACTCCTACGAATTAGGCATAGTCCCGAAATCCTGGAAGGCCGCTTTAGTGCACCCGATCCCTAAAAAGGGCAATCGCTCGGATCCGTCCAATTACAGGCCTATAGCAATCACTTCCTTGTTCTCCAAGATTATGGAGACCATTATTAACTGCCAGCTCCTGCGATACCTGGAAGAGCACCAGCTGATTAGTGACCGCCAGTACGTTGCATTGCAGTATGTTGCATATCAGCAACATTCATTGCTATGCAGACGACAGCACTGTGGATGCCGTGTACACTGGCCGAGCAAACATTTCTCGGGAATGCGTCGTTGAGTGTCGGAACAAACTTGTGTCTGAAGTCGAGTCTTTGCTCACCAAAGTCTCGGACTGGGGTAGACTTAACTTAGTCCAATTCAACCCCAAAAAGACACAGGTTTGCGCGTTAACCGCTAAGAAGTCACCATTCGTCGTAACTCCTAATTTTGAGAACACTCCCTTATCCGCCACAGCCAGCATCGGAATACTTGGTGTCGACATCTCGAGCAACGTCTAGTTCCGCGGTTAACTGGAAAGTAAGGCCAAATTGGCCTCAAAGAAGCTTGGTGTGCTCAGCAAGGCGATACGGTACTTCACGTCGGCGCAGCGCCTAAACCTCTATAAGGCGCAGATCCGGCCCCACGTGGAGTACTGTTCTCATCTCTGGGCGGGGCCCCCCAGTACCAGCTACTTCCATTTGACCGAATCCAACGAAGGGCGGCTCGAGTTGTCGATGATCAGGCTCTATCCGATCGGCTTGATCCTTTGGCTCTGCGTAGAGATGTTGGATCACTCTGCATCTTCTACCGCATCTATCACGGGGAGTGTTCCGAGGAATTGTTTGGTTTGATCCCGGCCGCTGAATTTCACCATCGGACATCGCGCCAGAACTCAAAGTTCCAGCCATTTTGTCTCGATGTCCAGCGTTCCACAACAGTGCGGTTTTTAAGGCATTTTCTGCCTCGCACCACCGCTCTGTGGAACCAGCTGTCGCCGGCGGTCTTTCCGAACCGTTACGACGTGGGAACCTTCAAGAGGAGAGTATATTCTTTATTGAAAGGCCGGCAACGCATTTGCACGTCCCCTGGTGTTGCAGATGTCCATGGGCGGCGGTAATCACTTACCATCAGGTGAGCCTCCTGCCCGTTTGCCCCCTTATTTCCATAAATAAAAAAGAGTAGTTTAGGATTCTTTAAAGAATTGAATATATCTTTTTTATGATATTGCCGTCTGAGTTTTTTTATAAGGTTTGAACAATAGGTGCGAAACCGCCTGTAGGTTATAGTTAAAATAGCGTTAGAAGGGTCTTTTCTTTTTTGTAGCTGCCATTTATTTCTTAATCGTATACATCTTAGGGCGCCCATAGTTATCCAAGGCTGTCGTGTTCGCTTAGAGCTGGATACTGAGACAACTTTAGTATTTTGGAGAAGAGATGTCCTAATCACGTCTATCATCGCGTCGGCCAGAATGTTTGGGTCGCGGTGTGTCCTAAGAAAAGATATATCTGAATGTAGTAGGTGCTTATAAGCATTTTCCCAGTTTGTGATAGTTTTATATTTGACACAATTATTGCTTTGGTATGTATGGGATATATTTAATAGCACAATTGCATGATCAGTAACTGACGTATTTAGTACTGCCACAAAAGCCGAATTTTTTTGTTTGTCCATTTTAAGAAGCACGTGATCAAGGCAGTTCTCCTCCCTAGTAGGCAGACAGTGGCCTGGGAGGAAACCATGTATGGCCGTCATATTCAAATAGGTTAATCTATTATTTAATATTTGTGCTGATTTTGACGGCTTTCCTATTAGATTAATATTTATATCCCCAGTAATAATAGTGTTTTTATGTGTGTGAATACTTTGAAGATGTTGATCCAGTGAATTAATAAAACTATCTGTGGATACATTCGACGGAGACCGATATATACCAATAATTGTGAAATTCGAAATATTAATTTGCAAGGCGGAAGCATGTGTTAAATTAATTTCAGTTGCCTGTGCTACGTGACAGTTTTTTATATATGCTACTACGCCATCATTTTGGTTTAGGTGCCTTAGTGTATTAAATGAAGTGTAATTATCAAACAAAGGTACTGGCTTATTAGCGTTTAATCTGCATTCTGTTAGCACCAGGACATCTACCTCTAGCCGGGGTCCAGCGATAAGAGCTGGACCGAAGCCCGCCGGGGTTGTGGTGCATGCTTTTGCGAATCCCATGGCCCCGGCAATCGGGTTGGTGGCGTTGACGGGTGCGGTTTTTTAGTCGGTAAACGCTCACATTTGGCGGAGTCCGACACACCCCGTCGCCTCCCCAGGCGGCGGGACGGTCCGTAAAGGATTTTTCCGCACTTAAAAAAAAAAAAAAAGACATCTACCTCAATCCCGATTTGTGACAGCGTTATCCGAAGATCCTCGAAGTTGCTATAAATACTCCTAATATTTTTTGTCAGAACAGTTAAGGTACTAGCATCTCGTTGTAGGTATGTATGCAAATGTGCAACATCAAGAATAGCAGAGTCAGCTATCTCAGCGGTATCCAAATCCTGTAAATTACTCTGGTTACTATCCATTGTTGATTAGAGTAACCAAACGGTGATTCTTGCAGCTTAAACCCATACAAAGCAGTAATCTAAAGAGTATTTCTATATATGTGTAATTAATGTTATGCACGTAAAGTGGTACATGAAGACTTGCTATAATAGGCACTGTGCGGAGACACTTACATCCTGTAAGTGTGAGTTTATTGAGTGAGTTAGCTGTTTTTGTGTTGTGATAAGAAGTGTAAGTAACATTGAGCTTGAATCTGTAGATGCGAGCTGAACATGTTTACAATCATATTTATAATATATTTATTTTTTTATTAAGAAAGAAAAATTCAACCTCAGACGGGACTCGAACCCGCGTCTTCTGGATTGGTACTCCAGACGCTCTGCCAACTGAGCCACCGAGGTATCCACCTGATGTGTTGAATTTTTCTTTCTTTATGTTACTTATGTCTTTACGGCGACATAGCAACATCGATTGGACAAATCTGCCCAACCCAGAATTCGCCCTTTACAGCGAGTAGACTCCGGATGATATTGCATTACATTCATTCCGTTTCTGAATCGGTACAGTGTGGACGTGTTAGTGCAATTTAAAGTGTAAAAGTTTCCGATTGGTTAATTGGTGTTTACTACAATTCTCGCTTACTCCTTAATCATTATAACGGACTTGTCCCGCCCAAGGGGCAGTCCTAGAAAGAAACAGATAGTTTTTTGAGTATTCCATCCCTGTGGTCTTGAACTTGCGACGCGCGGATTCGACGTCGGCCGTCCTGCCATTGAGCCACCAAGGTTAGTCACCGCCCGACGAAACCAGTGAACGCATTGCGCGCGCCCCACCGCCGCGCTGTGTCACTTCATACTACGTCACGGTACGTCGTGTCTGCGGGTACAGCGTAGCGCCTATACTTTTTCTATTGGCAACCTGCGCCTGCATGACATTGCTTGTTACAAACCAATAGGATCTAACCAAAAGATAACTAATATGTTTAGTACGAAGCGTACGCCTCCCAAACCAACGCTCCGACTTGAGCAATCTACATCTGAGCCAGATCTAACTAACCCCCCACCTTCGGCTACTGATATGAACATTACAGTTCGCAAGCGCAAACAACCAGAGTGCGATCATACCGAGCTACTTTCCACTATTAAATCTGATCTACTAGGTACTATCAGTGAATGGAAAACGAGCCTGGATGCTAACTTGATGGTCATCAATGACAACATAAAATCCATAAGAGTTGATCTGGAAACATATATCAAAGAGACCAAAAAGGAAATGGACTACCTTCGATCGGAAAACCGCGCCATTAAGGAAAATTTGTCCGTTTTATCCGTTGAGGTGAATGAAACCAAAGAAACTGCGCGATTCATCTCTGGTCAATACGATGATTTCTTAGAACGGCTTAAGTTCCTGGAAGGGCGGACAGTGGACCAATGCGCTATACAAACACTTGAGTCAAAAATTGAGAACCTTGAGCAACAAGCTAGACAGTGCAACGTTGAAATTGCCAATGTTCCAGAGAGGCGTGAGGAGAATATCTACACTACACTTGAGAACATTGGTAAAAGTATCGGCTGCTCAATACCACGTGATGAAATTACATTCGTGCATCGCGTCCCACATGCTGCAACAAACGAAAGACCAAAAAACATAATCGTCAAGTTTAAATCCCGTACCCTGCGCGACAATGTCATCAGTGCGTTTCGCTTAAAGAAAGGTGTCACATCCACACAACTGGGTATATCAGGCGCAACTCAGGCTATTTATATAAATGAACAACTTACACTTCACAAAAAAAAATTGCTACGTGATACACGGGAGGCGGCAAGAAAGTATAGTTTTAAATTTGTCTGGGTTAAGCATTCTACAATTCTTGTAAAAGAGTCGGAAACCTCTGCTACTATTGCAATAAAGAATGCTCACGACATACCTAAATTGCAGCGAATACCGCCTACTTCTTAAGTATTATCTCGTCATATCTTTATTTATCTTCTAATTTAATTCATCTGGACTTAAATTTCAATATGGCTAAGCCAACTAATGATTTTAGTATTTACTATCAAAATAGCAGAGGTTTGCGCACAAAACTTAACACACTATATATGAATATTATTTCAAACTGTTATGATGTAATTATCCTAACTGAGACGTGGCTTACTCCTACCATTAACAAAAGCGAATTCATTGATAGTCGCTACGTTGTATTTCGCTGCGACCGAAATAGAGTAGCAACCAACAAATCAGATGGGGGAGGAGTGTTAGTAGCTGTACTACGAAAATACAACCCCACATGTATCCCTGTTGCTTCATCGGATTCATTCAACAAATATTTTGAGCACATTGTTGTTGCAATACCAAGCAAAAATAGCAAAACACAAACCCTTATTAGCGCTATATACATACCCAATAGTTCCCCGGCTATGGTTTATAATATACACCTTGATAGCATGACTGAACTAATTAACTCAACAAATTTTGATAATTTATTGTTATTAGGCGACTATAACATACCCACTGCACAATGGACGAAACTAAATCCTTGTTTTAACCATTTAACGTCCATGGGCACTACTCCAACAAATAATCGATTAAGAGACTTTATGTCTGTTCACGACTTAAAACAATTTAACTACCTTACTAATACAAACGGGCGCATACTAGATCTCCTTATGTCTAATACTAACTGTCTTGTCTATATGCCTAACCAGGTCTTGCTTCCTGTTGATATGCACCACCCGCCTTTTTATGCCCTATTCTCCTTGAATATTTGCCTCCCCCTAATTCGACCGCAATATTCACCAAAATATAGTTACCGTAAAGCAGACTATACTCTTGTTAATCGAGATATCAACGAAATCGATTGGAAGGCAGACTTAGATAGTGAATCTGCGGAAAATTGTGTGGCTACTTTTTACAATCACGTGTATGGTATAACTAAAAACCGTGTACCACTCTTGAAACCCAAGAACCCTAACCTCCCCGTATGGTTCTCAAAAGCCCTCATCCATATTTTTAAAAGCAAGAAGAAGGCCTGGTCGAGATGGAAAAAGTATGGTAACTTATCCGACTTTGAAACATTTTCTGTTTATAGAGCTCGTTTTAAAGCAGAATGCGAAAAATGTTTTAAATCCTACATCAATATGGTCGAGGACAGCATTCCCAAAAATGTCAAGTACTTTTGGTCCTACATAGCTAATCGCCAGGAT
>LR990976.1:7778261-7934305 GCA_905163465.1 Craniophora ligustri
TTTATTTGTTCGTGAAAAAATTCACGTATTATTTGTTATAATGAATAATACATAATTCAAGTAAATGTGTTCGTAAAACTTAATCATATACTATTAAATTAGTAAAAATCGAAAACAGTTATTTTATATTTCGCATTATTCTGTATAGTATACTGTAGAGCAGAATACATGAGTAAATAAATATACGACATGTTCTTTGAAAATAGTAAGGTAATTATTAAACTATATTATTTAATTTTTTATTCCTATTTACTTACAAATAGCTTGTAGTGATAACCAGAGTATGTCCATACCAAAATAAAATAAACCTTAGTTATGTTAATTAATTATTATTTATTTTATTATTAATCTTTATCGTCAAGAAATTTTTAATATATAAATTTTAAATTTAACGTTTGTATTTTCAGAGTTATTTGAAGCCTTACAACATCTTGGGGTAATGAGATTTATTGATAAACTGCTTCTGCGGAGCACGACATTTTGGAGATATAAATTTTATAATAGCTGATCAATATTGTGCATAAACTTGAAGGTACATATAATTATTATCAATATCTACTTAAGCCTAGTATTTTACTTATTTGTCATTTATGCTTATTTTCTAATGCCTTTGTATTATTTTCAGGATATACAGGGTGACTTTGAAAGAATGCGACAAATCAAAATGGGAGGTTCAGGAACGACTACCCATTCATTTTAAAATGTAATTTTACGAATCTAAATTGTCAAGGACATAAATTTGTTTTTGGTTTTAAATGGTGTAGACTAAGTTATTTTATAAGAAAAACATGAATTATCAGATTTTAAAAATTAAATAAAAGTAATTATAAACTTTAATAAAATAATTATAAATTTCAAGTATCAATTCAACCGCACCGACTAGACTATCATTAACCTATTCCACAGCAGTTTACTACGTGAAGTATGGCAACGCATTGTATTTAATATTTTTAATTATTTCATTGAGAAAGTAGGTAATGACGCGCGATGTTGCCAAACCGTTCGGCTCATCTTACGCACCGCTTTGTCCTTGCCGGCCTATCCGCGCATAATGTAAACAAACGAAATTTGATTTGTTTTGATTTTCTTGAATCTGACACCGCTACTACGTCATGTTTACAACAACACGTACCTGCGGCATTCGCTTACAACATTGTTTCTTCATTAAATTATACTTTTGATGATAGTTTTAAAAGTTATCGCGGTATAGATTGTGTTTCAAAATTTATCGATTTTCTTATATCTGATGTCAAAAAAATTTATAAAATTTTAAATCAAAATCATGTAATGATATTTACAGAAAAAAATGCGTCTGATTATAAAGAAGCTTCTATCTGTCATATATGTGAAAATCTCTTATGGACAAATAAAGTTAGAGACCACTGTCATATAACCGGTAAATACCGTGGAGCCGCCCATAGACATTGTAACCTACAATTTAAAATACCTAAATTTATACCTATATTTTTTCCCAATTTATCAGGGTACGATTGTCATTTATTCATAAAGAAATTAGGCGAAATGCCAGGTAAATTGAATATTATACCCAAAACCAAAGAAAAATATATTTCTTTTTCTAAATTCCTGCAGGTCACCGATGATGATTATGTACAACTCCGGTTCTTGGATTCATTTCATTTTTTAGGAGCTAGTTTAGACAAACTTGCTAAAACCATACCAATTGAGGATTTTATAAGTTTACGATGTCACTTTCCCGAAAATAATCGATTCAAATTACTTGCACGAAAAGGTGTATACCCTTATGATTATATGACTAGTTGGAAATGTTATGAAGAAACAATGTTACCGGCTAAACGGTATTTTTTTAGTTGTTTAACGAATGAGGAGATTGCAGATAAAGATTATAAACATGCTAATTTAGTGTGGAATGAGTTTAATATACAAAATTTAGGTGAATATACTGATTTGTATTTGAAAACCGATGTTCTTTTATTGACTGATATATTTCAAAATTTTCGTAAAACCTGTAAACAGCATTACAAACTTGACCCAGCGTTTTACATAACCGCGCCTAGTTTATCTTTTGATGCGATGTTAATGAAAACAGGTGTTCAGCTTGAACTTGTTTCTGACTTAGCTATCGTACGAATGATTCAAGATGGTATTAGAGGTGGATTGTGTATGTGCTCTCATGGCTATTCGAAGGCTAACAATAAATATATGAAAGATTGTGATGTAACAAAACCGCAGTGTTTTATAGCTTATTTAGACTGCAATAATCTTTATGGTTACAGTATGTGTCAACATTTACCTTATTCCGGATTTAGATTTTTAAATCAAAATGAAATAGATAAATTAAATGTGGAAAGTATTACAGATCATTCAGAGTGGGGTTACATATTAGAAGTAGATTTATTGTACCCTGAATATTTACACCAGGAGCATGACGACTTACCTTTTTGTCCTGAAAAATGCATACCACCTGGAGGAAAGACGAAAAAACTTATTTCAAATTTGTATAATAAATACAATTACGTTATTCATTATATTCACTTAAAGAAGTGTTTGGAACATGGCCTTATCTTACGTAAAATCCATAGAGTCATTACATTCAGGCAAAGTGCATACTTGAAACAGTATATTGAATTAAATACTCAATTGCGACAAAAAGCAAAAAGTGTCTTTGAACAAGATTTTTTCAAGTTATTAAATAACAGTGTTTTTGGGAAAACGCTCGAAAACACTGAAAATAGAGTAACTGTTCATTTAGTTAATCAGTGGAATGATAAAAATAATGTAACAAAAAAAAACAAAATATGCAGAAAGGCTCATAGCAAACCCTTACTTTCATAGTGCAACAGTTTTATCCGAAAACTTAGTAGCAATCCAGATGAAACCAGATCGGTTAATTTTAGACAAACCGATTTATATTGGCTTCACTGTTTTAGAACTATCTAAATTACACATGTATAATTTCCATTATAATATAATCAAACCATTTTATAATGAGAGGGTAAAATTATGTTATACCGACACAGATTCGTTTGTTTACGAAATATATACCAACGATTTTTACTACGACTTAAAACACAAGTTTTTGGAATACCTTGATACCAGCAACTATAGCATTAAAAATGAGTTCATGATACCGCAAATAAACAAAAAAATACCAGGCCTTTTTAAAGATGAAATGGCTGGTAAAATTATAACTGATTTTGTTGGTTTGAGGTCGAAACTTTATTCAATAAAAACTGTGGATAAAATAATTAAAAAAGCTAAGGGGGTTAAAAGTAGCGTGGTACGTGATCTGAACATCACAGATTATGAGAATGTACTATTTAATAATGAGATTATTCGGAGAAAAAACATTTTATTTAAATCAATAAAGCATGAAATATTTACGCAAAGTGTTAATAAAATTGCGCTCTCTAATAATGACGATAAGCGGTTAAGACGTCCAGGTAATATTGCAACCCGAGCATGGGGTAATTCATGTATTTTAAAGGGAAATTTAAATTGTTAAATGTTGTATAGATTATATATTGTTAGATTAAATTATGAGGTATGTAAATAATAAAAATACTTGTTTAATTTTTAAGATATTAATTATTATACAAAGGGTAAATAAATTTATTGATGAATCAAACTTATTTTTTTATTTCGTCCTTTACGAATTCCACTTTAATTGTATATACATATGTATCTCCGTTGTTGTCGAACCCGCAACCGACGGTTCGGAAACGGCTGATGGTAGAACATACAGATCTTTCTGATTAATAGGTATGCGAATCTCATCGTTTCTGTTGAAACTTGTTATGTATGGTTTGTATGAATGATATTCAATACCAATAATGCTATTATCACTAGCAGGAGAAGATAATACATCTAATAAACTCATTTTAGAAGACCAATTGATTTGAGGAATTTATGATTTTCTTTAGTAAGTTTCAGTTTATTCTTACAGTTTGATGTTGTCTTGCGGATAGCCCAAGACGCACTGTTTATTTTAGTAGAGGTACTCTGATATTTATTAGTTTTATTATAATCAATCATTTTTTTTTAAGATGTAAATATAGCTGTACTTCCTCCCCACGTAAATTTAGTAAATTATTATTAATATCTAACAGTCTTATATTCACACTGTTAATTATATTTTGGTTTACGGGAAAGTAAATTACGTTTTTAGGTACTTCGATAATTCTATAACCAGGTGGTACATTCGGAGCAAACTCGTGAATGATATGACTTGGTAGACCATTAACATATGATCCGCTCACTATGTCACATTCTACCCTCACCACAGTCGTAGATAGAATGTTCACTGGAGACTGTGATACGTGTAATTTATTTGCTTCAACTATTTTTTTTTCAAAACCCAACAATCTACCAATAGAATCTTCTTTAGTAAAATCAATAGCTTTTGTGCAAAATATGTTTGTTTTTAACGTATTATTATTGCACTCTAATTTGAATCCTGCGTCTTGTATTTTTGATTTTAAATAATCGTTGATATCTTGCAGTTCATATGCTCCTTCAGGAATTTCAATAACGTTATGATCGTAATAAAATTTGTTATTTTTATTATCAATATTTGGTATAGAATTAAATGTAGATAAATATAATAATGCACATTCATACTCTCCTTCAAGTTGTAGAGTAGGAGAATAATAAGTAGATAGCACTGATGAGTTACCAGTTATTGACAGCGAGAGTGACATTATGTAAATGAAACTAAAAAATGTTTTATTCAATTTATATATTTATCCCAGAAGTCATACAAAAACGTTAAACATAAATGTCCACAATTTACAGAGTTAAAATTTTGATATCTCGTATAGTTATAAAAAACATTACAATTTTTAAAGTAATTTAGTAACTCTAATGGAGGTTTTAGATTGCCATAGCTATCAAAATATTCACAATATTTATACACTTTTACATAAGCTACCCAATGTGTTCCTTCGTTGTTAGAATTATCCAAATTAACAACACCGCTCTCAATAGGTTTCGGTTTGTTTGGTAATTGATCTTTCATGAACACACCTCTGAAATAAGGTACGTTATATGCATGATTCTGGATATCTATATTAGTAAGAGCACGATTAGGTAGCCTTTTGAACATTTTACAAACAATCCGTTTCCATTCTTGTATGGTTTGACGTACAAGCCTCTGCCCAACGCAATCGATTCCATCATTTTATTATGACGTTGAGATTCTTGTAAATTATTTTGAGCACTTTTGTAATCGTTTACTGTTTTTGCGATACCAGCTGCCCCGTCAGCTAAAGTACCTAATGCAGACAATCCAGCGAAAATTGGAATCAGCGGTAAAACACCTCCTGTTTTTGGTAACGGTATAATTCTAGGTACAGGAATCCGACAATTTTTTGAATACAACTTTTTTGCCGCTAAGTAAGCATACTTTATTACGTCTTCTTTGTTTTTCGGTTTTAACTTTTTGATCTGTGATCGAATTTTTGTTACTAAAGATCCAAAAGTTTTTAATCCAGATCCAGTTTTAAGTTTTGCTTTCATTGCTTTCCTTACCAACCAAGAAGCAATTTTTTCTCTTTTCCCTGCATCTGCTGCTTTTAATCGTTTATTTGCCATATTCAATAACTGTAAATCAGCTTGATGTCTGTTATACAAGTCTGAATAATTTGTATAGGCTATATCGTGAACTTTACAGGCTTCGTCTAATTGATTTATGCCTTTGTCTCCTCGTGCTAAACGTTTTTGTAATTTAGTGCCTGGTCCACAGTAATTGTAGCCTGGCAAATGAAGCTCAAATGGTAAATTATTTATTAAATTATGAATAAGTCCACCTACTTGCATGGTTTGTATTATAATGTGAGAAAAAATAATAATAGATGATTAAATACCATTTATTATTTTAGCACGGTTCTCTTATCAATCCAACTATTTTCACTATCACTCAAACCTAGCCATTTAACAAACAGCTTACTGCCTTTTTTTCTTAAAACTTTTTCAATTAGGTAAATGTCGGGATGATTCGTTTTTTGAAGTTCTTGTTCATAAAAAGTACCTAAGTTTTTTCACTTGTGGGTAGGCAATTTGAAAACAACTTAAAATACGAGCTCTTAGTAATTTATTATAAAAAATAGTAATCTTTAGTTTATTTACATTAATTTATGTTTTAGTTTATTGCTAAACTCACTAGTACTCGCCACAGTATTCAAATATCTTGATATATAAAGTTTTTACATCACATTCACTTAGCAAAAAGTTGGTCACTTTTATATCAACAATGGACAGCAGATTTGAGAAGAGCTTGCAGGAGTTGGAAACATTATTTACAAATCGCCTGCGTGATCATGAGGCGAAGCTGCAAAAAGTGCTGGAATCATCAGGTACTGGCCACTCAGACATTACTACCCTCTCCACGGAGTTCCATGAATTCAAAGCATTTGTTATGGTTTCTCTGGGCCATTTGAGAACACAGGGCCAGCTTTTATCATTGGGTATGGACCGCCATGAAACTGCCATGCGTCGCAAGATACTGTTACTTCATGGCATTCCTGAAAAGACCAACGAGAAGTTGAGCAGCACGGTAGTCAACTTATTCTCAGATAAGATGAAGCTGTCCGATGTAAATACCAGTGTTATTGAGGTGTGCCATCGCCTTGGGTCTAATCAAGGTAAACCACGACCCATTCTTATTAGGTTTCGTGATATGGAGCATCGTCACTTGATCTGGGACAACAAAACCATCCTGAAATCTACTGGATTCACAGTCTCCGAGTTCCTTACGAAGGTTAGACATCGTGTTTTCACAGCTGCACGCAAGCATTTCCAAATGAAGCATGTTTGGACTGCTGGAGGGACCATCAACATAATAACTCCGGATAAGGTGCGTCATAAAATTGAGTCCGCCGTCGAATTAGACGCTTTGACTGCGCAATTTCCGAGCAGCACTGCATCTGATCCTCCAGCGACATCTTCTGCGAATGCTCCCGTTGCTTCAACAAAACCAGAAGCTAAGTCCACACGAAGCCGCCGTCGGTAACGTAGGCCGTGTTGTTGTTTTGAACTTGTTGTGTGCACTGTAATTTGGCCGTATAACTTCATATGGATTAATACGTATATAGACGGTATAGTTTTAAAGTAGTGTTTTCGTGCTACCCAGCGCATATTTACTTTTAGTTTATTGTAAATGGTAACCACCTAGAAGTTTTAAGTGTTTTGACGATATAATCTTGTCATATTCGATAGTGACATTTCTGCAAACATTAACAAACTTGTAACTTGTCAAATATGTCAAGATTGTCAATGTCATCCGAGTGCGTTCCGATGCGTTATTGCATGGCCTTGTTGTGTGGTCGCATAAATCATAGCACATCTTTTTTTCAGAACTCATAGTTCAACTTTTTAATTTATATATTTTGTATTTTACTGTTTTAATATTTAACATGTTATACAAACCACGTGCACACAAATGTGTTGTAATTCTAAATTTTGTTATTATTTTTTATCTAGTGTAAAATCTCTTCCTTAGTTTGCGAGTAAGTGAGTTTAGCGTTTAGTTTTTGTTCTATATACATATATCTTAAATCAATATTAACCAGTATTATTTATTTATTTATGTATTAATATTATATTTTATTACATTATGGCAGATATGTTTGAACCAAATCTTGATGATAGCTTTTTCTCGTGTTCATCCTCAAATATAAGCTTTGATAGTGCGGATAGTGACATATCTTCAGCACTGACCTTACATGACAATTTGACCTCTCTTTTTTGTAATTTTCAACATAATTTGAATATAGCTCACATCAATATCCAAAGTATTCCTAGCCACCACTCTGATCTTTTGGCATCCATTGGCAGTGACACTCTTGACGCTCTTCTGATCTCGGAATCTTTTCTGAAACCATCACTCCCCTCTTCACTCTTCGCTCTTCCTGGGTTTGTGCTTATTCGCAACGACAGGATTGGCAAGGGCTGTGGAGGCGTAGCTATTATATCTCCGAGACGACATTCCCTTTAAAATTATCTGTGCCTCTCCGTCTACTTACAGTGAATCAGCGGAGTACCTTTTTATTGAAATTACTATTCACTATACCAAATTACTTCTAGGAGTTTTCTACAGTCCCAATCTTCGTGTTAATTATTTTGATACACTGGAAACATTGCTCAACGATCTTTGCACAACTTACAACCGTGTAGTCCTCATGGGAGATTTTAATACGTGCTTGATCAAAAGTGATCACCGTACTCTTTCCTTGTCATCTCTCTTGTCTTCATTCAACCTTCACATCTTACCTCTCTCTGCTACACACCATTTTCCCAACTGTAATCCTTCTCTTCTTGATTTAATTATTGTCTCCGCCCCTGATCTTGTTGCCTCTCACGGTCAACTCACTGCCAGCTTTTCCTACCATGACTTAATATTTTTATCGTTTTCTCTCCGCCCGCCTAGGCGTAAACCAAAAATAGCTTTACTCCGAAATTTCAAGTGCATGGATCTGGAGGCATTGAAGCGGGACGCTGGAAACATTAGTTGGGCGCCTGTCGTAAACAGTGAAACTATTGACGAAAAAGTTGCTCACTTTACTGACTTGCTAACTGCTGTCTACGATCGGCACGCGCCTAAACGCCGAATTAAATTAAAACGTATACCTTGTCCGTGGATTACAGCCGCCATCAAAGAAATTATGACTAGCAGGGACAAAGCCAAACGCAGGTATAAACGCAGTCCGACGGACATTAATTACACTCGCTTCAAAAAGTTACGTAATCGCTGCACTCGTCTGTGTCGTGATGCTAAGCGTCGCTACTTCCATCAATCTCTTGATACCCATAACTCCTCCAAAGTCTGGAAATTTCTTAAGAATAATGGTATTGGCAAATCCCCTGCTATTGACTGCAACGATATTGACTTACGTGCCCTTAACAAGCACTTCTCACTTCCACCTGTGACACTTGACCCCCTTGTTAAATCCAGAACCTTACTGGATCTCTCACTTGTGCCAATACCACCGTGCTCTCCGTTTATTCTCGTTGAGGTAAACGAGGACGAAGTCAATAAGTCTCTCAAATCTATTACTTCTTCTGCTGTTGGTAACGATCAGTTGTGCTCTAAGATGTTTACTCCTATACTTCCAACCTTAATCCCTATCCTCACTCATATATTTAATTTCTCACTACAGTCAGGTTGCTTCCCTAGTGCCTGGAAGCAAGCACAAATTATACCATTACCAAAGACATCAAATCCTACACTTTTGTCTCAGTTCCATCCATTCTTCCTTTCTTATCAAAAGTCCTGGAGCACTTAGTTCATCGTCAACTATCTAGTTACCTAACACAGAATAATCTTCTCAGTCCCTTCCAATCTGGTTTTCGGCCTGGTCACAGTACCGTAACAGCTCTACTCAAGGTCACCGACGATATCCGTTGGGCCATGGAAAATAAGTCTCTTACGGTTCTGGTGCTACTTGATTTCAGTAGTGCTTTCAACTCCGTGGATTTCGATGTCCTCCTTGGAATTCTCAGATCCCTTAATTTCTCCTCGGAGACTGTGGCCTGGTTCGATTCATATCTACGGGGCCGTTCGCAACGGATATGCCATAAGGAGTCGTACTCTGAATGGCTTCACCTCAGTGCTGGCGTGCCCCAAGGCGGCGTACTATCTCCTTTACTTTTCTCCATTTTCATCAATTCCGCTGTTGGAATTATCTCCTCTAACTTCCATCTCTATGCAGACGATCTGCAGCTATATCGTCATTTTACTTTAAATGAAATTAGAACAGCCATTACTGCGATGAATCGTGACTTGATTGCTGTTAGTCAGTGGGCTAGGTCATTTGGTCTCCATATAAACCCAACTAAGTCTCAGGCCATGATTATTGGTAGCAGGCAAATGCGAAACGGTTTAGACCTGAAATCTCTTCCACCCATCCTGCTGGACGACACTCAAATTGTTTACGCAAATACTGCAAAAAATCTCGGGGTTATTATGGACAGCAATTTGTCCTGGAAGGCTCATATTGGCGAAGTCAGCAAAAAAATGCATTATACGTTCCACTCGCTTAAATGTCTCCAGAGCTTCCTGCCTTTAAAAACCAAAATTACCCTTGCTCAAACTCTTTTACAACCCATCTTGGACTATGCTGATTCTTGCTATTTGGATGCTACTGAGAAGCTCTTGGATAAACTTGAGCGCTTGCAAAATTTATGTATACGTTTTATCTTTAATCTCCGTAAGTATGATCATGTCTCTCAGTTTCGCAAGGATCTCAAGTGGCTCCCAATCCGCCTCCGCAGGAATACGAGGATATTATGTCTCCTATTCAATGTCCTTCACAATCCCTCATATCCATCTTACCTTCGGGATCGTTTCTCTTTTTCCAACACACCTAATGTTTCGTGTAGATCCCACCTTAAATTCCGTCTTAGCTGTCCATCTCACAAAACTGACTTCTTCTCTTACTCTTTCTCTGTCCATGCGGTCAGGCTGTGGAATAGTCTCCCGCCTAATATACAAAGCTGTGGTTCCATAACCTTATTTAAGAAAAAAGTGAAACAACACTACCTCTCCTCTTTGTCCTAGCCATTTGTAAATTTATGTATGTATATTATTATATAATATAGTATATATGTATCTATGTATATGTGTAGCTATAGTCTATGTAAGTTTATTCACCTACACACACTCATGTTTCTCTTTTATACTGTCTCCTCTCTCAGGCCTACTGGAAGAGATTTCTGTAGAAATAAGTAGTGCCTTTGTACATTGTTTATATATTTTTTAACTGTCCTTTGTATTTTGTGTGTTTGTACAAAAAATAAAAATAAAAAAAATTGGCTGATTTCGAAGATCTTGAATATTATACGTTGTAGGCATAGTTTCATTTATTTTTATGATTTTAAAGATTTCTGTTGACCAATTAGGAGTATAGCCTTTATGAAAACAATTTTTATATTTACTTATGCGAACACGATCTCCGATTTCTAGTTTGTGTTTTTAGGTTGTGTTTTCTTGTGTGATTTTAAAATATTTTTCCTTATTAGAATTTCATTTTCAATATTAACGTCAACAGGTTTACAGTCAATAGTACGGTGTTTTGTATTGTTGTAATTAAAGACTATACTTTCTAAAGGTTTTTCTATCCATCTATAGGTTCCATTTAAACTGAATGTTTTGTAGAGTTTGTTTTTTAAAGTTTTAATTACTCTTTCTGCAATCGAAGCTTTCTTAATTGAAAACGATGAATAATGATTATTATTAAAACGTTTCATTAATCTTGAAAATGTATCATTATAAAATTCAGTTCCTAAGTCGGTTTGTAAATGGTTAGGGGAACGATCACATGTACTTAAAACATTTTCAAATGCATTAGTTACTTCTAATTTTGATTTTGACTTCAAGGGTACAGTCCAAACATATTTAGAAAAACAGTCAATTATAACTAAGATGTAACTGAAACCTTTATTGTAATTTTTAATTTTTCTTAAATCAATAAGATCAGCTTGCCATAAGTCATCGATTCCTTTTAAAATAACACAACGACGTGCAAAGTTTTTTCTAGCTGTTTTATGTAATTCATTCACGACCTGTTGCTTTATCATTTTGAGACGGATTGTTAGTCTTCCTCGTACCGCTGTTCGTTATTTTATGATCAATATAAGATGTCATACTTGTTTTTAAATGGTCTAATGAGGCTTGAATTTCTTTTGTAATCTCCATTTTTATTTTGTCTATTAATATTTGGACATCTTTTTTAGCGCACAAGTCATCAATTTTCTCATCTACATATTCCTTATTAGCAGCATCGTCTGCTTCAACAGGATTAATAACGCCTCGTAGTCTACTCATTTGCAAATTAAACTCGCCATTTGCAGTTTTTAATATTGTTTTGTCTGCGATATCAAAAATATCTGACAATCGCATCCTTTTGTGAATATGATGACCAAATTTATCTATATTCATTATGTGTGTACAGAGAGAAAGCTTAAATGAAAATGAAAACCATAATTATTTACCAAGATATTTATTAATTTATATTGATGTCCAATTTTATTTGTTGTAGGTCTCGTTCCCCCCATACAACATTGTTTATATTATCATTAGCTAAAACAATATTAGGTTCAATTACCTTTAAATCACATTCCACTTGTAAAGGCAAATGATCAGACCAAAAACTATCACATACTACCTTCACATTAACGATTGTGCGACGCGCTGCCCCAGTGACAATACAGTGGTCGAGCCACCGTTTGCACCCGTGCGCCTCACTTACAAACGTAAACGATTCAGGCGGTAGGAGTTCGATATCCGCGCATGACCAACGCTGTTCATCGCAAAATTTTAATAACTCGCAGCAAAACAATTCATTATTATGAGCATTATAGTCTCCTAACATAAACACCGATTGGATATTACTGTTTTCTATAATTGCATTCATCTCACTTAAGACGTCTGTAAATTCAATCAGGTTATCATTACAATCAATAGGCATATAAACGGAAAAGATTAGTATTTCTCGTTCAAACAATTGCACTTTGATAACAGTAAATTTAAATCGATTATTACATGTGGCGACTTCAATGTTAATTTATTAGAAAAATCAGGTTCCAGCATTAAAATCATCAACCTTTTTCAGTCATACAATCTAAGTAACATATTCTTGGAGCCTACTAGAATTACTGCTACTTCAGCTACATGTTTGGATAATATTTACACCAATATTATACCAGATCAAAAGAAAATTATAAACCTACTGGACTCCGATCACTGTGGACAGCTGATCTGTTTTCATAGTGAAAAGAGAAAAGTAGCTAAAAAGGATATCACAGTTAATCCAAAAACACATGGTCGCTTGGAGGCATTTAAAAATAAACTTAGTCATAAGTTACCTTTATTACCCTATAATAGTGACCCTAATAAGCTTTATGATTCTTTTTTTAATATTTATTGCAAAGATTTTAATTCTACTTTTACACCCAAAAAGATCAGAGTTAATGGAACTGCATCTTTCAGTGAATGGGCCACTGTTGGTATTCATAAAAGTAGGAAGAGACTTTATGAGCTGTACAATGAAAGAACTTATATCACTACCCCGGAGTTTAATTCTTATGTTAAAAGCTACTCCAAACTATTTAAGAAGGTTTGTTGTATAGCAAAGTCTCTTTATATTAACTCGAAAATAATAAATAGTAAGAATGTAATTAAAATGACTTGGAACATTATCAACAATGAAACAGGGAGATCTGTTGGCCGTAACAGTGAATATAGTCTTATTATTGATGAACAAATAATTAAATCAGACTTGGAAGTTGCCACCGCATTTGAAAATTTCTTTACGGGTATTCCTGTTGTGGTCACTAGATCCTTAAATTCATCACCCACTGTTGCAGAGAACCTACTTAGGGAAAATGTAAAAGCTAGCTTTATTGAATTTAATTTTAAACATGTTAACAGTAGCGATATTATTAAAACTTTCAGTACTCTAAATGTAAAAAAAACTGCAGACCTGTGGGGAAATTCTGTTGACGTTGCTAAATCTATTATTCACATTGTAGCACCCACTTTATCCTTTATATTTAATCAATGTATTGATGATAGTGGTAAATTTCCTGATCTTATGAAAAATAGTAAGATTATACCTCTGTTTGAGTCAGGTAGCACGTCAGACCCTACTAATTTTAGACCGATATCAGTGCTACCAACATTCAGTAAAATTTTTGAAAAAATAATTTTAGATCAGTTACAAGGTTTCTTTTACGCCAACAACCTAATTAATAGAAAACAGTTTGGCTTTACCAAGCGTCGTTCAACAACCGATGCCGAACATTTTTGATGCATGGGAAGAGTCACACGATGCCTTGGGTATCTTTTGCGATTTATCTAAGGCATTCGATTGCGTTTTTCACGATACATTGATCAGGAAGTTACACCACTATGGCGTGAGAAACACTTCTCTGAATCTTCTTATTTCGTACCTGGGTAAGAGGATTCAGAAGGTCAATGGAAAGAGATCTCCGGGGTCGGTTGTTACTATGGGAGTTCCGCAAGGTTCAATTCTTGGCCCTTTTTTATTTCTAATTTATATTAATGATTTACCCTATCTGATGGGAGATAATCAAGAGATAGTGTTGTTTGCAGACGATACCTCGCTTTTATTTAAACTAAAACGTCAGCAAAGGACTACATACGATGTGGACACTGCTATCTCGAAAGTGGTACATTGGTTCAATGCAAATAATTTAGTTTTGAATGAAAACAAAACTAAATGTATTAAGTTTACAACGCCTAACGTTAGACAAGTTAAAACCAGTGTACTAATTAACGGTGGAGAGTTGGATCTTGTAGATACCACTGTATTTCTAGGCATTACCTTAGATGCTAAGCTTCAGTGGGGCCCACATATAGAGAAATTGACGAAGAAGCTTAGTTCTGCAGCTTATGCCGTTAAAAAAATTCGTAATTTAACGAATATAGATACAGCTCGGTTAGTTTATTTTAGTTATTTCCATAGCGTGATGTCATACGGCATTCTACTGTGGGGGAATGCTGCTGACATCCAAACTATTTTTGTGTTGCAGAAAAGGGCTATTCGATCAATTTATAACTTAAGTCCCAGATATTCACTGAGGGAGAAATTTAAAGAAATTGATATTATGACTGTTCCATCACAGTATATTTACGAAAATCTTTTATATGCTTACAAGAATATCAATCTCTTTGAAAAGCATTGTGATATCCATAATATTAATACTAGGAATAAGAATAAATTTGTTGTTCCTGCAACTAGGCTCCAGAAAATCAGTAAATCCTTTAGATGTCAATGTATACGCTTTTATAACAAAATTCCAACCCATGTACAAACTTTAAGTCTCACCAGATTTAAATCCTTTATCAAACAGAGACTTTGTGCTACTATACGTTAAAAGATTACATGGACGATAAAACTGCTTGGGATTGAATAGTTCTAATGAACGGCTATCGAAGTGGCTATCGAACGTCTTTTATTGTAATTTATTATAATTTTGACATTGTTTTTTTTTTCGTGACATTGATGTTAATTATTTTTTTTTATTTTTTTTTTGACATTATTTTATTTCCTGACATGAATTGTATAGGTGTACCTATAGATTTTTAATTATTATTATTATTTGAATTTATTTATTTTTTATTTTTGACATTATGTTAATGTTATGTTTTTGACATAATTATTTTATATTTGACATTATGTTGATTTTTATGCAATGAGATTATTATTTTATTGTTACATACATATCTATGTGAATGTGAGCACTTTGTAGGTAGTTAAACATACGCTTATAAACTAATGTCTGGCGGCTTTGGGTTTTTGAAATGGCCTACGCAAATGTCCCGCTGTTCTTGCATAGACGTGCGTCGGGTCGTTAAGCTCCCTCAATAATGGTTGAGCTAAACGATGGCTGACGTATGCGTGCTGTCAGTATGGACAGGTCAACTCAAAGCTGCACTGGCGCTTTCTTCAAAAGGCCATCTCAGACTTTAACCTACATAGTCAGGCTCACATATTGTATCCAAAATGTTTGGACTTTAAAAGAGACCATGATTCTCTGAGTTTGTTTCGGCATTTCTTCTCAGAGGTCGTCAGTTAGGAAATGCCGATGTCAACTAGATACTAAAAAAAAATGTACATGACTTGTAAAAGTGTCTTTAAAAAGATCTATTTACAGAAATAAACAATCAATCAATCAATCATTTGATACACACAGACGCCTAATACAGTCAACCGACGTTTTTACACATTTACAATTGAAGCTTAGCATCTTTACAGATCTATCCATTTTTGTTATGTGTGTTGGTGATCTGTGTCTCTCCTGAGCCTAAAGCATCTGTTTTGAAGTTTACAAATCTTCGGTAGGATACGCCGTCTGGCCAAAACTCATCGTTCATGAAAACATCTTCATTACGTCTGGGTACAAAAACTTTGTAACTGTTATAGTCTTTAGACTTTTTCATTATCATTTTCTCCACATGTACCAGTAAATTCGATTTTTCTTTTATGTACGTAGTGATATCCTCTATAGATACCGCTTTGTCCACATTATATACATATATAGGAATTTTTATATCTGCTGCTTTAAATTTTCCGTCTGAATTTACAACAGCCTTTCCTTTTTTACCAGTAAATCTCTTCTTTTTCTGAACTACTATCCAGTCATCATAGCTCTTCACTGGAATTTGCTCTCCTCTCTCTACAACATTTGCAAAATTTTGTTGTATACTAATTTGATCTTTATTCGACACGACAGTGTGTCCCGACTCCTTTACTTGCTCCGGCGCAACGGCCGGCTCGTGATGCGTCATTGCGTTATCGGCGGCTCGTACATTGTTTATAACTTGCCTGCCTTTCTCTGTGTTACTACCCTCAACACGATTTTGTTTTTGTTTTTTACCCTCCATCTGTGAGGATTGCATATTAGCTAGACTACTAGGTGTAGTCAAAACAGTGCCAGAACCCAAAGTGTTTTGGTTATCACCCACTCGTTTTATGTTTGAGGTTGTCTTGAGGTTTTCTAGTTCCAACTTTATTGATTCCAATTGTTGAGCAGTAACATATTGCTCCTTCACCTGTTTGATGTCCCTCTGAATCAAAAGTAGATCTTTGAGAAGTTTTGTCACATCAACATGATCAAAAAGCACTGGTGGAAGCTTTTGAAGGTCCCGTGCAACAAAAATTGGTATCATTTTGGGATCGGTTTCTTTCAAAAGACATAATATATCATCTATCTCGCCTTGTGGGTTCAATTGCCTTATTATTGATGAACAAATAATTAAATCAGACTTGGAAGTTGCCACCGCATTTGAAAATTTCTTTACGGGTATTCCTGTTGTGGTCACTAGATCCTTAAATTCATCACCCACTGTTGCAGAGAACCTACTTAGGGAAAATGTAAAAGCTAGCTTTATTGAATTTAATTTTAAACATGTTAACAGTAGCGATATTATTAAAACTTTCAGTACTCTAAATGTAAAAAAAACTGCAGACCTGTGGGGAAATTCTGTTGACGTTGCTAAATCTATTATTCACATTGTAGCACCCACTTTATCCTTTATATTTAATCAATGTATTGATGATAGTGGTAAATTTCCTGATCTTATGAAAAATAGTAAGATTATACCTCTGTTTGAGTCAGGTAGCACGTCAGACCCTACTAATTTTAGACCGATATCAGTGCTACCAACATTCAGTAAAATTTTTGAAAAAATAATTTTAGATCAGTTACAAGGTTTCTTTTACGCCAACAACCTAATTAATAGAAAACAGTTTGGCTTTACCAAGCGTCGTTCAACAACCGATGCCGAACATTTTTGATGCATGGGAAGAGTCACACGATGCCTTGGGTATCTTTTGCGATTTATCTAAGGCATTCGATTGCGTTTTTCACGATACATTGATCAGGAAGTTACACCACTATGGCGTGAGAAACACTTCTCTGAATCTTCTTATTTCGTACCTGGGTAAGAGGATTCAGAAGGTCAATGGAAAGAGATCTCCGGGGTCGGTTGTTACTATGGGAGTTCCGCAAGGTTCAATTCTTGGCCCTTTTTTATTTCTAATTTATATTAATGATTTACCCTATCTGATGGGAGATAATCAAGAGATAGTGTTGTTTGCAGACGATACCTCGCTTTTATTTAAACTAAAACGTCAGCAAAGGACTACATACGATGTGGACACTGCTATCTCGAAAGTGGTACATTGGTTCAATGCAAATAATTTAGTTTTGAATGAAAACAAAACTAAATGTATTAAGTTTACAACGCCTAACGTTAGACAAGTTAAAACCAGTGTACTAATTAACGGTGGAGAGTTGGATCTTGTAGATACCACTGTATTTCTAGGCATTACCTTAGATGCTAAGCTTCAGTGGGGCCCACATATAGAGAAATTGACGAAGAAGCTTAGTTCTGCAGCTTATGCCGTTAAAAAAATTCGTAATTTAACGAATATAGATACAGCTCGGTTAGTTTATTTTAGTTATTTCCATAGCGTGATGTCATACGGCATTCTACTGTGGGGGAATGCTGCTGACATCCAAACTATTTTTGTGTTGCAGAAAAGGGCTATTCGATCAATTTATAACTTAAGTCCCAGATATTCACTGAGGGAGAAATTTAAAGAAATTGATATTATGACTGTTCCATCACAGTATATTTACGAAAATCTTTTATATGCTTACAAGAATATCAATCTCTTTGAAAAGCATTGTGATATCCATAATATTAATACTAGGAATAAGAATAAATTTGTTGTTCCTGCAACTAGGCTCCAGAAAATCAGTAAATCCTTTAGATGTCAATGTATACGCTTTTATAACAAAATTCCAACCCATGTACAAACTTTAAGTCTCACCAGATTTAAATCCTTTATCAAACAGAGACTTTGTGCTACTATACGTTAAAAGATTACATGGACGATAAAACTGCTTGGGATTGAATAGTTCTAATGAACGGCTATCGAAGTGGCTATCGAACGTCTTTTATTGTAATTTATTATAATTTTGACATTGTTTTTTTTTTCGTGACATTGATGTTAATTATTTTTTTTTATTTTTTTTTTGACATTATTTTATTTCCTGACATGAATTGTATAGGTGTACCTATAGATTTTTAATTATTATTATTATTTGAATTTATTTATTTTTTATTTTTGACATTATGTTAATGTTATGTTTTTGACATAATTATTTTATATTTGACATTATGTTGATTTTTATGCAATGAGATTATTATTTTATTGTTACATACATATCTATGTGAATGTGAGCACTTTGTAGGTAGTTAAACATACGCTTATAAACTAATGTCTGGCGGCTTTGGGTTTTTGAAATGGCCTACGCAAATGTCCCGCTGTTCTTGCATAGACGTGCGTCGGGTCGTTAAGCTCCCTCAATAATGGTTGAGCTAAACGATGGCTGACGTATGCGTGCTGTCAGTATGGACAGGTCAACTCAAAGCTGCACTGGCGCTTTCTTCAAAAGGCCATCTCAGACTTTAACCTACATAGTCAGGCTCACATATTGTATCCAAAATGTTTGGACTTTAAAAGAGACCATGATTCTCTGAGTTTGTTTCGGCATTTCTTCTCAGAGGTCGTCAGTTAGGAAATGCCGATGTCAACTAGATACTAAAAAAAAAATGTACATGACTTGTAAAAGTGTCTTTAAAAAGATCTATTTACAGAAATAAACAATCAATCAATCAATCATTTGATACACACAGACGCCTAATACAGTCAACCGACGTTTTTACACATTTACAATTGAAGCTTAGCATCTTTACAGATCTATCCATTTTTGTTATGTGTGTTGGTGATCTGTGTCTCTCCTGAGCCTAAAGCATCTGTTTTGAAGTTTACAAATCTTCGGTAGGATACGCCGTCTGGCCAAAACTCATCGTTCATGAAAACATCTTCATTACGTCTGGGTACAAAAACTTTGTAACTGTTATAGTCTTTAGACTTTTTCATTATCATTTTCTCCACATGTACCAGTAAATTCGATTTTTCTTTTATGTACGTAGTGATATCCTCTATAGATACCGCTTTGTCCACATTATATACATATATAGGAATTTTTATATCTGCTGCTTTAAATTTTCCGTCTGAATTTACAACAGCCTTTCCTTTTTTACCAGTAAATCTCTTCTTTTTCTGAACTACTATCCAGTCATCATAGCTCTTCACTGGAATTTGCTCTCCTCTCTCTACAACATTTGCAAAATTTTGTTGTATACTAATTTGATCTTTATTCGACACGACAGTGTGTCCCGACTCCTTTACTTGCTCCGGCGCAACGGCCGGCTCGTGATGCGTCATTGCGTTATCGGCGGCTCGTACATTGTTTATAACTTGCCTGCCTTTCTCTGTGTTACTACCCTCAACACGATTTTGTTTTTGTTTTTTACCCTCCATCTGTGAGGATTGCATATTAGCTAGACTACTAGGTGTAGTCAAAACAGTGCCAGAACCCAAAGTGTTTTGGTTATCACCCACTCGTTTTATGTTTGAGGTTGTCTTGAGGTTTTCTAGTTCCAACTTTATTGATTCCAATTGTTGAGCAGTAACATATTGCTCCTTCACCTGTTTGATGTCCCTCTGAATCAAAAGTAGATCTTTGAGAAGTTTTGTCACATCAACATGATCAAAAAGCACTGGTGGAAGCTTTTGAAGGTCCCGTGCAACAAAAATTGGTATCATTTTGGGATCGGTTTCTTTCAAAAGACATAATATATCATCTATCTCGCGTTGTGTTTTCCCCGCTCGTTTTCTGTTGATGTTACGCTTCGATGTAGGAACGGATTCAAACAAGAGACTTTTAGCCTTCTGTATCTCCTCTTCCGTAAATGCACTCATACAAATTTGGCTAATACTTTCATTGTCCATAACTTCTATTTTGTTACAAATGAAAGATAGAACTTCATTGATAACTATGTTACAATTAGAACATTTTAACACTTGCGATGACATCGTCATCGTTCAATGCACAACCGGTTCGTATACTCGCGTATTTGCACGTCTATCAGCTGAGAGCGCACGCACAGTACTGATATTATGAGGCCTGCTCTGATGTTATATCCTATCATACAAAAAAAAAATCATCAAAATCAATTCACGGTAATGACGGAGTAATAGCGCCACATACAAACCAAACAAAAAACATACAGTCGAATTTAGAACCTCCAGGTTTTTTTTAAGTTGAAAATAAAAGCGTAAAGAAATTTAAAGAATATAGAAACCTATAAATGTAAAATATTAAAATGCATAAAACAACGAAGACCCATATATTGTTAGTTCAACACACTACGTATTTTTATTATTTGTTTGTAGGCTTGTTTTTTAAATCATACAAGTTCGTACCTATGTATCTCTTATTACTTCTCATTAGTTCGCCTTGTACGCATGCTTGTATATAAGTTTAAAATAAATAAAATGAAAATGCCTTATTTTAATAAAAAGTGAAATCCTGCAAAACAATGCGATAAAATGTTCAATTCATGTTGTAGCAGCCCTGACCCTATTCAAACTTTACCGTTCCTAATCAACTTTCATATGTCCCTATTTACCAAGTATAGGCGACTCTATTTGTACTTTAGCCGTCCCTTGTCACCCCGTTACCGTATTTATTCACCTCGAAAAAATAAACAATCCCAGAGGTTTTAAAGAAAACGATTTCAAACAAAAACTATGTAAAATCTAGACTTACCTCTTTTTGTGTAGCTTCTTAAAGATATTATATCGTTGGCTAACTCCACACGTTGTCAAAGAAACACTAGAATTTCGAAAAACGGTCAACTTAAGGGACAATACCGCAACCTCACATCTACAGTCTTATTTGAAAGAAGATTTTTGACACCTTTTACTAACTTCACAACGCTTCGGTGTTGCCAGATAGAAGATAATATATTCTACTTTTAGAAGAAAAAAAAGGTAGCATTTGGAAGTTCTTGTTTTTTTATTTTGTGGCTTTGAAACTAGATTCCTCGATTTGACCCTATTTACCCCTGAGTCCTTATTCACCCCGTTTTACGGTACTCGACGTAGGTGTTTAAAAACTGACATTATTCGACTTATCATGGCGGATTGTTGAATTTTGTAGTTTTATTTTAATAAATATATTTATCAATGAGATTGATAAATATATTAAAAATACGTCGGCTAAAAACTAATAAAATTTATTTGGCAAAGTGCAAATCAAGCCCTTTCATATGATACCCCATTTGAACTAGTAACTTCAATTTGAAATTCAGATTCCTATAACAATATTCAGACCCCCTATTTTTTAAGATTTAATTACACACTATGAGTTTTGATTCCCTTGGGGGTGTCGAATAATGCGTTTTTTGCTGATTCAACGGCCGTATCTTTTTTTTACGTAAACTTAGAAGTTTGATTTTTTCACAACTTCATAGGACCGTAGACCTGAGTATACGGTTTAAATTTCAACTTGATACCTCTACGTATTTGTGAAATAAAGGGTCTTGACAGACAGACAGACGGACAGACAGACAGACAGACAGACAGACGGACAACAAAGTGATCTTATAAGGGTTCCGTTTTTTCCTCTTGAGGTACGGAACCCTAGAAATAATATTATTATGTGTAGAATTTGCGACACGTGAAATTGAATTGTAAAATCATTGGTACAAATAAATATTATTCCATATTTACAAATCGCTCAGTATTTACATCAAAGGGACAGCCGCCACGCCGCCGCGCCGCGCCGCACAGTGGACCGAAAATCGACTTTCATAGACATATAATTCATTTCTTCCAAAGTGTCTACTTTCATAGTTGGATATGCTTCAGAATACTACCAGTATGTCTATAAATATCAACATTATGATATTGCACACCAAATGGCGCACACAACATTTTTTCTTAAAAAAATTGTATGGAGCTGATATGAAAAAGGGTTATATCTCCGCAATCGCACAATTGGCCGTAATTTCCCTTTAGGGGATTACTGCTGGAATTAAAAAAAAAAATTGATATACTTTTTTTTAAAAAAATCATAATTATTTTCTAATATTTTTTTCTAAATTTGACATAACATCTGCAATTACTGCCTAAATTATAAGCCCAACTTTCCAATAAACACCATGAAATCTAGAATAACTGCCTCCTAATTAGCGTCTTTAATTTCCAAGAATCTATTAAATATATAAAAGGGAATTACGGCCAATTGTGCGATTGCGGAGATATAACCCTTTTTCATATCAGCTCCATACAAATTTTTAAAGAAAAAATTCTGTGTGCGCCATTTGGTGTGCAATATCATAATGTTGATATTTATAGACATACTGGTAGTATTCTGAAGCATATCCAACTATGAAAGTAGACACTTTGGAAGAAATGAATTATATGTCTATGAAAGTCGATTTTCAGCCCACCGTGCGCCGCGTCCGGCGGTAAAATGTCTTTGACGAATTTTCAAAATAATGTCGATGCGCAAAGGGTGCATATTACAATGTTGTCGGTTGGAATGGGTTACCCTGTTACAGTGTTACAGGGTTTTGAAAGGGTTACCTGTTCGGAAGCGCTTCGACAGTGTAACATGTATCACGGGGTTTCTTTTTGAAGCGCTTAAAAAAACCCCTTCAAAAACCCAACGAACGAGTATCCGGACGGTCCCTGCACAACAGGCGTCCCGCTTCTACAAAGGCGGCGAGTATTTGACATAGGTATAGGTAGTTAACTGGCGAATATTGTGTATTATTAAGGTGCTGCTACACTAATACATTTACTAACAAATGTTAGGTATTGCTACTTTCTATTAAGAATTGTTAACTGTTTTAAGTGCTCCTACACCGAAGGAAATTGTTAACAAACCATAGACTAATATATACTATCGGAAATAGACTGGCAACTTGGACATTTTTGGCGACTGCAACGCTACCTGTGAACTATCTTTGTAATTTTATTTCGTTTCATTGACGATAGATGGCGCTTATTGCAGTATTTCGCCGTGCCATTTAATGTATTTATTATTTATCTAATAATCAAGGTAAGTAGCTTTGGCAAAAACAAATAAAACCACATAAAATAATATAATCACGTAAAATTTATTATTTACACAACAAAAGAAACATAGAACACAGTCGATTAAAATAAAATAAAGATGTAATCTTTTTGTATTTTTTAGCTTATTTCAAGCTAAGATTTTTTAATTTTTGATTAAGAAAGAAAAATTCAACCTCAGGCGGGACTCGAATCAAATTTCTTAATCAAAAATTAAAAAATCTTAGCTTGAAATAAGCTAAAAAATACAAAAAGATTGTATAAAGGTAATGCAATATCATCCGGAATCTACTCGCTGTAAAGGGAGAATTCTGGGTTGGGCAGAATTGTCCAATCGATGTTGCTATGTCGCCGTAAAGACATAAGTAACATAAAGAAAGAAAAATTCAGCACATCAGGCGGATACCTCGGTGGCTCAGTTGGCAGAGCGTCTGGAGTACCGATCCAGAAGACGCGGGTTCGAGTCCCGCCTGAGGTTGAATTTTTCTTTCTTAATCAAAAATTAAAAAATCTTAGCTTGAAATAAGCTAAAAAATACAAAAAGATTGTATAAAGGTAATGCAATATCATCCGGAATCTACTCGCTGTAAAGGGAGAATTCTGGGTTGGGCAGAATTGTCCAATCGATGTTGCTATGTCGCCGTAAAGACATAAGTAACATAAAGAAAGAAAAATTCAACACATCAGGCGGATACCTCGGTGGCTCAGTTGGCAGAGCGTCTGGAGTACCGATCCAGAAGACGCGGGTTCGAGTCCCGCCTGAGGTTGAATTTTTCTTTCTTAATCAAAAATTAAAGATGTAATTTAGACCAGGATAATTGTTGAAACAAAAAATAATATAATAGGATGAAACCCATTGAAAAAACAAGAGAATATAACAAAAACAATAAGAATATCATAGGAAAACTAGACGTGAACACTGAAAACAACTCAAATTACACCGAAACACTAAAATAATTACACACGAGCATGTAAATAAAGCGGCAGCCATTAATTTTGTGAGTTGACATTACTGAAACGTATATTACTACTTTACTACCATACGGTTATAATAATTCGAATAAAACGCAAACGGGACATACCTTTCTAGGGGAGACTACGAATTGTGGCATTCGCCACCTTTACCATTATGTCCATGTTCAACATCTAATTGTGAATACGAGCAATCTGCTCATCACATACTGTGGGAGTGTGGTTTATGGCAAAGTGAACGCAATATTATGTTTGACAGTTTGCAAATTAAATCTGGGGTGATTTACTACTCGGACCTTGTTGCGACTAGGATGAATTTCCGTGCGTTTAGGCGTTTTTGCCATACCTATTATTGGAATCAGATATAATAGCTCATATTTTAGGACCCATAACTTAATAATGTCATCCGTGGTGCCTGGCAACTGGGCTTAACCCAGTTGTAAACATCTACTCTTATGTCAATGACATGTAAACTCTATTCTGTCTCTCGCTTGGTAAGGAGGGAAGTGGAAAACTGTTATTTTCTTACTCCTCCGATTTAATTTCATGATTAATTTCGCTGCGGGTTCCAAGACAGTTAATATCATTCCCCTGGGACACGTCGAGCTTCATTGTCTCGACGATATTTTGGATGGTTACTATTGTTGATCCTGGCTTACAGGAGTTGCAGTAGTAGGGACTTAGGGTGGTGGGCACGTCCCATTAAAAAAAAAAAAAAAAAAAAAACTGGCCAATACGTTGGCCAGTTTACTAATAAAGCCAAAAAGCAACTGGAGGCAGTGCAGAATAGTGCAGCGCTGGCCAGAAACGCCACGGAGGATAAGGTGACTTGCCTCTCTGAGTCCTCCGTGAGCAGTAATGTGGAGCAGGACGTGAGCGAAATGCTCACGTCTGAAATTTCAGTGAAGGCGCGGGATGCCTTGACGGCCTTGCGAAAAGTCGGAAGGGTATCCAAAGGCCTCAGTAGTCCCTGCCAAAGGGACATCAAGGCAGCCACCGCCTTCCTGGAAGAGGCTTCGCTTCTTAGGCGCTCAGAGACGGAGGAGATACGGAGGTTACAGTCCGTAGTCTCCCGTCTCTCGGCCCGAATGTCCGATCTCGAAAGAGAATATACGGACTACCGGGCCGAAGTCGCGAAGGAGCGACTACAGAAAGAGGTGAGGTCCACGCAGCTGGAGTCTGCCTCAGAGCTCGTTCGTATCATCCGCGAGTAGACCATGAGCGCGCTCAATACTCGCCTTGCGGCGTTAGAGGGAAGAATCCTGCGCCCGCCTCTGAAAGGGGACCGCGTAGTGTAGCCGACTCTGGTGGCCACCTACGCGGCTAAGACTGCCGCAACGCAAGCGGAACTACGGGCCACTCGGTCCGCCGCACCGGCCCGACCGAATGCGACTACTTCGGCCGCGCCCAAGCGGGCAAGCCAATTGGCGTCCTCGAGCGGTCAACAGGCCGCTCCACAGGCCTCACAAAGCCCCCCATCCCAGCCCGCACCGGCAAAGGGCGACAAGTAAAAGAGAGGAAGAAGGAAGAAGGGAGGTGCTGCTACCCAAGCACCACCTGCCACGCAGTCTGCCCCCAAGCCCGACCAGGGAGGATGGGAGAAAGTGGGCGCAAAGAAGCAGGCTCAAAAGGTCAAGAAAGCGGTGGCTAAAAAGGCTAAAAAGGCTGAACAGGAGGCTGAACAGGAAGCCAAAAAGACGGCGGCCAGGCTCCGCGCCCCTCGATCCGCGGCTGTAGTGCTCACACTGCAGCCCAAAGCCGTTAAGAGGGGCGTCACCTATGCCGATTTGCTAAGCAAGGCTAAAGCTGAGATTAGTCTTGGCGACCTCGGCATTGCGGGCATACGCTGTAAAACGACAGCGACCGGGGCCTGAATGCTTGAGGTCCCTGGTGCCACCACCACCAGCGGTCCGAAGGCCGATGCCCTCGCCGAAAAGCTGAGGGCGGCCTTAGAGTCGGACACCTGTAAGGTGTCCAGGCCCACCAAGTGCGCAGCCCGGCGCATTCTGGGCCTCGATGACTCCGTAACTTCCAACGAAGTTAAGACGGCCGTCGCAAAGTCCGGAGGTTGCTGAGAGGACAGTGTCAAGTCGGGGCCAATTCGGAAAGGCTTCGACGGTATGGGGACAGCAGTCGTAAGCTGTCCTGTCGAAGCGGTCCGCCGAGTCCTCGACGGCCGCCGATTGCTGGTGGGGTAGGTTTCGGCGCAGGTAAAGCTGCTCAAGGCCCGGCCCATGGGGTGCTACCGATGCCACGTAAACGGCCACGTTGGCGTCAAATGCACCTCAGAAATTGACTGCAGCGGGTGCTGTTTCCACTGCGGTCAATTCTGTGAGGCAGCGCCGCACTGCCACGTCTGTGCGGCAGCTAGCCAGCCGGCCGACCATCTTGCGGGCAGTAAAACCTGCGCTCCGCCGGCCAAATCAAAAGGGAGCCTGGCCACCAAACCGGGCGCCACCAAACCGGGCGCCACCAAAGCGGCCGCAATTGTAGAGCGCCGTAAGGAGCAGGAGGAAGCGACTATGGACACCCAATAATGGATCCAGAGCTTCGCTTCCTTCAAGCAAACATCAACCACTGCGCCAGGGCTCAGAATCTATTGATGCAGAGCCTGACGCAGTGGTCTATCAACGTGGCGGTGGTCGCCCAGGCGCTCTTCATCCCGCCCAGGGATGACTGGATGGGCTCCATCGATGGCTTGGTGGCCATCATTATTTCGAGGGCCGCCGCTGGGTGCCCGTTTCTTAGAGTAGTCTCGAGAGGACGTGGATACGTGGCGGCGGAGTTCGTAGGCTTCGTCGTGCTGGGGGTGTATTTTTCCCCCAACAAAACTCTCGCCGACTTCGAATTGTTTCTGGTGGAACTAGGTACGATCGTCGATCGCAGCTATCCTCGACCGGTGTTGGCCCTCGGGGACTTCAACGCCAAGTCCGCGGCTTGGGGTTCCCCGGTTACAAATGCCAAAGGCAGGGTGCTCGAGGAGTGGGCCCTCTCTACAGGCCAACTCATCCTCAACCGAGGTTCCGTTCTCACGTGCGTGCGACAGCGGGGCGGTTCAATAGTGGACATTACGTTCGCCAGCCCCGCCCTAGCGCACCAAGTTCGGAACTGGCGCGTCGTCGAGGAGGTGGAGACTCTATCGGATCATCGTTATATCCGATTTGAGGTCTCCGCCCAAACCTCCGATGCGCCCCGGCCGGTACTAGCGACTCCGTCTGGGGTCGGTCCGCGGTGGGCGCTGACACGGCTGGATAGGGATGCCCTGTTGGAAGCCTCCATCGTAAAGACCTGGGTGACCGCACCGTACAGGCCTGTCGACATCGTTGAAGAGGCCGAGTGGTTCCAACGGGCTCTGATGCTGATCTGCGATGCGGCTATGCCCCGGGTTCGGTCTGGATTCGTGGGGCGTCAGGTGTACTGGTGGTCGCGAGTCATAGAGATGCTGCGCTGCGCTTGTGTCCCAGCGCGACGCCAGCACGCCAGACACCGCCGGAGGCGCATCCGCACGCAGGATGCGGCAGCCGTAGAGGCGGAACTATACGAGGGTTACAGAGCTGCGAAGCTCGCTCTTGTTGAGGCGATAGAGGGAGCCAAAATTTCGGCTCGCGAGGCACTGATGGCGACTCTGGACCGAGATCCTTGGGTGGATCCGTACCTCATGGTACGGGGTAAACTTCGCCCGTGGGCTCCCCCGCTGTCCCAGAGTCTCCAGCCGCAGCTGCTTGAGGACGTGGTGAGCGCTCTATTCCCCTCACAGGGTGAGCACAGCCCACCGCCTATGGTTCCGCCTTCTGCGCCCGACGCGGGAGAGGATGAAGACGTGCCCGAAGTGACCCGGGTATGGGACCCGGGATATGAGAGTGGCGGTGAAATGGCTTCAGACCAAGAATACCGCCCCAGCACCTGACGGCATTCCAGGTCGCGCATGGGTCCTGGCTCTGAAGGCCCGATTGGTGATGCTCTTCAGCGCGTGCCTCGAGCGGGGTCAGTTTCCAGGTCGGTGGTAGACTGGGAAGCTGGTTTTGCTGAGGAAAGAGGGGCGCCCTGCGGACAGTCCATCTGCATACCGGCCCATAGTGTTGCTGGATGAGGCGGGAAAACTTTTCGATAAAGTCATTGCCGACCGCCTTATCGCACACCTCACTCGTGTGGGACCGGATTTGGCGGACAACCAAACTGGTTGTCCGCCAAACCCGCGTGTGAGAGCCGGGGCGGAGGATGCTGTGTCTCGAGGCGAGGTGGTCTTGGCGGTGTCACTCGACATCACCAATGCCTTCAACTCCTTGCCTTGGAGCTGCATCAGGGCGGCACTCGTGTATCATCGGGTGCCGGCCTACCTCCGTCCCATAGTCGGGGCGTATTTGACAGATAGAGCTGTCATTTACCCGGGTCGTGAAGGATGGAGTCGGCGAGAGATGTCGTGCGGTGTTCCGCAGGGTTCGATCCTGGGGCCGCTCCTGTGGAACATCGGTTACGACTGGGTGCTGCGCGGTGCGCTTCTTCCCGGCGTCGGCGTGATTTGCTACGCCGGTGACACGCTAGTGACAGCGAGGGGAGAGACGCACCAGCAGGCGGCCATTCTGGCCACAGCAGGGGTTGCGCAGGTCGTAAGAAGGATCCGGCAGTTAGGTCTCGAGGTGGCCTTATCCAAGTCCGAGGCCCTATTTTTCACGGGCCTCGTAGGGGGCCACCTCTAGGATCTCATATCTTGGTGGGAGGTGTCCGCATCGACGTCGAGTCGACGATGAAGTATCTCGAACTCATGCTCGACAGCCGGTGGGACTTCGGACACCATTTCCGAAGGTTGGGCCCCAAATTAATGGGCACCGCATCAGCTCTGTCGCGGCTGCTGCCCAATCTGGGCGGGCCCAACGCCCTGCCGGAGGCTGTATATGGGGATCGTGCGATCCATGGCACTCTACGGAGCGCCAATATGGGGGGGAAACCTGGCGGCCCGTAACACTGTGCTGCTGCGCAGACCGCAGCGGGCGATGGCCGTCAGAGTTATAAGGGGATATCGTACGATCTCCTTCGAGGCGGCGAGCCTCCTTGCCGGATCCCTGCCCTGGGACCTCGAAGCGAAGGCCCTCGCGTCGCTATACCGGTGGCGCGAGGGGGCACTGAGGCGGGGGAGCTGCTGTTGCCTCGTGAGACTGAGGCGCGGTGCTCTGAGCTCCGCCGGATCCTAGTGGCCGAGTGGAGGATGCGACTTGCGCAACCCAGCGCAGGGAACGCCACGATAGTGGCGGTAAGACCCATCATGGAGGATTGGCTTGAGACGCGCCACGGCGCCCTCAGCTTCCGGCTGACGCAGGTCTTGTCTGGGCATGAGTGCTTCGGCAAGTACCTGTGTCGCATAGGCCGGGAGCCATCGCCCGGTTGTCACCATTGCCTAGGTTGCCCCGAGGACACGATCCGCAGTAGACGCACCGGGCGCCGGAGGGCGCAAACAAACCTCCGGCCTCCATAAGCTGTGGCCAGTGGGTGGGCGCGACTAGGGGAGTCCGCCGCCTGAACTGGTAATGGCCCCAAGTAGGCGGCGCGCGTGTTCGTCACACGTGCGCCTGCGCGGAGGATGCGAGGCGAGCTATGCCTCGCTCCTAGCCGGGGTCCAGCGATAAAAGCTGGACCGAAGCCCGCCGGGGTTGTGGTGCATGCTTTTGCGAATCCCATGGCCCCGGCAATAGGGTTAGTGGCGTTGACGGGTGCGGTTTTTTTGTCGGTAAACGATCAAGCGGAGTCCGACACACCCCGTCGCCTCCCTAGGCGATGGGACGGTCCGTAAAGGATTTTTCCGCACTTAAAAAAAAAAAAAAGGGTTATGTATGATGTTGACACACATCAGTTACAGGATGCATTACAACATAGGGAGAACTTGTTACAGGATATATTTAACAAGTATGAGGCTACTCAAAAACAACTGAGTGTGCGTATGCTGCAGGCCAGTAAGATGGTGGATCTGGTCAGGTACAGCTCAGAAAGGTATGAGTCCCTGACTAACAATCTCACAGGGTTATGGTAGTCTGCTTAGTCAATATTGCAATCACAGAATTATTAATGCATCTAGCTATATGCATCATTTAGCTATTATATCCATGAGTCCATTGAAATCTAAAACAAAGAAAATTTACATAAGATTCTTTATTGTGATAAAATAGTACGGGGCTAAAACTACTATTTATCTTCTTTTTGTATTTTTTAGCATATTTCAAGCTAAGATTTTTAAATTTTTATTAAGAAAGAAAAATTCAACCTCAGGCGGGACTCGAACCCGCGTCTTCTGGATCGGTACTCCAGACGCTCTGCCAACAGCCACCGAGGTATCCGCCTGATGTGTTGAATTTTTCTTTCTTTATGTTACTTATGTTTTTACGGCGACATAGCAACATCGATTGGACAATTCTGCCCAACCCAGAATTCTCCCTTTACAGCGAGTAGATTCCGGATGATATTGCATTACCTTTATACAATCTTTTTGTATTTTTTAGCATATTTCAAGCTAAGATTTTTAAATTTTTATTAAGAAAGAAAAATTCAACCTCAGGCAGGACTCGAACCCGCTACTGAAACTGAAAATACTATTTACCTATTACTATTAACCCGACGCGACGTTTCGGATCCTTATCAGCATCCATAGTCACGGGCAGTCTACCCGTAGTATCAATATACCGGGATCAAATCCATAAAAAATATTCGCCTAAGTGTAAGAAATTAGTAGGTACGGGCCTAACTTAACTAATCTACATTCGCGATTTATTTAATAAAGAACTGACGATTTATCTGATAGTAATTAATAAATAATAAATAGTTCTGGACATTATTAAACAGCGCCATCTGGTACCGTGCTAAGCAACGAGGCTTGTGTTACGGATACTAGATGGTTGATATACTACATATATATATATATATTTTGTAACTGCCTAATATTATACATAGATACATCCATGACTCGGATACAAATGGTGAAGCTCATTACACAAACATTTGTCCCTACCGGCATTCGAACCCGGAACCCATATCACAACAGACAGCGTCAACTACCGCTGAGCTAAACGGGTCGTCAAAGGTAATAATAATAACAACTACCGAGGCTGGCCGCGCGGCGCGCGAAATACCGGTTTGAGTGTGAGCGCCGAGCGCCCTTATAACTACCTACTCTAGTTGAAAGGGCGCTCGGCGCTCACGTAAACTGGTTTTACGCGCGCAAGTCTATTAAGTAAATTTAATCAGTTTTGTTATTCACTTTTTAAGAAAACCATATTTTATGAATAAGTTTAGGTGATAAATGTGGTGTGTGTAATAACAAGCCACACATGGACTCACGCTGTAAGTTGAAGTGACTCGTGTGGTCAAAAAAGGATCGGCAGAGTGTGCAGCGATCATAGCCGCATCGTCGGTCGCCGCGCCGCGCGCCGTAGTGGCTCTCGCGCAGAGTTGGCGGCGGTGGGCTTTCAAGGTTCCACTTTCTTCCCACCGCCGAAGCCAAAAGTAAACAGTTTTCTGGAACGAAACTATAGCTATAGTTTATTTGCCCATTATAAATCAATTACAAAGCGTAAATTAGTTTCGAAAATTCTATAGAAAAACACCATTGACACATATTTTCAATTTAATTTAAAAATTATAATTACAAAAAATATAACTCGCCGTTATATCCGTCTGCCAACAAATATCATTCACCCGGCATCCACTCAATCGAAGCGCTATGATTCCTTCCCCTTTTTATTTGGTTTAATTATGGCGCCATAATTATATTTATTTGGTTTAATTATGGCGCCATAATTATATTTATAATTAAGTATCAGGTGACGTGTAAATCGTGTAAATTGCCTTAAAGCCTTTATTTGATTATTTCGAGGCAGTTACATTTATCCCTATATTCTTTTTTTTATAGTATGTAGACGGAGATATAATTTAGATATATTTAAGGTATTTATGGCATATCAAAAACCAAAAAAGTTTTAAAAGCCCTGATCTCAAAATTGGTATTTCTGAGATATCGTGTTTTTGATTCTCACGTCAGACAGTACGATTCCAATTATGCCAATAACTAGCGGCCCGTCCCGGCTTCGCACGGATGGTCATTTATTTTTTAAACGTCATTTGTGCTCCGCTCCTTTTGGTCGTCGCGTGATGTTCTAAAGCCGATAACCTTCCTCGATAAATAGACTATCCAACACAAAAATAATTATTCAATTCCAACCAGTAGTTCCTAAGATTAGCGCGTTCAAAGAAACATACAAATAAACTCTTCATTTTTATAATATTAGTATAGATTCCAATATCCAAATACTCCAACCAGTGTTTCCACTTTCCATTTGAGATTACCCCTTCTCAGGACTTTTTTTCCCCAAAAATTATACTGCTGTAGTTTTTTCACTAGTAGTAAAAATCTGCTCGACATTCGTATTCTTATTTATTCATATTCTTATATATAATTATATATATTTTTATTTATTTATATATTATTTATTTAATACTAATATTTATAAATTTGTGTGCCCTTAGACCTATACCATTACCGTAGTGTTACCGTATAAAAGGAACTGGCGACACTAGTGCATGTTTTATATATTTCTGGTTATACCAGAAATATATAAAATATGCACAGGTGTCGCCACTGTGACTCTGTATCGAAAGATTGGTTGTGAAATGTTCCGCCATGTTTTAGGCTACGCTTTATCCAAGATAAGCCTCGATTTCTCCTTTTAACTCTTTCCATTTTTTATCATCCTCTGGACCGTAATTTTCCCTTAAAAGGGGGAAATTCTCCTCATTGTGGAAACACTGGCATCAAATGGCGTACGTAACAGCTTTCGTTTAATTTCGTGAAAGATCGGGAAAACTCGGGAGCAATGGTGGACGCGCAAGGTCGAGTGGGTGTGGTTTATTCCTAGTGAGATATGATAATTGGCTCCCAATTATTAGAATGTGCAACTATTGGACAATTGTAGAAACTTTGAAAATTCCACCAATCTTGACAAAGATACTTTCTTTCTAACACTCTATAGCGTATCGTAGTTATAGATATGTATAGGGTTTACGTTGATGTGCCGCTGTCTGTACATGTGTACTACAAATTACAACATTAGTCATGTTAGTTTTAATAAAGCTACGTAAACAATTTTTTTTCTAGGTTAGTATATTTGTAGTTAGTAAAACAGGTTAATGATCAATAAGCGATGAATTTTCGCAAAGTTGATTAATTTACTTAAAGTATTCAATGTCAGCTTTAGGAGCCTTCATAATCTATGGAGTTAATATAGTTCGCCTCTGCATATATGCGCGCCGGACAGCTTACATCACCTGTTGGATGGTCACATTTCCTCTTAAAACGTTTGCACGTCGCACATTGCGGAGAAGTAGATGCTGTAGTGCATTCTTTGAAGGAGTGTCCAGACTCCCCACAGTGGTTGCATGTAGGACTTGATTCTCGGCAAAATTTGGCCGCATGACCGAACTGCTGGCAATTGAAGCACCTGGTGACTATAGTGAAATCTCTCACAAGGCATGATGTCCAGTTTATGAAAATTCGGCTTTGATGAATCAGCATCTTTCGTATACTAGCAGTTACTTGTACAATATAGTTGCAGGCAGAGAAGTCTTTCTTGCCTGATTTATGGCTCAACTTGATGTTCTCCATAAATAACTCTCGATTTGTATTCGGCAACTTGTCAGAGAGGTTTTGCTCATAAATACAATTAAAAACCTCTTTTTCAGTAAGGGCTACAGGGATACCAATTATAGCTATTCTAGGGCGGCGTTTAGGAGGTTCTTCTATTGTGAGGCCCGACGAAACTAGTTTCTCTGAATTTTTAAGTTGTAAAGGCGACATAGACAATGTCGCCTTTACAATCAGTGCTGATTAGAACGCCCCCATTCCTCACTCTTCTCATGCCACGGACTTGCAGCCTAAGTTCTCCTGGTGAGATGATCTTTTGGACGAGAGACTTAGTGTCGTCGCTGGTTTTGGTCTTATCGCTGGGATATATGGCGACAGAACTTAAATTTGCAGGACGCACAAAATTGTCTGCTCCTTTCTTCACCATGGTAGCGTAAGAAGTTTTTTCTGTGGGAGTTAGTTGTGTTTCAACAACTTTTTGACGTTCTGCTGACTCTGTAGATGCTGAATCGTGCTGTGGGCCTGGATAGTTTTTTGTTTTAGCGCCTGGTATAGAACTGCCATCTGTGATGTGCCATTTGAAACTTTCCGGCAAAGATTGGACACGCGGAACTTCTGTTCTGAGTTCATTTTCCCTTCAGCGACAATAGTGCAGATATCGTTCAGAATGCCATCTATCGATTCCATCCATTTCTGGATCTCCGGCGTAGGAATAACTTCAGATGGTAAATCGCTGACCGTGGGTTCAGGTACATTTCAGGCACTCGGGGGTAATGGTCTGGTAGGCGTCGGCGGAGGGCTTCGCCGTACTAACTGACTACGTCCAAACGGGCTGAAGTCTGGGTTAGACATAGCCGAAACACTTTATTTATTGACTATACAATGGTTAATACATTTTGCACAATATTAGTAAGTAGGTAACTTAGTTAGTTGCAACCTACAAGTCACACGCGACACACTTTTTTGACTGACGTCGCAAAAAAATGAACATTATGTTAAGTCTATCGACACAAACTGGATGTCAATTTATTATGTGTGCGTTACCATACTGAAGCAGTTTGACAGATGAACAGAACAGACATATAGACACCCTCAATATGTTTATGTATAACATATCATGTCATCATGACTCAATTTTATTTTTTGATACTAACATATTTATAAGATGTTTTATACTAACAAAATACAATATTTTAGTTATAAGCGATAAATTGCTAAACTTTTAGCATTTAATTTATAATTTAACAAGTTTACACATAACTTATTGTAATAATAATATTACAGTTACTTTACACTCCCCTTCCCCCTGGACCGCAAAAGCGTACGGACGTGTGCACCTCGTTTAATTTATTTAAATTAAAATCAATAATTTTGACATAAAATTCAAACAATAAAATCAGTGAAGTACCAGGCACGCATAACGCAATAGGCGGTAAACGCGGAATCGTTGCAAGAAAAGGATACCAACAGTGGAGAAGGAGCTACGCTACGCAGCGCACGAGTCACGTCACGCGCGAACGTCATACAAGGCGCTTGCCGCAATTCCACAGGCGGAGCGTTTAGCGGGCAGCTGGTGGTCCAAACTCATTTTATAGGTGAATATAAATAATAACTTTTGTTTATTTCGTTTCACACTTTTTTGGTGATCTATTTTTCTGGTGCTAAATCCTGAGTCCATAATGTCTCTTGCAAGAACACCACCAAAAATTAGTAGCCAAAAGTCTACCCCAGTACACTATGCATCCGACCCAGCTCTAAATTCAGCGGAAAACCAAGAACAACCGGACTTTAACATTACTAGAAGATGTAAACGTAGACTAGAGGAGCCATCAGATTGTGCAACTAATATCACGTTTTCCGAACTAAAAAAACCACATAAAAAATCTGGAATCACAATTGGACTACATAGACAAAAATTCACGCGCTTGCTCAGTAGAATTGCGAATTATACCTATCATGGATAATGAAACGAAGCAAGGTTTATTGGATTTAACTAAGGATATTTGCACAGTCATAAATACACCTATACATGGCTCTGATGTTCTTGATGTGTCACAAATGGTCCCATTGTAGTCGATTTAAAATTCAACTATGACCAAAGATAACCTAATAAAGTCATTAATAGCATACAACAAAGATAAACCAGCTGAACAGCAGTTAAACACACTTAATCTAAAAATTAATGGGCCATCTAAACCTATTTATATTTCCGACCTTTTATCAAAAAAAACTAAGCGCCTCTATTATTTGTCCAGAATGTTTGCAAAGTCACACGAATATGATAGTTGTTGGACATCCTACGGAAAGATATACTTGCGGCGCAATAGAAACGATCAACGTATACACGTTGACAGTGAGGAAGCCCTTGAAAATCTAAAAAGATGCACCTGACTATTTTTAGTTACTTCCACCTTAATTTTAATTTTACTATTTTCTAAATGTAAAGCATGTCGACTTTATTTTTGCTATATTTGCATATTATTTTACTTAATTTTTGCTTTCAAAATACGAATATTCTACCTTTACCTTATAGTTATTGGGAAGCCCCTCCCACTTTACAATACTCCGACGACACATTTATCTCAAAAAAAACTTTTATCAAATATACAATATGTAATGTTTAGGTACTGGGTGGGGGCTCACAAGTCTCAATGACACACAGGTGATTCGTACAACGGTTTATTTTATACTGACGCGAGTGCAGCGGTCCCGAACGGCCGTTGCAACTATACATAGGTACTAGTATCTACTTATATCTATGCGACTACACTACACTCCTCCCCACTTAATTAACAATAACAAAAACCCGTGTCTAATACTATTACTGCTCTGTAATAAATAACATTCACTTTGTTTGTTTATTAATCCTACTTATAACTAATAGTTTTACCTAATCTACAACTTCGAACCGGACGTGGCTGGGTCGGTACAGGGGAGGCAGGAGGCATGGTAACCTGCTCGTTTGCTGGCTCGGTCCTCTCGGCGGTTAACGGGGTATCGGTTCCACCCGTGCCCGTGGTCTGGGCTCGCGACATATCCTCGCGCGAGCTCATTTCTTCGGACTGCTCCGATTGGACCCCGACCGGCGCTCGAGGCACATCGACCGGGAGGTCTGCCGACGACGGTCCAGGACATGTTGGGATTACAAGTGATCTCCTAGATCTACGCTTTAACTGGTCGAGATGTCGGTGAACTACATTACCGCTAAGATCTAGGATTTTAAAGTCATTAGTTCCGGAGGAGTTAATAACTGAACCCGGTTGCCACTTTTCTGCTTTTAGATACTGACGGTACCAAACGTCATCCCCAACACCTACTTCCCTATTCACTCCTCCTTTGGCTTTAACTTGGCGGGTCTGGGCCTCTCTCACCTTTAATTCCCTATCCGGTTTTAATGCATCTAACCGAGTTCTTAAACGTATGCCTATTAACAACATTGAGGGACTTTCACCCGTGGAACAATGTTCCGTATTACGATAGTGTAATAAGAATTTATTTAGGGAAAATTCTACATTTTTATTTTCTGACAATGCCTTTTTAATTACTTTTTTTAGGGTTTTAACCGCGTTCTCTGCCGCCCCGTTCGACGCGGGGTGATACGGTGCAGTAAATATGTGCTCTACGCCGTCACCATTCAGGAAGGTTGCAAACTCATTACTAGTAAACGGCGGCCCATTGTCGGTAACTATTTGCCTGGGCAACCCAAATCTACCCCATAGTTCGCTCAACCTCGAGATTGTGCTCCGAGCTGCTGTACTTGGTACCAAAAAAACTTCCAACCATTTTGACATAGCATCTATTACTACCAAGTACAACTTCCCATCAATTGGACCCATGAAATCTAAATGTAGTCTAGTCCATGGCCTTACGGGCCAAGGCCAGGGCCGTGGTGGAGCACTGGCGGGAGCGTCCGCGAGCTTCGCGCAAGTAACACACGCGCGGCACTCGCGCTCCACCGCCTCGTCGATGCCGGCCCACTACACGTAACTGCGCGCTATAGCTTTTGATTTCACAATGCCCATGTGGGCCTCATGTATCAATTTTAGGACCCTTTCTCGGCTACATTCCGGGATTACAACCCTATGTCCCCACATAATGCACCCAAGTTCTTCATACAATTCCGATTTCCTATTGAAATAAGGCTGCATACCTACTACGTCACAGATTTTTTTTTTTCAAACTCAAACTCAAATCATTTATTTCAATTAGACCAATACAGGTGCTTTTGAATTGTCGAATTTAATTGAATTTAGTTGCACGGTTCCAAAAGGTAGGTCTTATGGAGAAGAACCGGCAAGAAACTCCATAGATACTCTTTTAAACAATATAAAAATTACAAATTTTTTTGCTTTCGTTTACAATGGTTTAGGTATGGATATAATAACAATATGAGAATGGTGCAGATTGATGTGAAACGTACGTATTACATACAAAGGCAATTAGACTAATAATAACCACTTTAGATTGCCATAACATGTATGAGCCGACCAGCCCCAACTGACAGCACCCGTTCACGAGCATGACGTGTGTATCGGCGTCGCTCTACTCAACCATGTTGTAGGGAATAAAAAGACCCGACACACAACGCCACCATCAGCAGGACATTTGAGTGAGCATGACAAGCTCAGACTGCCTGGCAATGGGTAGGCATTTCTACATTTTACAAAGACAGCATCAGAGCCAACATCACTCTCATATTTTACAAACTAATTTATTAATTTAATACATGTCAGTTTGTAAAAGTGTATAATCAAACATGTCAAATTGTAAACGTGTATAATTAGTAAAAATGTCAATATAAAAAAGAGAAAAATATAAAATAACAATATATTTAAAAAAAAATGTATGTAAGTATATAATTTTCATGAGGCTAGTGAGCCTGTGGAGCTGGACTAGCATTATGCCAAATGTTTTTATCTAGAAGATAATCCTCTAATTTGTAATATGCTTTCTTGCATAGGGTCGACTTAACAACTGATTTAAATTTGTTTTCTGGGAGGTTTAAAATTTCCGCCCAACCATCCCGTATATACGTTAAGACTCTGCTTAGAATACGATCTTTCAATGTTAGTCTTTTGATTTGTTTGTAATCTAATAATAGGGCATCTTGTGCAAAATGTAGGTACGTTTGTTCCGGAATAATGTCTTTTACCCGTCCCGCAGTGTCATCGGGTAACCGCGATAAGCCATCCGCACAGTTCTCGTTCGTTTTTATATATTCTATATCGTAGTTATAAGCTGATAAAATAACTGCCCACCTCTGCATCCTACTCGCGGTCATAATCGGTATGCCTGTATTAGGGCCAAATATCGACACTAAGGGTTTATGGTCTGTCCGTAATGTAAACTTCCGTCCATATAAATATTGGTGGAATTTTTTTACGCAGAAAATTATAGCTAAAGCCTCTCGATGTATCTGTCTCTCTCGCTGCGCCAACACCCCGCCTATACCTCGCGCGCTTGCATCACACGTCACGATAATTGGTTTCATTGGATCATAATGCGCTAAAACTTCACTACTAACTAACGCTCGTTTGACCTCTTCAAAAGAATGCTCACAGTCGCTACCCCAATTCCATTGAACACCCTTTCGTAATAACTTATGCAAAGGAACTAATAAAAAACTTAAATTCCTAATAAATCTAGCAAAGAAATTGACCATACCTAAGAATGACCGTAATTCTGTTACATTAGTTGGGCGTTGTAATTTTATAATAGCGTCAATTTTAGTTGTATCTGCTTTAATACCTTCCTTCGATACCACGAACCCTAAATATTTGACGTCATCTACTAAAAAAACACATTTATTCTTTCTTAACTTTAAGCCATAGTCCGCTAATCGTTTTAGAACGGCCTCGAGGGCCTGTATGTGTTCGGTTCTAGTCTTACCCCCTATAATTATATCATCAAGAAATACTTTAAAATTGAAGTTAAATTATTAAGAATATTTAAGAATTAAAACTGAATTTCCCAAGAAAATTGGTCATAATCCGCTGAAAAATCCCTACGCTTGACGATAACCCATACACTAACCTATTGTAACGGAACAGCCCGCGATGTGTATTAATGACAGTATATTTTTTTGAATCATCTAACTCAATTTGGTTATATGCATTTGATAAGTCAATTTTGCTCAAAAATTGTGCCCCATTTAGGCCAACTAATACATCATCAATTTTAGGGAGGGGGTAACGATCGACCAGTAAAACGGGATTTAAAGTTGACTTGTAATCCGCACAAATCCTAAGTGTACCGTCTGCCTTAGTCACTGGCACCAATGGAGAAGCCCAGTCCGAGCAGTCAACAGGCTCGATGACGCCGGTGCGCAGCATCGCGTCGAGCTCAGCGTCAACGTGCTCCCGGAGCGCGTACGGCAGCGGCCGCGCACGATGGTAGACGGGTTCCGCGTTGTCGCGGACCCGCAGCGTCGCCTTACCGCCCGTGTACCGTCCCAGCCCTCCGCTGAACACTTCTTTATACCTGTGGAGCAATTTATTTATCTCATAATCTATGTGTATGTAATTTTTATCAACATAATTACAACTTATTTTCGGTATGACAACTTGTAATTCTGCTAACCACTGCCTCCCTATTAATGAAGTAGTACCACCCTCAATAACGAATAACTGTAGTCGTTTTTTAATATCACCATAACATACTAATGGTTGAATAATACCTAACGGCTTTATTTTTGAGCCATCGTAAAATTTTAAAATAGTGTTGTCACTTTCAATAGGCAAGTGGTTAAATTTACAATCATAAACTATTTTACTGATACACGAAATAGCAGTTCCCGTGTCTACCTCCATTTGTATAACAATGTTATCAACTACAATGGGTAAACTTACCGCCTTGTAGCTGTTTAATGATAACAGATTTAAATCCTCGATACCCTCCTCATCCTCGCTTGTTCCGTGCTCCAAATCGTCGAGGTGATTTAGCCGCCTTGCCTTCCTAACGTACTGGTCATTTTTTTCTAGCGGCCGTTGCCCACTCCGCTCTGGGCATACCCGCCGCAAATGACCTGCCCGCTGGCATTTGCTGCACACAAAATCCCGATACCGGCACTTCCCGTAATCGTGATTCACGCCCCCGCATGCTGCACAGCTGGTCGTATTCGCCGTTGCTCGAACCGCTATACCGGCCATCCCGGCCTTCCCGCCGCCGGCTAGCCGCCGGAAGCCGGCTGCACCACCCCCGCTGCGCCCACGTCCTTGTCCGACGCGTCCCGCGCACTTCGTTACCGCATGAACAGCGCAGGCGCTACTCGCTTCAGAAACACCTTTAGGTCCCTCGTTAGGTGTCGTTCGTGAATGTGGCGGCGTTTAGCGTTGCGTATCATCTGATTACAACGATTTCTGGCAGCTTTGAAAAAAGCCCAATTATCCTCCGAACGATCCCTTTTAAACTTCCGAAACGCACGGTCCCTTCGTCGCATAGCTATCCGTACTCCCTTATTCATCCATGGCGCAGGCGGTCGCTTCAACTTAATTTTCCTGACTGGAGCATGGATATCATAAAGCTTGACTACAGCATTATTGAAAATATCAACTTTTTCATCAATGGTAGCAGCTTCCTCCAAGGATGTCCAGTCAATATTAGAAGCATCGAACCGAAGTTTCTCACTGTCCATACGAGCAAAGGCACGCCTATACTGGAATATGGGTTTAGGTTTAGGAGGTTTAAGAACATAGGACAGGAAAATAAGGTCATGGTGGGAAAATCCAGGGGCATCATGTTGACCATGTGAGGAGACTAGGGAAGGATTAGAGGTAAGGATCAGGTCGAGCCAGGTATCATCACCACCAATATTATGATGAGTAGGTTGGAGGGGTAACACTTGCAAACTAGCTGACTCGACCAGATGCACGAGTTTATTGGACCGAAGGGAATTAGTGGCAAGGTTGGTGTTAAAATCTCCAATGATTATGTGATGTGCATACTCCGAACCCAAAGATTCAAGAACTGATTCGAATTCAGTGAAGTAATCAAGGGATGGGGGGCAATAGTCAACACCCAGAACAGTTTTAGCACCTTTGACACAAACCTCTAGAAATAGGAATTCAGCGGAAACATTGGAAGAAGAAGTAACTAGAATTTTATATGGAAAATCACCACGAAGGTATATTGCTACACCACCACCTCTCTTACCAATTCGATCATTCCGTAAAAGAACGAAACCAGGAAGAGGATAGGCGGTGGATAGTAGGTCAGGTTTGAGCCAGGTCTCAGAAATTAAGACTGCATGAATGTTGTTATTGCTGAATGTGTCATATAGTTCATTATAGTGACTGGGAATGCTTTGAGCATTTATATGGCAAACATTAAAAAGCCGGCTCTGATTTTGGTTGAATTTTTGACGCAACAGATCTCCAAGAGTATCACTTACAGAGGTAAAACTATCATCACTAGCGATAGATTCATTAGCCGAGTAAAAAGATTCATCAGATAATATCATAGAGTAAAAAATAAATAAAATAAAATATATAATACAAAAAAATTAAATAATATAGATACCAAATATTTAAGGATAAAATTACACTGAAGGACTACACAAAAGGTTGGTACAGCGTTTGTATCACTGCACCACCTGCCAGCTTACATCATCAAATAAGTGATTAAAAGACTATGTTTTATTGGTTCATTCACTTTTTGCTCCGATAAAAGATATTTTTTAAGTTTAAGTTTAAAATTATTTTTTGTTTTTAGAGACCACAATGGTGGCGGCAAATCGTTCCAACAACGTGTGGCGGCATATTTGAAACATCCCCTAAAGGCTGTGGTCTTATGTCGAGGCATCGAGAGTGGAAGCGAGGTGGAACGTGCTGTGTAGCTGTAATGATCCTTTCTCCAACAATTTTTTTTATAGAGGTATTCTGGCTTGTGCGTACTTATGATTCCGAATAATAAGGTTGCCAAATGCAACTTCCTTCGTGCGGCCATTTTTAATATATTGTTTTCGTTTAAAAACGGTGTGACATGACTTCTTCGCGGTATAGTGAAATAAAAACGAGCACCCGCATTTTGCACGCGCTGAATTAAACGTTCTGTTCGCGACAGCAGACATGGACCATAAACTACATCACAGTAATTCATTTTAGAAAGTACCAAACTGTCGACTAGCTTCTTTCTCATTTCAACACTAAGAAATTGTCTTACCCTGTACAGTACTTTTAATCTGTAGAAACAGCTCCTAACCACCTCATTGATGTGAGCCTCAAATCGGAGCCAAGGATCCGTGACCAAACCAAGATTACGTGCTACTTCTACTCTATCTATGTCATTCCCCAGTATTCTTACTTTGGGCTTAGCGCAGATAACAGTGTTTATTTGGTCTTTACTACCAATGACCATAAATTTAGATTTTTTGGGATTCAATACCAAAGAGTTATTTCCTGACCACAATGCAACCCTGTCGAGATCTGCGGTTATAGCTTGTACAGCGAATGCGGTGTCATTAGCATTGAAGGAATAATATAGCTGGGTATCATCCGCATATATGTGATATTTACACGCCTGGAAACACTGGGTAATGTCGGCACTGTATAATATGAATAGCAAAGGTCCTAGCAGCGATCCTTGCGGGATACCTCTTGTTATTATTTGTGGCGAAGAGGATAAAATAGAACCATTTTTACTGCGTATCTGAACATGCTGTGACCTATTTATGAGATAGCTGTCAAACCATTTTACCGTCCCCTCGTCAAATCCATAATATTACAGCTTTGACAACAACAGTGTTATATTAATTGAATCAAACGCCCTCGAGAAGTCAAGCAGTGTCAAAATGGTACCCTCTCCCCTGTCGCGAGCCTCTATGATATTACCCACCACATCCGCTAAGGCAGAGACAGTACCCCGTCCCTGTCTGAAGCCGGATTGTAAGTCCGGAAGAATACCACTACTTTCTAGGAAATCAGTAATTTGTAGATAAACTACTCGCTCTAGTACCTTAGATAAACAAGGCAGTATGCTAATGGGTCGTAGATCCTTATAATTTTGTGGGTTACTAGTTTTTGGCAGTGGCCGAACAATAGCCCTTCGCCAAAGATCAGGGAATGAGCTTGTTCTTAGAGAACAATTCACAATTGATGTAATTGCAGCAAGTTATTGTGGCAGGGTAAGTGTTAACATATCCTTAGAAATTCCATCAATACCTTCAGCGTTAGATGTAATGCTTTTTATTATTTTTAAAATAGTATCCTGACTGGTTGGCTTTAGTGAAAAAGTTTCTGTCCCAAACCGATTGAACTCAAAGTATGTTAGCTGGGAGATAGTTACACTTGCATCGCCAGTTTACCGCCTTGAGGGACGCCCGCGAGAAGTTCACACCAACCAGAAGTAGAATCTCCAGCATGAACTGACTGCCGGCGCCCCTGAAGATACGAAGAAAACCATTCCACCGCCCTGGGAGAGACCATAAGATAGGAAATGATTGCTAAAAGGATTTCGTGACTGACGGTATTGAAAGCATTTGAGAAGTCAATTAAAACTAAAACAGAAGCTTTAGTGTCTTCCATTCCCCGCTTTAAATCATGAGTCACTTTAAGAAGAGCTGAAACAGTACTGTGACCTGGCCTGAAACCGGATTGAAGTGGACTGATAAGGGAGTTGTGGTGAATGAAGATGGAAAATTGCTTATGAACACAGGCCTCGAGTACTTTAGATAAAAAGGGAAGGATAGAAATCGGCCGAAAGTGACTGGAAAGAGAGGGATTAGAAATTTTTGGAAGAGGTCGAACATATGCTTTCCGCCACTGGGAAGGAAAAACACCGGAAAAAAGAGAAAAGTTTATAATATGGCAAATAGTAGGAAGGAGCTGACAAGGACCATGACAACCATATGGCGGCTGATAGCATCACACCCTACGGCTTTGGATTTAATGGAAATTATAATCTTTTTGATCTCTCCCAGGTCGACAGGTGCGAATGAAAAGGGGGAAATATTGAGACGCCTCAGACCTGCGAGGTAGGCAAGAGTTTGAGATTTAGTTGGACCGTCTAAAGAGGGAACAGTGGAGAAATGGCGATTTAGGTCGTCTAAATCAATAGTGTTAGGAAGGTCTGAATATCGCGATCGGCCGATACCTAGAGTTCCCAGGAACTTCCAAACATCAGCCGGAGAAGAAGAAGTAATATTATTTAGAATGTGGCGGCGTTTAGCGTTGCGTATCATCTGATTACAACGATTTCTGGCAGCTTTGAAAAAAGCCCAATTATCCTCCGAACGATCCCTTTTAAACTTCCGAAACGCACGGTCCCTTCGTCGCATAGCTATCCGTACTCCCTTATTCATCCATGGCGCAGGCGGTCGCTTCAACTTAATTTTCCTGACTGGAGCATGGATATCATAAAGCTTGACTACAGCATTATTGAAAATATCAACTTTTTCATCAATGGTAGCAGCTTCCTCCAAGGATGTCCAGTCAATATTAGAAGCATCGAACCGAAGTTTCTCACTGTCCATACGAGCAAAGGCACGCCTATACTGGAATATGGGTTTAGGTTTAGGAGGTTTAAGAACATAGGACAGGAAAATAAGGTCATGGTGGGAAAATCCAGGGGCATCATGTTGACCATGTGAGGAGACTAGGGAAGGATTAGAGGTAAGGATCAGGTCGAGCCAGGTATCATCACCACCAATATTATGATGAGTAGGTTGGAGGGGTAACACTTGCAAACTAGCTGACTCGACCAGATGCACGAGTTTATTGGACCGAAGGGAATTAGTGGCAAGGTTGGTGTTAAAATCTCCAATGATTATGTGATGTGCATACTCCGAACCCAAAGATTCAAGAACTGATTCGAATTCAGTGAAGTAATCAAGGGATGGGGGGCAATAGTCAACACCCAGAACAGTTTTAGCACCTTTGACACAAACCTCTAGAAATAGGAATTCAGCGGAAACATTGGAAGAAGAAGTAACTAGAATTTTATATGGAAAATCACCACGAAGGTATATTGCTACACCACCACCTCTCTTACCAATTCGATCATTCCGTAAAAGAACGAAACCAGGAAGAGGATAGGCGGTGGATAGTAGGTCAGGTTTGAGCCAGGTCTCAGAAATTAAGACTGCATGAATGTTGTTATTGCTGAATGTGTCATATAGTTCATTATAGTGACTGGGAATGCTTTGAGCATTTATATGGCAAACATTAAAAAGCCGGCTCTGATTTTGGTTGAATTTTTGACGCAACAGATCTCCAAGAGTATCACTTACAGAGGTAAAACTATCATCACTAGCGATAGATTCATTAGCCGAGTAAAAAGATTCATCAGATAATATCATAGAGTAAAAAATAAATAAAATAAAATATATAATACAAAAAAATTAAATAATATAGATACCAAATATTTAAGGATAAAATTACACTGAAGGACTACACAAAAGGTTGGTACAGCGTTTGTATCACTGCACCACCTGCCAGCTTACATCATCAAATAAGTGATTAAAAGACTATGTTTTATTGGTTCATTCACTTTTTGCTCCGATAAAAGATATTTTTTAAGTTTAAGTTTAAAATTATTTTTTGTTTTTAGAGACCACAATGGTGGCGGCAAATCGTTCCAACAACGTGTGGCGGCATATTTGAAACATCCCCTAAAGGCTGTGGTCTTATGTCGAGGCATCGAGAGTGGAAGCGAGGTGGAACGTGCTGTGTAGCTGTAATGATCCTTTCTCCAACAATTTTTTTTATAGAGGTATTCTGGCTTGTGCGTACTTATGATTCCGAATAATAAGGTTGCCAAATGCAACTTCCTTCGTGCGGCCATTTTTAATATATTGTTTTCGTTTAAAAACGGTGTGACATGACTTCTTCGCGGTATAGTGAAATAAAAACGAGCACCCGCATTTTGCACGCGCTGAATTAAACGTTCTGTTCGCGACAGCAGACATGGACCATAAACTACATCACAGTAATTCATTTTAGAAAGTACCAAACTGTCGACTAGCTTCTTTCTCATTTCAACACTAAGAAATTGTCTTACCCTGTACAGTACTTTTAATCTGTAGAAACAGCTCCTAACCACCTCATTGATGTGAGCCTCAAATCGGAGCCAAGGATCCGTGACCAAACCAAGATTACGTGCTACTTCTACTCTATCTATGTCATTCCCCAGTATTCTTACTTTGGGCTTAGCGCAGATAACAGTGTTTATTTGGTCTTAACTACCAATGACCATAAATTTAGATTTTTTGGGATTCAATACCAAAGAGTTATTTCCTGACCACAATGCAACCCTGTCGAGATCTGCGGTTATAGCTTGTACAGCGAATGCGGTGTCATTAGCATTGAAGGAATAATATAGCTGGGTATCATCCGCATATATGTGATATTTACACGCCTGGAAACACTGGGTAATGTCGGCACTGTATAATATGAATAGCAAAGGTCCTAGCAGCGATCCTTGCGGGATACCTCTTGTTATTATTTGTGGCGAAGAGGATAAAATAGAACCATTTTTACTGCGTATCTGAACATGCTGTGACCTATTTATGAGATAGCTGTCAAACCATTTTACCGTCCCCTCGTCAAATCCATAATATTACAGCTTTGACAACAACAGTGTTATATTAATTGAATCAAACGCCCTCGAGAAGTCAAGCAGTGTCAAAATGGTACCCTCTCCCCTGTCGCGAGCCTCTATGATATTACCCACCACATCCGCTAAGGCAGAGACAGTACCCCGTCCCTGTCTGAAGCCGGATTGTAAGTCCGGAAGAATACCACTACTTTCTAGGAAATCAGTAATTTGTAGATAAACTACTCGCTCTAGTACCTTAGATAAACAAGGCAGTATGCTAATGGGTCGTAGATCCTTATAATTTTGTGGGTTACTAGTTTTTGGCAGTGGCCGAACAATAGCCCTTCGCCAAAGATCAGGGAATGAGCTTGTTCTTAGAGAACAATTCACAATTGATGTAATTGCAGCAAGTTATTGTGGCAGGGTAAGTGTTAACATATCCTTAGAAATTCCATCAATACCTTCAGCGTTAGATGTAATGCTTTTTATTATTTTTAAAATAGTATCCTGACTGGTTGGCTTTAGTGAAAAAGTTTCTGTCCCAAACCGATTGAACTCAAAGTATGTTAGCTGGGAGATAGTTACACTTGCATCGCCAGGAATGTCAAGAAACGCTGAATTTATTTGATTTGGATTATCAAACGTCCCCATGAGCACATCGCCATTATCTACCGGAAGAACATACTTTTTTAAATTGCACCATAAATTTTTTGAGTCCTGTATGTTGTCGTTGATATACTGAGTGAAGAATGCCTTTTTCTCGCTGTGTAACGCAGATGACGCTAGGTGTTTTAAATCTAGATAAGTTTTTTTATGTTCGTCTAGTTTGGAAGAGCGACAACGTGCGCGGGCATTATTACGTAACTTGAACATTAAATTAATGTTATCGGTTATCCAGGGTGTTGGTTGACTTTTGAATGTTTTTGTCTTGACTGGCGCATGAACATTAAAAAGCCATGTTACGTAAGTATTAAAAGAGTGTACCTTGTCATTAACATTTGGTAACTCACTTATGTAATCCCATGGAATCGCCTGTAAATCGGTCATAAAGTAGTCAAACAATATATTCTTGATTGGACGATAATTAATAGTTATTTTATTTGCTTTCTCCTTTTTAAAGACAATTTCGCATGTAACTAGGGAGTGATTTCCCAACTCACAAATATGGTCTACTATTACTCGCTTAAATTGAGCATCCGTACATATCACATCAATAAGAGTCGCAGAGATAGGGGAGAGATATATATCTGTAAAATGTTTAGTTGATACAGGCAGTGATGAAAACTTAATTTCTTATGATCTATTTTCAATGTTATCTGATGTCAATGATTGTGTACCCGAAAAGTTAGCATTATCTGGGTTGGGGAAAAGTCAAGTGTTTTCTATTGGTAAGTTTGCATATAATTTGATCATAGATGGACACTGTTACAGTGTGTTTTTGCATATAGTTCCAAAAGGTGTTATTCCATATCCTATAATCCTTGGTCAAACATTTTTAGTTCATACAGTAACATTGATTGATAAGGGTATTGTTAAAATCAAACCATATAGTTATGATAGTTCATTCCTAGAATGTTTACCAACTAATGTTGATAATAATGAGTTACCCCTTTATGTTCAGAGAATAATTGATAGTTATATCCCGTTAAAGATTAAAGAAGCTCCAATTAAACTACAAATTATATTGAAAGATGATATTCCTGTAGTCCAGCGTCCACGTAGATTTGCATTAAAAGAAGAGGAAGAAGTCAAACATAAGATTGATGAGTGGCTATCTCAAGGCATTATACGTCCGAGTTTTTCAGAGTACGCTAGTCCTTTAGTTTTAGTGAGGAAGAAGGATGGGAGTATCCGTGTCTGTGTTGACTATAGAAAGATTAATCAGAAGATGATAAAAGATGAATACCCATTACCTGTGATTGATGACCATATTGATAAATTGAGTAAAGCTCGAGTTTTTAGTACACTAGACCTGAAAAATGGTTTTTTTTTTCATTTGCCTGTGGAGGAAGATTCAGTGAAGTATACAGCTTTCGTGACAAGTAACCCAGAAGGACAGTACGAGTTCCTGCGGGCACCTTTCGGACTCTCTATATGTCCTAAATACTTCACACGGTTAATTAATATAATATTTGTAGACTTTATCAAAAGAGGTATACTGTTAATATTTGTGGACGATTTGATTATCTTGGCCGAAGATGAACCACAAGCAGTTCAACGACTGGAAGAAGTACTGCAGGCAGCTTCGGAATATGGACTGGAAATTAATTGAAAAAAATCACAGCTACTTGAAAGATCAGTGCAGTACTTAGGCCATGTAATTTCTAATGGTACAGTGAAACCATCAATACAGAAAACAGAAGCAGTCTTCAAGTACCCAGTGCCTAGAAACCTTAAAGAAGTCCAAAGCTTTATTGGATTAACATCATACTTCAGAAAGTTTATTCCTGATTATGCTCGTATAGCTAGACCATTGAGTGATTTGTTGAAGACTAAAGAATTTCATTTTAATTATGAACAAAGAAATGCTTTTGAAAGACTTAAAGAGATATTGTGTAGTGATCCAGTTTAAAAAATATTTGATATTCAGTTAGAGACTGAGCTGCATACTGATGCTTCAAAGCTAGGCTATGCGGCAGTACTGATGCAGAAGGATCCCTTAGATGGTAGCATGCATCCTGTACATTATATGAGCAGGAAAACAACTGATGCTCAGCAAAAGTGTAGCAGTTATGAGCTCAAAGCGCTAACTGTTGTTGAGGGCGTAAAGAAATTTAGAAACTATCTTATTGGAATACCATTCAAGATAATCACTGACTTTGAAGCTTTCCAAAAAACGCTAACAAAGAAAGAAGTATTGATTTCGTACACTTACGCGAATATTAGACATTGAAATAAAACTACTTTTTACGGATTTTATCGCGGTATATTTGATATTATTTTAACCCGACGTTTCGGATCCTTTACAGCATCCATGGTCACGGGCAGACTGAGGTGTTGGTCATCTTGAAGTCATAATTACTAACAGCTACCCTACATTTTTAATTATTATTGACAATCCGATTTACACAGAACGAGCTCACCGTATCCTTCGGTCGTGCAGTTTTGTTCTTGGATTTAGATTTAATAGAATCTATGATAGGGTTCCAAGCAGGTGGTAATACCCAGCCATCTTCTCTATTGAAATTTGGGTGTTTTTTAATTTCAATAGCCTCACGAATCATCCTGGGTAGGAATCGGTTTTCTTTTGCGAGGACTTGTGGTTTATCAAATCTGATGTAATGCTGGGGTTTGTCTATGGTATGTTCACAAACTGCTGACTTCTTGGCACGGCGGTGTTTAACATCTGCTATGTGTTCTTTTACGCGGGTCCCTATGCTTCTTTTTGTTTGGCCTATGTAAGAGAGACCGCAATCACAATCGAGTTTGTATACTCCTGCATCTTGTAGAGGTATGTGACACTTTACTGATGGTAAAAACTGACTAATCTTCTTCAGCGGCTTGAAGTAGGTTTTGATTGAAGCGCGCTTCAAGATGTAGCCAATCTTGTCCGTGACTCCTCTTACATATGGTAATACAGCAGGTAAGCGCTCAACTGTGGCACGTTTCACACGGTTTCTATGATGAGGGTGCGGTGTTTGTAGCTTGTTGTCATGCAGTACTTGCTTAACATGTTTAAGCTCAGCAGCCAGGTGTTGCTCATCACAGATCCCACGTGCTCTCTGAAACAATGATTTACCGACAGTAGATAACTGTGTTGGATGGTGGTGCGAGTCACCGTTTAAATATTTGTCTGTATGGGTTTTCTTACGATACACAGTGTGACTCAAGGTGTTGTTGGAGTTATGAATAACTAAAACATCTAAGAAAGCTGAAGAGTTATTTGCCTGTTGTAGACTCATTAAGTCGGAACGTATGTGACATTAATACTGAACTACATTACCGGATTAAGAAAGCTCAAGATGAAGATGAAACACTTAAAGTATTGAAAGAAGTTCTCAAAGAAAAAGAATATGAAGATTACATCCTAGAAAATGATATTATATACAAAGGTGCTGAGCAGAAATTAGTGATACCAGAAATTATGGATATTGACATAATCAAAATGGCTCATGGTATAGGTCACTTTGGTAAAAAGAAAGTAAAAGACATTGTAGAAAAAGATTACTTTATTTCTAAACTAGATAACAAGATTGACAAAGTGATTTCTACATGTGTACCATGTATATTGGCCAGTAGGAAGTCAGGTAAAAAAGAAGGACTGCTAAACCCAATTGATAAAGGAGATCTTCCTTTAGACACGTTGCATTGTGATCATTTGGGACCACTGGATGCTACAAAAAAGATGTACAATTATATTCTAACTGTCATAGATGCATACACCAAGTTTGTTTGGATCTATCCGGTGAAAACCTTAACTGCTAAAGAAACCGTTGACAAGCTCAAACTCCATCAAAAGGATTATGGCAACTCCCGCCGAATAATAACAGACCGGGGTACTGCTTTTACAGGAAAAGAATTTGTAGACTATTGTTGTGAAGAGGAAATTGAGCACCTTAAAATAACGACAGGTATCCCAAGAGGCAATGGTCAAGTGGAGCGTATGAACCAGATAATTATTTCGGTCCTGGCCAAGTTATGCATCGAGGAACCTTCACACTGGTACAAGCATGTCAGTGAGCTACAGCGGGTTATCAATAGTTCTTACCAGCGGTCTATCAATACTTCACCTTTCACGTTGTTAACTGGAGTTGAGCTGAACCTGAAACAGATTTTTTTTTTAAAGTTAGTTGAATTGTTAGAAGAAGAAAATAGAAATAAATTTATTGAGAATAGAGAAGAGCTAAGAAGAGAAGCCAAGACACAGATTTTGAAAATACAAGAAGAAAATAAGAACATGTTTAATAAAAATAGAAAGAAAGGTCAAATCTATAAGTTAGGAGATTTAATCGCGATACAGCGGACACAATTCGGAAGCAATTTAAAATTAAAAGAGATTTTTTTTGGTCCATACAAGGTTATTAAGGAATTAGGGAAAGATAGGTATGAGGTTGAGAAAATAGATAATAGTAAACAGGATCCTAAGAAAACAAGCACAGCAGTAGATTATATGAAAAGGTGGCGCTAACTAAATATGATTTGTATAATTAAATTAATAATGACTTACCATAAATAATGTTAATCTAACTTACCTTTATTTTTTGTTTGTATAATTAAATTAATAATTACTTACCACATCGAGGCAGTCTGAGGGCAGACTGAGGGGCAGAATGGCCGAGTTGTAGGTTTTATTCTAAGTGGAAGTGTTCCCTTTATGTTTTTCTATTTTGAACGCATCGCATTGAGCGAATGCATCGGGAGTATGTGTGCGAGAGGGAGGGGAGAGAGATGGCGGATAGAGAAAGACGAACGACGTAGCTCTAAGTTAATTATAAATTTCAAGTGAATAATTATTATCTTATCATAATAAAGAAGTTTTATTTCGGTCTCCAAACCCACATACATAAGTGATATTATTGTGACTGTGTATGACAAGTGATATCGTAATATTGATTTTAGCTTATAGACATTGGGACTAAGCAAGATATAAACAATAATCTCTGTAATGGTACAAACGTCCAACATTAAATAACAACTATGTGTTCAATACTAAGTCAGAGTGGTGCTTTATCAACAATAGTGGATTATTTTGGAAAATGACAAATAAGCCGTTAAGTTGACCTTTGGACTTCAACAACTGTTCGACAACTAGCGTCAGTTTACCTCCAAGCGGCAAGTAGAAGCATCAAAAAACAACACTACTAGACGCCAGAGGGCGCAAAAACGTTGATAAATGATACCATTGCAAAAATAACAAATATTTTTGGTAGAAAAAACATCTACCAGAGCCAATGCTTGAATGAAGCCAGACAAAGTTCTTCATTGTTGTGAATTATTTTAAGATAAGCAAATTATCTTCATTTAGAATATAATGTAGAATGATGAAAATGTGACGTTACGGAAACAAAAACCAACTACAATGGCAAACGATTCATTTAATTCCTCGTTATTAAGTGACACAATAATAAGTTTACCTGATAATACAGATACGTCAAACTACACTGAACTTATCAATCAAATTGAAAAATTAAATACGGAATTATTATCGGCGCATCAGGAAATAGATGACCTTAATGTTGAAAATAGAGAACTCAAATTAACTCTCGAAAAAAGTTATAAAATTATAGATAATTACAAGAAAGTGATACACTTGCCAAGCTCAGTATCACAATCAGCTAAGAAAAATAAGAAACTCCGATCATCGACCATTATACCTACAAATATAAGTTTTTCAAACAAAATTAATGACAAAACACTTACTCAATTAGAAGAGAATTAATGTTACGATACAAACCCAAAATTAATCGACAGTGAGAAAGTCAATTGTGCAAAAAATTCGGAAACTACAGACAACAGAGATGAACCACGCATACAGCCAAAAACAATGCAGAGAAAAATACTTATATTAGCAGATCAACAGGGAACGGGTGTAAGGAGATCGTTGGGAAAACTCTTGGATTCGAACTACCACGTAACATGTTTCTGAAAGCCTGGTGCAAAGACTTCGGACGTCATTCAATCAATGGCATCAGAAATCCGCAATATGACCAACATGGACTATGTAGTCGTACTGAGTGGAGTTAATGATTCTAACCTCTATGAGTTACGTACTTACTTAGGTTCATTTCTGAATACAGTTAGACATACTAATGTTATTGTAAGTGAGATCCCGAGAAATTTGCACTTTAATGAATATAAGCTTAATTACGAAATAAAGTATATATGACAACAATACAATAACGTAACCTTTCTAGATCTCGACTACCAAAGATACCAGAGAAGTTACCAGCGCATTATTATTTTTCACTTAATTTAAGTAGAAATCTATTAAGGGAAATATAACATATGACTTATAAGGAGAACTATGCTAAATACAGAGACCAAATATATATAAAACATAAGCCTATCGTGGTAGGTCTTATTCAGAAAAAAGTACACAAACTTACAAAATCCTCATCGAAACTATCCATGATATCCCGAATAAGCCTATAATAACTACCAAAACTAATTGTCAGGATCAGTTTTTTCGAGAATAGCTTTTTTTATATACTTCATCAAAATATAAATGGACTTATTAATAAATCCAATATGATGTATGTTAATTTATAATATAATATAATATATTTATTTATTCAAGTAACAAGGACTCATTGTGTTAGTGAAACTTAAGAACTATGTGAGTTTAATCTTTTTGTATTTTTTAGTTTATTTCAAGCTAAGATTTTGAAATTTTTTATTAAGAAAGAAAAATTCAACCTCAGGCGGGAATTTTTCTTTCTTAATAAAAAATTTCAAAATCTTAGCTTGAAATAAGCTAAAAAATACAAAAAGATTGTATAAAGGTAATGCAATATCATCCGGAATCTACTCGCTGTAAAGCGAGTATTCTGGGTTGGACAGAATTGTTCAATCGATGTTGCTATGTCGCCGTAAGACATAAGTAACATAAAGAAAGCAAAAATTCAACACATCAGGCGGATACCTCGGTGGCTCAGTTGGCAGAGCGTCTGGAGTACCAATCCAGAAGACGCGGGTTCGAGTCCCGCCTGAGGTTGAATTTTTCTTTCTTAATAAAAAATTTCAAAATCTTAGCTTGAAATAAGCTAAAAAATACAAAAAGATTGTATAAAGGTAATGCAATATCATCCGGAATCTACTCGCTGTAAAGGGAGTATTCTGGGTTGGACAGAATTGTTCAATCGATGTTGCTATGTCGCCGTAAGACATAAGTAACATAAAAAAAGCAAAAATTCAACACATCAGGCGGATACCTCGGTGGCTCAGTTGGCAGAGCGTCTGGAGTACCAATCCAGAAGACGCGGGTTGGAGTCCCGCCTGAGGTTGAATTTTTCTATGTTAGTTTATTTTTAACTGTATATTATATTTTAAAATTATTTTATCCCATGGGAGATGACACCGCAGTGATTGATGTACATGCAATCGAGCCTGCTAGCGATCATTTTCACGATATTGTTGGAGCTGATCCGCACCCTGCGCACCAGGGATGCACATCTGACTCGCATTGTTGCGTAAAAGCAATTTATATGTGCGTCCGCAAACATTCCTGATGCGCTACAAAAACGAGGCAGCCCTGTATAATTAACAAAACGTCGAAATATGATACCTTTTGGCCAGAACATGTCAACTAAATACATATGTATGTTACTTTGTGACCCAAAGAACTTATATGCGTTGTGGTCACATTGCCGTTTAATGTTTACTTTCTCGAGGCTTACATTTTCGCCAGTTTTCTCATAAATATATTTTGTTATATCCGATTCAGTAACATCCCTGTGTACGTATGTTAAAAACATGGGTATTTTTCTGTCGGCCGCTTTAAACTTCTGCTCAGATTCAACTATAGCACTACCTAGGTTTCCTTTAAATCTATCTCTAGTATTTCGAATCTTTCTTTGCACTAATGTAAAACCGTCATTTGTTTCCATTAACGCAGCACTCGCATAAGATTGACTCTGTACAAGTAGCGTATTATTACTATCGGTCAGCCGTCTCGAGCCACCAATGCGAGCTCCTCCGCCGCTCATAACTGGTAGGGGCGATGACGCATCGGCCCCGCTTCCTACGCTTGTTACGCGCTCCGTTCTCGCTCCGTCACCTCTATCGGCCGTTAGCGATTGCATTTTGTTACTGCCCTCAATCGCTTTTTTGTTAGCTTTTTGTTGATCCCGACTTTTTTCTCGCGAAGATAATCCTATTTCCTCCGAGTGAAATCCTTCCTCAGAGTTATATTTTCCTGTCTGAATAGCAAGGTGACATAATCATACCATAATCATCTAGACAAGCACCTCTCCTTGTATTAACATTACAGGCCGTGTGGTATTGTGGTAGTAATGAATGTTTCTTATCACACTCTTCCTTTAGATTTTTCAGCTCATCTTGACAAAAGAGGATTTAATGTTCTTTATATCCTCCTGTACTAATACTAGGTCTTTTAGTAGCTGTGAAACATCTAGGTGATCGAACGTGATGGGTGGTAGTTTATTAAGGTCACGGGCCACAAACACAGGGAGAGTATCAGGATCCGACACTTTAAAAATGCCAATGATATCATTTAAGACTCGGTTCTCTTTGCCTTTCCCTTTGCGCACAATACTACGCACCTCGGACGAAAGAGATTCTAACAACAACGTTTTTGATTTTTGTATTTGTTCAGCTGTAAAAGCCGATGCACAAATTTTCACTAGACTTGCCTCATCAGCAAGCGACACTTTGTTTTGTATGTATGCTAACAATTCATCAATAACAATATTACAAGATATACACTTTAAACTCGTCATGTTGCTAATTACGCACTGTGGCGCATAACCCGATAACACGTACGCATCTAACGACTGCGCGCGCGTCACTGATTTATGCAATATGAGTGATGTAGGTAAACAAATTGATGTATTATTTTTTACAGAACACAATATGATAATTGGTGATTTAAACATGCTTACTATCGGTAGCTTTAAAATTGCGTCATGTTTTGTAGAACTGAACGACGAGGTGGTTCATGTATAATAATGATTAAACGGTGTTATAAATATGAAGACGTTAAGGAGATCGTGAATATGTCGGTTATGAATATATTTGAATGTTCAGCAATTAAATTACCTCTGCACAAACTTTATATAATCTGCATATACAGACCACCCAAAAGCTGTTCGCAACCTCTTCAAATATTTTTTAACAAGCTTGACCAAATACTAAGCAAAACTTGTTATAAAAATCATTTCAAAGTATTGTTATGCGGTGATTACAATAGTGACATACTAAAAGAATCTAAAGTATCAGTTGAATTTCAAAATTTAATATTGAGTTATAATATAAAGTTTCAATTCAAACAAGCTACCAGGTTAGACAGTAACACTGGTATTGATAATATTATACATAATATTCGAGGCAGCACAGGTGAAATTATGGAACTTGCTATATCAGATCACACTGCCCAGGTTATAAAAATCCCAGTCAAACATGTTGTAAGAATACATTATTGGTTTAAATTAAAAAGAGACTACAATGAAGAGAATAAACATAAATTTACGGATTTTTTCAATAAATTGTCATTTCAAAACGCATTTGAAGAAAAAGATGCAAATTGTGCATTTGATGAGTTTTATGAAGTCTTTACTGTATTGTATGATTTATGCTTTCTTCTACGTAAAATCAAAGTAAAACTCGAAAAGAGGCTAAAATGGGTATCTAAAGGCATTAAGAAATGCAGTAAAATAAAAAGAGACTTGTTGTGGAAATACAGGCGTTCCCCAAATTCTTACAATAGAAAAGAATTTAAGTCTTATTCACAAAGATATAAAAAAATCATTGCATTAACACAACGATCACAAAATGATTACCAAATAAAAACAGCAAAATGCAAATCTAAAGCTACATGAAAGATTATTAATAATTGCTTGCATAACCAACCTACTGAAAGTGTTTCAAGCTTAGTATTTGATAGTGAATTTGTACGGTGAACCTTACAATAATTATAATTTGTTAAATCAGCACTTTACGCTGCTTACAGTAATCAACGCATTTTACATAAAATCAGTGCGTTATACGACCGCCAGCAATATAGTCGCGCGTGCTCCCTCGCTCCTTTGTATCAAACAGTTGTAACAGTAATAATATATGGTTTTAGCAGTTAAAAAAAAAAAAAAAAAAAAAAAAAACATGTACGGTGAACCTTACAATAATTATAATTTGTTAAATCAGCACTTTACGCTGCTTACAGTAATCAACGCATTTTACATAAAATCAGTGCGTTATACGACCGCCAGCAATATAGTCGCGCGTGCTCCCTCGCTCCTTTGTATCAAACAGTTGTAACAGTAATAATATATGGTTTTAGCAGTTATTATCATCTTATCATTTTATCAACTATCATAGAACTTTCTACATGGTCCTTCGAGCAACCGTGCGGGACTTCGCGAGTTTTTTATAGTCGTCCGTTCGGATAGAAAAATTTGTGAGGACTCGTTCAGTGATCAGCACAGTGAGAGTTACAGCAGTTCTCATCGGAGTGTATCACAGCAAGACGTCACAAGCAGGACGTCGCTAGCAGCAAGGAGGCAGTATCATCAGCAGATCTGCCACTGACACGTAACATTATCCAGCAAACAGTCGACCGCAGCTGTGTACTCAAGTAAGATCTTTCCTTTTTTACACATCTAACATAACTAATGTCAACCAGCAAAATGGAATCGCTTTATGAATCGCAAAGTGAGCTAAAAGAAGCGATGAAAAAATTAAGAATTAACCTAAAAAAGGACGGAGCCGATAGGAAGTCGGAAGACTATTTCAAACGTCGGTTGGAACTACTTGAGAGCTATTGGTTAGACTATCAGAACAATCACATGCGTATTTGTGCGTACGGTGTTAAAGAGCATCAATATTTTAAACTTTCTGAACATGAAGAGGTTAGTGCACTTTATACCAACATTAAATCGTTAATAAATGAGCAAAGGTCCGCGTTAGGAGCTAAGGAAGCTCCTCCGACTCCAGTGAGGCGTACTCAAGAAATACAGGAGGAGCAACAAGAACAAAGACCGGGTCCAAGCAGCAAACCAGAGATGGAATCACGGGGTTCTACAAGCAAGTTGGATGACATGATTCGCAAACAAACAGCGAACATCAAGGCTTTTAAGAGAGCCGTAAACAATATAGAGTTGGATTCTATCAATGAAAAGTGGGAGTTGGAAGACGCCATCAAAACAATACAGTCGAAATGGAACCAGGTCGACACACTCCACTGGGAAATCGATGGCGAAATGTGTGGAGTAGATGAGGAATATGATCTCGTCTATACCATGAATGAGAAAACGTTTATCAATCTCAAAAGATCAATCAACAAAAAGCTCTCGTCAGTAGGTCACAGAGAACTCAGCACTCCACAAATGGATATACCTGTATTCACAGGAAAATATAATCAGTGGTATTCGTTCAAGGATTTATTTAACGAGACCATACATAGCAACGTTTCCCTATCAAACGCGCAGAAGATGCAGTTTTTGAAAGGAAAGTTACGTGGAGAAGCAGAAAAAATCATACAGCATCTAACAATAAGTGCCAGCAACTATAACACTTGCTGGGACCTATTGAATCACCGTTATAATAATAGAAAACTTATTTTTACATCCATTACAAACACATTATTAGGCTTACCTACTATGCAACAACAGTCCTTGGTACAAATTAAAAAATTACACGACATAACTCTGGAAAGTCTACACGCAATAAAAAATATAGGTATAGACATCAGCACCTGGGACCCACTTCTCGTGCACTTACTGTCACAAAAGTTGGATCAGGTAACATTTTCAGATTACGTCGATTCCTTAAAGAATGCACGAGAGCTACCAGTTTTACAAGAGTTTCTTGACTACTTAGAAAGCAAGTTTACTAGTCTCGAAACCTCGCGTAGAAAACCAGAGCATTATACGCCCAAAACGAACCATGAAACAAAATCTTCTGGTTCCAAAAATCATAGCAACTATAACAATCAGCATACCAACAATAATTTAAAATCATTCTCTAAAGCATTACACGTGTCCACAGCATTTAAATGCCTTTACTGCGGTCAACAACACGGCCTATATAATTGTAAAAGGTTTCTAGAATTGACTAACGAAAACAAGCTGAAAACTATTGCGAAATTAAAGGCATGTTTAAACTGCTTATTCGATCATAATGGACAGCAGTGCATTTCTACAAAACGATGTCGCAAATGTGATGAAGCGCACAACACGATTATGCACGACGCATGCACAAAACTGAGGTCGACGCTCGCAAATAACGCTATTACAGCCAACTTACAGCAAAATAATGAAAATACTAACATGTCTATTTCATCCCATGTCGCATCCATTGAAGTCAAAATGAATGAAGTGATGCTAGCAACAGCATTGGTCAAGGTCATGGCTATCGATGGGTCACATCAGATCTTAAGAGCCTTGATAGACCCAGGTTCGCAGGTATCTATCATCAAGGAGAGTGCCGTGAAAAAATTAGGTTTACAAAAATCACGGTGCAATGGTGTAATAGTAGGTATCGGAGAGCAGCAAAACAAGTGTATAGGAAAGCTAACTATTCACTGTTTATCGAATTATAATGACTTTTCGTTTAATACGGATGCACTTATCATGAATAGCTTACTGGGGCACTTGCCTAGCAAATCGTTCGATCGACCGGATTGGTCGCATATTGAAAATTTGAAATTAGCAGATCCCGAATTTTATTCCAGCCGTCCCATAGATTTATTATTAAACGCCAATGTCCACGGTATCATACTACTATCAGGATTGATCAAGGGAGAGAATCCTTCCCAGCCGGTGGTACAGCAAACCCAGTTAGGTTGGATTATTTTCGGAGGTGGAGAGATGACGTCATATCGATGCAATGTCATATTAAATGATATTCAAGACTTGCAACGATTTTGGGACATCGAAGATATTAGCGAGGAATCAAACCTATCATCAGAAGATCAGGAATGCATTGACTATTATCAATCAACAACAAAGCGACGTCCGGATGGGCGATATGAAGTCAAGTTGCCTCTCAAATCAGATCTCAAAGAGAAGTTGGGATCATCCAAGGAAATGGCATTGGCACAGTTTCAAAGCTTAGAGCGCAAATTCAAAAGACAGCCTAATTTAGCAGAGCAATATAAATTATTTATACATGAATATCAAGCTTTAGGTCATATGGTACCCAGTCAATGTAACAACAATCAAACGATATCATGTTACCTGCCGCACCACGCCGTACAAAGATCTGAATCAGCGACAACGAAACTTCGTGTCGTATTCAACGCGTCTGCCAGAACGTCTAGTGGATATAGTATCAATGACTTTATGTTCAAAGGACTTAATTTGCAACAGGATCTACAAGGACTAATTATAAAATGGCGTCAATATCGGTATGCATATACGGCCGATATTGAGAAAATGTATAGGCAAATTATGGTCAGCGAGGCAGATCAGCAATATCAACAGATTGTATGGAGAGATTCACCCTGTCAACCAATTAAATCACACCAACTAGCAACTGTTTGTTTGTAACTTATGGAACCAAATCAGCGCCCTTTCTTGCAATGATGACCTTGCGTCAATTGGCAAAAGATGAACAAAGCAGATATCCAGAAGCCGCCAAGGTCTTAACAGAATCATTCTATGTAGATGACTTGATCCATGGGTCACATTCTATAGAAAATGGAAAAAATCTTATATCAGATTTAAACAAGCTATTGCATTCAGGAGGGTTCATATTACGAAAATGGTCGGCGAATCATTCAGAACTCTTAGCAAATATTAATTACATCGATGGCGACGGAGGTATTATATTCAATTTTAAATCAGAGAACACATCAAAAACATTAGGCTTGTGCTGGAATTCGGTGGATGATCAATTTACATTTAAATATAATTTAGAAAAACAAGTCACAAAATTAACTAAGCGAAAACTATTGTCTGAGATATCAAAATTATTCGATCCCCTAGGTTGGATCGCACCAGTATCAACTAAGCTCAAACTCCTATTCCAGAAACTATGGGTAGAGAGCATGCTCTGGGATGAAGAAGTTCCGGAAAATATCAGCAAGGAATGGGAGACATTGCGAGCAGATATAGAAAACATTAACGAAATTAAAATACCTCGATGGATCAGTTATCAACCTGATGACGTCATCGAACTGCATGGGTACTGTGACGCCTCAACAAAAGCTTACGCAGCAGTTATATATGCGCGCATTAGAAGACAAAATGAGACATCGGTAGTATTAGTGGTTGCCAAATCTCGATTAGCACCGATTTCAAAAAACATATCATTACCTAAATTAGAGTTATCTGGAGCACATCTACTAGGAAGACTGATGAAAAAACTAATCAGCTGTCTAGAAGAACAAAAAGTACGGGTTTTTGGATGGACCGACTCGATGGTAGTCCTGGGCTGGCTGCAAGGTGCTCCAGGACGCTGGAAACCGTTCGTAGCAAACAGGACGAAAAGCATTTCCGAGGTCATCAAGCCAGCTTGTTGGCGCTACGTCAAGTCGGAAGAAAACCCAGCGGATGCAGCCAGCAGAGGCATCTTAGCCTCTCAATTAAAAAATCATAATTTGTGGTGGCAAGGGCCTCACTCATTAAAAACATTTGATGAAACTTTACCGTCATCAAAGCAAAAACGTTGCGCAACAGATGAGGAGATAAAAGGAAAATATGTTCATGGTCAACAATCAAATGCAACAATTCAAAATCTATCGGAAAGTATTATTATGAAATTACTAGAAAATTATAGTTCATTTTCAAAAATTATTAAAATTGTGGCATGGATACTTCGAGCTACAAGAACAATGCAATTAGCGAACAATGCTACGTCAGCTACACACAAGACATTGCCCTCGTATATTACATTACGTGAGTTGAACAATGCAAAATCATTGATAATAAAACATGTACAGCGAACATTATTAGAGCAAGATATTGCATATTACAAACAACACAATAAATTCAGCAACAAAAGTAATTTACTTAAACTTAACCCATTTATCGATCAGGAAGGAATTCTACGAGTAGGTGGACGGTTAGGAAAAGCCGATATAAGTATGGAAATGAAACATCCAGCTATCATTCCGCATAATAGTCGATTGACTGTCTTAATTATCAATCAGGCGCATCTACTCACCTATCACGGTGGACCTCGGTTAACCCTAGCAAATATTAGGCAGAAATATTGGATATTAAAAGGATATCAAACAGTAAAAAAGGAATTAAAAAATTGCGTTACTTGCAAAAAATATACACCTAAAATACAACCTCAGTTGATGGGCGATCTACCAGCAGCCAGAACCAACCCTGCTCACCCATTCTATCATACGGGCGTAGATTACACTGGCTACGTTGACGTTAAGTCCAGCAAGGGCCGCGGAATAAGATCATCCAAAGGCTATGTAGCAATATTTGTGTGTATGGTGACGAAAGCTGTACACCTAGAGCTAGTGTCGGACTTGAGCAGTTCGGCATTTCTAGCAGCCTTGCGTCGAATGGCAGCCAGACGAGGGGCTCCGCGTCACATATACAGTGACAACGGAACCAACTTTGTTGGAGCGAATCGCATCCTGCAAGAAAAATACCACGATCTAAAAAGCATTTTTGATGATAATTTCTTAGCCGATTTATCTGAACTAAACATAGAATGGCATTTTAACGCCCCGTCTTGGCCAAGTGCTGGAGGATTGTGGGAAAGAGCAGTTAGAAGCCTTAAACATCACCTCAGAAGAGTAGTAGGAGAGCAAAAGCTAACTTTTGAGGAATATACAACTGTCTTAGCACAACTAGAGTCGTGTTTAAACTCCAGACCCCTGTGTGCCCTGTCAGAAGACATCGACGACTTAGAAATAATAACCCCAGCTCATTTTCTGAATGGAAGGCCTGGAACAACAATAATTGAAACAGAACAAGATGCACGCACCAGGTGGACTCTATCAGCAAGGATTTCTCATGATATATGGAAGAAATGGAAATCAGAATACTTAACACAGATGTCAGTACGGTCTAAATGGAACAAATCTTCTGAAAACATAAAAATCGGACAATTAGTAACCATACAGGATGACAACCTGCCGCCAGGGAAATGGATGATGGGTAGAGTGTTAGAACTTCATCCCGGACAGGACGGATACGTTCGGGTTGTATCATTAAAAACTAAAAATGGCATCATAAAGAGACCTATTGTCAAATTATCTTTATTACCAATTTCACCTAGTAGCGAGGAAACCATTAATGAAAAGCAAAAAGTTATTAGGACGGAAGAAACAACCTCAAAACTCAGCAAACCAAAATCAATGTTCGCGTCAATGGCGATTGCGTTCATATTTTTTATGTCTTTATTAACTACATCCCAAGCATCTTTTAGTATATCAGCATTACCTAGCAACATGTCGTTATATTTTGATTCTATCCATAATATGAAAGTTGTTAGAGACAAGTGGACACTCATTGTTTATTACAATATGTCTCCGTACTGGGAGGGCATGACAACAACAACAAAATTTTTGAATTATTTAGATAAAACGTGTAGCGCTCTTCCAGACACAAATCGCTGTAATGTTATTTAGTTCAATTACATCACGAGTACTCAGAATTACAACATTACAACCGACTACTCCTCACTCAGCATTTTGACGCGCGCGCCAGACAGCGTCGCGGCCTTATCAATGGTGTGGGTTACATTGCGAATTCCCTCTTTGGCGTATTGGATCAAAGTTTTGCGGAGCAATACAAAAGGGACATTCAACTCAAAAACCAAACGTCTGTCGTTGAGGCCGAATACAATGTGCTAAAACGGACTGAACAAAATATACAAATTCAACACAAAACAATCAATAAACACCTAAACGAATTGGATCGAGCAACTAACACAATCAAACAAACGGTAGAAAATTTAAATGTAATTCAAGATTTCACGTTATCAGCGTTAACAGCAGTCAATTTACTTCAAAATCTAAAAGGGATTCAAGAAACTTTACTAGACACCATTACCGACATTTACCACGGCAAATTCAACTCGCATTTATTAACACCAGATCAACTTAGGAACGAATTACAGTTCATTTCAGGACAGCTGAATAAAGATGTGACCTTATCTGTGGAAAACATACAATCCGACCTCAAGTCGATCTATAGCATGCTAAGAGTCAAAGCAAGAGTAATGACTGACTATGTCATATTCGAGATCATATTCCCATTGTCTAGTCGAGACAGTTACGAGATTTACAAAATCTTGCCAGTCCCACACCAGATTGAAACTGCCATGCTTAACGTAATTCCGATAGCTGAGTACGTAGCTATCAATGTGAGAAAAGATGCTTACCTGACAATATCATCAATGGAGCTTCAGCAATGTTTACAGAATGAAAATGCCTATTTATGTACTATAGATAAACCAGTTAAATATCTCCCCATTGATGAGAAATTCTGCGAAACTAGCAACTCTAGCAATCAATGCATAATCAGCAAATCTCAATGCAAGGACACGTGGATCGAATTGAACGACCCATCCAAATATTTATTTTACTGTTGTAGCACTTATTCGCTACGGATTATTTGTCAAGACCAAGTTGCCTATCAGCAAGTAACTGGAGCCGGTATAATTAATCTGCAGCCTAAATGCATCATTAGATCATGAAATAAAGAACTCCAAACTAGCAGTAAATCTTTTTCAAATAGAACATGTTGTAAGAGTATTTTTTGGTCATGATTTTATTTCGGTAACAAAATCAGATAGAATGAATTGGGATATAGTAAAGGTGGAAATTTTAACTACAATTATGGATCACTTTACTTCTGGTGGAAAAGCATTTGATAAAGAAGGAGTAAGTGATAATAAAATGCTAGAGGAAGAATTCTTTAATGAAAATGATATAGAAATTGTAAATAGAATAAAAGAATTGATGGAAAGTTATATTAAACCTGCAGTTGCTCAAGATGGTGGTGATATCAAGTTCCGTGGCTATAAAGACGGAATAGTTTACGTTGAACTGCAAGGAGCTTGCTCTGGGTGCCCAAGTGCTGCAATTACCTTAAAACAAGGAGTGCAGAATATGCTAAGCTATCACATACCAGAAGTTTCAGGTATAGAGACTATGCTATGACTAATCAAACAGTTAGAGGAACAAAAGATCTCCTGTTTGATGAATGGTACAAGTTTAAACACATAGAGCAAACAGCAAGCAGAATCTCAAGTTTATACGGCTTTTTACCTGTTCAAACTCCGATATTTGAATACACAGAAGTCTTTACAAAGACTTTAGGTGATAGCTCAGATATTATCACTAAAGAGATGTATACTTTTATTGATAAAGGGGGAAAGAGCATAACTCTGCGTCCTGAGTTCACTGCAGCTATTGTTAGGTTACTCATTGAAAAAAAACTACAAGCGCCGATAAAATTATTTTCAATAGGGCCTGCATTTCGCTATGAAAGACCGCAAAAGGGAAGACAAAGGCAATTTCATCAGATAAATTTTGAGGTTTTTGGCATAGAAGATCCAAAAGCTGATATTGAATTGATATCACTCGCTCAGCACTTACTAACTGAATTTGGCATCAATAAAAATGTAAAGCTGGAAATCAACTCTCTGGGTGATAGTGAAACAATAACTCAGTATAGAGAAGCTTTGATATCGTATTTAAAAAAGTTTCAAAATGACCTATCAGAAGATAGTCAAAATAGATTGATTAAAAACCCACTCAGAATATTAGACTCTAAGGATAAGACAGATAAAGAAATAATCTCTGACGCACCAAAAATCAGTGATTATTATACAAAAGAATCTTCATATTTCTTTGACCAGGTGTTAAATGGACTGCAAGCTCTTGGCATACCTTACACTGTAAATAGCAAATTAGTTCGAGGTCTAGACTATTATTGTCACACAGTATTTGAATTTGTCACAGAAGATTTAGGTGCACAAGGAGCAGTTTTTGCCGGTGGAAGATACGATAATCTAGTATCTTCAGTAGGTGGAAAACACACTCCAGCAATAGGATTTGCAGGGGGGATTGAGCGTATAATGGAATTAATCAACTATGCTGAAAAAAAAGAGAGGCCTATTTATATAATTCCAATCGGTGGAGAAGCTGAAGAACATGCTCTAACACTTGCAAGTGAATTACGCAGAAATGGTTTATATGTGATTTACGAATATAGTGGAACTCTAAAAACCCGAATGAAAAAAGCAAATCAAGCAAATGCAAAAGTTGTATTAATCTTTGGTGATGAAGAGCTAAGCAGTAAAACTTTAAAAATTAAAAATATGGACACGGGTGAAGAAAAAATGATTGCTCGCGATAAAACCGTAGAAAATATCTAATCAGAAGCAATAGGAGTGTTAGCTATAGAAGAAAATTCCTCTGCACAAGAATTTTTCATAGCATTTAATATATCATAATCTGTAAAATCTAATTTTATCGGTGTAATAGTAATAAAACCTCCTTTTATTTTATCTACACTACCACTGCCTGAGTGTTCCCGAGACCAATTTAAGCTCAAAGAACCATTTAAATTTTCAGTAAAAGTTAAATCACCATCAATGTTATATTCACCTTGTTCAGCAAATTCGACCCCTTTCACTTTTTCTGTAGCAGGAAAATTTATACTCATCACTATATCTTTAGGCCAACCAACTTTCATTAGCTTGGCAATAACCTTTGGTGCAAAAATCTTTGTATTGTTCCAGTCTATTTTATCATGATAAACTTGGCTCAGCGCAATAGAAGGTATAGATCTTGCAGCACCTTCCATTGCAGCACCGATTGTGCCTGAATAACAAATATCATCGCCGACATTTGATCCAATATTTACTCCAGATAATATTAAGTCTGGTTTTTTATTCATAATTTTATTTAACGCGATAATGACACAATCTGCGGGAGTACCAGACACACTAAACTCCCTTTCACTATGTTGACTTATTTTAATAAATTGCTTTACTGGATAGTCAAGAGACCTTGCAGCTCCACTCCTATCAGCATCTGGCGCCACTATCCATACTTCCGATGCAAAATTTTGTGCAATTTCTTTAAGTAATCTTATTCCTTCACTTTCAAAACCATCATCATTTGTTATCAATATTATCATATGTAACACTCAGCTATCAAAGTATACTGATGAGATTTCTTTGCATAATTACTAACTGTAACAAAAAAGCCCACTACAAATCAATAAGAAAGATTAAGAGATTAAGCAGCAGAAAATCTTGCCATGCCCCCTATAAATGCTTTCACTTTTTCAAGATAAGTAGATGGTTCTGCAGGAACTTCTATCTCGTCTATCTTACAAGATATTGCTGCATCTATGACTTCACCTGTTATTAATTCCCTTAGCTTTTGTTTTATCTGTCCTCTACGAATATGTTCTCCATAGTCATTATAAAACTTCACATATAACTCTTTAAATACAAATTCTTTTATAGCACTTCTCATATGAGAAATTCCATCCTTTACTTCATCATTTGCATTGCTCAAATCCACTTCAGAACCTAGCGAATATAAGTCATCAAAATTTTCTTTTAAAATTTTTATTTTAAAGTAGTGCTTATCTACAGATCTCTCAAGAAATCTTTTAGTAGCATTACCGGCCAATTCTCCTATTATCTGAGGCTCTAGTTGAGCTGCAAAATTATTTTCTGCTTCAAGGCCACTTAATGCATAAATGATACGATTAAGCATTCCAGGACCACATTGGCGATTACTTTCCTCAAAACGAACCAGCAATATGGATTTCAACAGCTCTACATCTGCATTTTGCTTTGTTGCTGCAATTAAAACTAGATTTATGGCCTGTGTTAATGTCAGTCCGGTTTTGGAATCTACCCACCTTACCCATTCTCCTTCTCTATAATTATCTACCTTCAAATAAGGCGCTATCAGTTCTTTCTGCTGATTTGTCAAACCGCCTATATAGTTTTTAAACTCTTCATCCAGCTCATTTGACGGAGTCCCATATTCTTCCTTTAATTTTTTGGCACACTCAATAACACTTTGCTCAAAACTTCTAGTATGAACATTCTGATTACCAGTACCTACATCACTTACATTAAACAAAAAGCTCATTTGCTTTACACTTAAACCCAGAGGCGAGAAGAGCTTTATTAATGGATACTTTATTAACTCAAGAAGCGCTACAGGGATCAATAATATAGTATTGATAAGCACTAAACATATTCTAAGACCGAGCGCTCTACTCTCTGATAACATTCTACTAAGTTCTGATATCTTTGATGCACAATACAAAAATGGTAATTGAATGTAGTATATTGAGTATATAGAAAAAAATAAAATCTTATCTTTTAACCCTACTGTTGGATCATTATATACTTCAGAAAAAATGTTATCATCACTATTTTCATTTTTGAAAGACTGATAGCTGCTTGTAATTTTTTCTGTAAAAATAGAACAGAGCTTATGCAGTCCGTAGCATGAAACGCCAACAGCTAAAAAAATTGCAAGTGTTCCAAAAAATGCTAATACTTCACTTGAAGTTTTGGCAAGAAGGAATGCATAAAGCGCATTAATAAAGATATCAAATAAATATTCAAATAAAAAAATTGCTCCAATAGCGGAAACAAACAATAAAATACCCCCACAAATAATCAAAAAATCTTTTAACCTTGGATTCATACCCCGCCTCTTAATAATCTATTAATATACTTTTTATTATATGCTTAAATTAAAAAAATGCAAATTTTGTAAAGACCAATTGAAATTTCTGAGCTTCAACTATATTGTTAATTATTCAGATAAAAATTAAACATTGTCGTGTCAAATAAAATAGGCTTTTTTGCTATTTTTGCCTTGGTGATTAGTAGCCAAATTGGCTCTGGAATTTTTATGCTCCCAATCAGCCTTGCACCATACGGCGCTTATAGCCTCATAAGCTGGGTTATATCAGGATTTGGTGCTATATCTCTTGCTTTAGTTTTTGCTTCACTCTGCGCAAAATTTCCAGAAACGGGTGGTCCTCATATTTATGTGAAACATGCCTTTGGCTCTACAGCAGCTTTTTTTGTTGGCTGGACATATTGGGTAAGCTCGTGGGTAAGCTCAACAGCTGTGACAATTGCAAGTATCGGTTATTTAGCCCCGCTTTTTCATAATGATATACAAGATATACGTTTGCTTTTAGAAATAACATTAATTTTAGCTATCATGCTAATAAACTTAAGAGGGGTAACTACTGCTGGGCATGTTGAGCTTCTTCTGACCATTGTTAAAATTATCGCACTTCTTGCAATACCCATAGCAGGATTATTTTTCTTTGATAGAAATAATTTTGTTGTAAGGGAGGAAGTATCAAACTTTACGATGTCTCAAGTCCTTGCGCGCTCTACACTCCTTACTCTATGGTGTTTTATTGGACTTGAATCAGCAACGGCACCTGCAGGATCTGTCAATAATCCCTCTAAAACAATACCAAGGGCTATAGTGCTTGGAACAGTCTGTGTTGCTGTGATATATTTCATCAATAGTCTTTCAATTATGGGATTGATAAGTGGTAATGAACTAGCTAGTTCAAAAGCACCATATGTTGATGCGATAAAAATTATGCTTCCAGGTAATTGGCATTTAATTGTTTCTGTTGTTGCCTTTATCGTTTCTGTAAGTAATTTAAATGCTTGGTTTCAACGGGAAAAGAGAAAAGAAGACTAAATGAATTTCATCCGAGTAGCTGATACTGGCATCTATATAAAGACAATCTAATGCACTCATTTAAAGTGAAGTTTTCTGGATCCCAGTGTCTAGGCACTGGGATGACAAGAAAAGAGTTGACTTGAATGACACCGAATAGGTATTGGGACAGAGGCTACTTGAATAATATTTTACCATGTCATTCCAGCACTTGATGCTGGAATCCAGAAGTTTTTTGAGCACAAAAGTCATGCTAAGTTTTTGTTGTTAAGAAAGGCTGGATAGCTACTTGCATGACATCATTTGTTACTGTGTTTTTGTCTATCTTATTTTGCTACTCTACTGAACGAATACACAAAATCTAACTTTTTTCTATACAACCAGCCAGGTCAAGAAAGGTGAATCTATCTCTTGTTGCAAATGTAAGATTGACTACCTTGCAATATTGCTCTTTGTTCCAATTAAGATGCTCCGGTAAGTACGGAATTGATAGATCTTCAAATACTTTCTGCAGGTGTTTTGCAGATAGTAAATTTTGCTTAATTAAACTAGAAATATTACTCCATTCTTTGCAAATAATCTCTTGAATTTTTTGCTGCATCATTTGCTTCTGCTTTAGAATTTTTATAAATTCGGTATTACCAAAGCACTGAGTTATATGTTTTACATCTAAAGTGATCGGTTTGGTAATCGGGTTTCGTATTGACAATATCTCCTCTTGCAAGTTAGCCATGGTAATCGTTGTCACAGCAATTTTTTCCCCATGTAACGAGGAGGAATAATCCTGTGTTACCATCTCAATTGCATGAGCTATCATATGTTCTCCTTGACTTGCAGAGTAACTGCCTTTTGACATCACCATTCCGAGTCCTGAAATCAATAAGGCTTCCATAAGTAATAAAACTACTCTTTTATCTTTTTTAGCAAGTGCCAAGTGTTCTCTGAGCAAAATTTCCTCCAGATTGCGAACAAGTTTAAAGGGGAGTTCATTATATTCTGTGCCAAGTAATAGATGAGATAATAGCCAATCGGCTTGTACTGTTGAACGGCAGATGAAATCTGCAAATCCACTTAATGTGAGGCGTAGTGGTGCGTTGGCAATTATATCGGTATCAATGTATATTGCCTTTGGAAGATGTGCTCCGAACGATTTTTTATATCCATCAACTAATATTGAAGCGTTTGCAGAGCTATATCCATTCATGGAAGCAGCTGTTGGAAAGGATATGTAGTCTTTGCCTTCTAAATAGCTTGCGTACTTACAGATATCATTAACAGTGCCACTGCCAAATGCAACCATTAAGTCACTATCTTTTGCTTTATTTCTAACTAGGTTTACAGCTTGGAGAGAAGCAGCTCTGTTCAGTCTATTTGGTGTCATCCAAGTAGCGTGACACTGCGATCCATCATAGTCACGCGCTGGAATGACAGGTGTGGCTGGAATAATTAAATGAGAAACTTTATTAAGTATGTTTTTGTTTAAAAGTTTTGCTGTATTTTCATCTGCAATCAGAAAAATGTCATTTCCATATTGTCTACATATTTCATAGATATTATCAGCAACTTCCCTAATAAGAACTTGTTCTGTGTGCTGTAATATTTGTTTTAAATATCGCATAGAATGTTTACAATACGGTAATGTTAGTATTTCAAGATTGGTATGAAGATTGACCCTGTAGAACTAACTAAGAAATTAATTTCTTTTAAAAGTATAACACCAAAAGACGATGGGGCAATAGAGCATATAGCAGCCATTCTCAAGAAAAGTGGTTTTGAATGTGAGATTTTAGAGTTTGGTGATAAAGTTAAAAATCTTTATGCGAAATATATAAATGGAGTACCAAACTTGTGTTTTGCTGGACATGTTGATGTTGTACCACCAGGTGAGTTAAAAGATTGGATATCTGATCCATTTAAGCCAGAAATTAGAGATGGAATGCTATATGGAAGAGGAGCAGCTGATATGAAAAGTGGAATAGCCGCATTTATTGCTGCTATCGTAGATTCAGTTGCAGGTAAGTTTCGATTCAGCGGTTCAATCAGTGCATTGATTACCAGCGCTGAAGAAAGCACGGAAGAACATGGAACAAAGGCCGTTTTGGAATGGATGAAAAGCAAGCAAAAAAAGATAGATTTTTGTATAGTTGGAGAACCAACGAGTAGTGAGAAATTAGGTGATACCATAAAAATAGGTAGAAGAGGTTCTGCAACATTTAAATTGATTTGCCATGGAAAACAAGGGCACGTTGCCTATCCAGAACTAGCGGATAATCCAATATATAAAATGATATCGATACTAAGTAAGATAAAAGATACCACTTTTGATACTGGTAATAAATATTTTCAGCCTTCACATTGCGAAATTACTACTATCGACGTTGGAAATAATACTAATAATCTAATACCTAGCTCAATAGCAGCAGGTTTCAATATTCGATATAACAACATACAGACGCTTGACGGCTTATATAAGCTGATTGATGAAATATGCTCTAGTGTAACTAACGATTATAAACTGTCTATGCAGAGCAGCAGAAACGTTTTTCTCTCTATTCCTGATAGAAATACTGATATTATGCTTGATGCGATAAATAAAATTACCGGCATTGATGCTGTGCTGAGTACAAATGGTGGCACATCTGATGCTGCGTTTATTAAGGATATTTGTCCAGTAATTGAATTTGGTATGATCAACAAAACCGCACATCAGGTAAATGAATGCGTATCAATAGACGATATACATAAATTAACAGCTATATATAAGGAGTTTATAAAAAATTATTTTTACCCCACTAATAAAATATTAAACCAGATCAATGTAATTGGTAATACGCCTGATGGTCCATTATTAGCTTGAGGTGCAGTTGCATAGAGAAGAAAACTTACTAGACACATTTTACCAGCCCCTTATTATAATATTAAGGGTATTTTTGACTCAAAACTTGTCTTTGATCTGTGCGAGCTCAATAACAAAAATTCAGTAGAAAGCTTATTGGCGAAAATTATCTGTTCAGCAGAGTGACAAAATAAGATAGACAAAAAGGGTATAAGAACAAATAGTGTCATGCAACACTGGTTTTTGTACACAAAACGTTGTAAAGCGCTTTTGTCAACCTGGATTCCAGCAGGCTTTGTTGCACCACTCAAGGAAAGAACAGGCAGTTACTGATGGAATTTGTTATAAAATAGATATTTAGCCGACAAAGGAAAAATATGCCAATAAGAATGAAAGTCAGTAACTGCAATGAATATAACAAATTTCTTCAAGAAAGGGGAAATGTTTTTCATTATATCAACGATGCCATTGAAAATTGGTACGAAAATAGTCCAAAAGTAGCAGGTGGCAACAATGTCTACAGCGACAAAGTAGTGATTCTAATTCACATAATAACCTATCTATTCAGGATTGGTCTTAGGCAAACAGTGGGATTTATAGAGAAATATCTTGAGCAAATAGGGAAAATTTTGCAAATTATCAGCTATTCGCAGGCTTCAAGAAGGTTTAAAAAGCTTAATATCAAAATCAACGACTGCAGAGTTGATAAGAACGATATGGAAGATATTGAAATTGCTATAGATAGTACAGGTATCAGCATCTACAATAATATTCCAGGCCATAGTAAGGCAAATGGTACAGATAGAAAGTATCGCCGCTATGAGCAAACAAGATGTAATGCTAGAGATAGGTAGTAAAAAAGTTATAGCTGCAAAATACAGTAGTGGAGTTTATTCCGACCACTATGGAGCCTGTGATCTTATTGAAAGAGTGGATACCAAGTATAACATAAGCACGATATATGCAGATAGATCGAAAGAAGTTATACAAACTGTGCGATGAGCTTGACATAAAGACAAGGATTCCTCCGCAAAATAATGCAGTAGAGCATCCAAAGTTGGATTATATGAATGAGAGAAATTCTACAATCAAGCTCATAAAGTCATATGATGAAGATGGTATGAAGAGGTGGAAAAAAGAGATAAATTATTGGAAGAGATCTTATATAGAAAGTTTTTTCTCGCGACTGAAGCAAATATTTGGATTTAGTTTTAGGAATAAATCTGAGATTAATCGTGAGAAGGAACTGCTACTCAAGTGTTATTTGCTTAACAAATTTACTGAAATAGGCATGGCTAAGTTTGATATAGCTTCATGAATTTATTATACATTACCCACTATCCGAAGAGCTGTGCAACAAAGCCCACTGGAATCCAGAAATTTTTTGAGAACAAAAGTTATGCTAAGTTTTTGTTGGTAAGAAAGGCTGGTGTCTAGGCACTGGGATGACAGTAGTGTGAGATGGGGCTACTTGGATCTAATTTGCTATTCACAATCCAATTATTACCTTGTTTAAAATAAATATTGAATTTTTATTTTAGTTATATAATAATTAAATATATCATTTAAGATTAAAGATGAGATTATGACAAGTGATCAATTACTAGCAGAAGTACTGAGTATAATTAACGATAAGACAGATTTAAATGAAGATAATATAATTCAGGAAATAGAAGAAGAACTAAAGAAACAGAATCAAGATCTACATGAAGAGTGGAAGAAAGTTGGATTTGATGTAAATCATTTATTTAGTCAAGAACTTACATTGTTGCACGTAGCTGCTAGAGGTGGCTTTGAAAACGTAGCAAAAGTCCTGGTAGCAGGAGGAGCTGATGTTAATAAGAAAGATAGTAAGCGCGAGAAGATTCCTTTACATTTAGCTGCTGAAAATGGTCATGTTGAAGTAGTAGAATTTTTCTTAAATAAAGGAATAAGTGTTAATGTAATGGATAAAGAGGGCAATACCCCTTTGCATTATGCTGCAGATAATGGAAGTAGAAAAACAATATCAATTCTAATAAGAAAAAATGCAGATCCTTGGTTAAAGAATTTTTATGGTAAAACTCCAGTGAATATTTATGCATTCAAGCATCCTAATGGCTCTGGATACTTAATGCAGCTGAAAAAAGCGAAAATTCAAGGTTATATCGTTTTTGGCTCAATGTTGTTGTTAGGTGCTGCTATGGCAACATCAATTGTTGCGGTTAATTTAATTGTACCTGATGTGCCTGTATTAAAGGTGTTATTGTGTGTAAGTATTTTGTATGCATTTGCATCTATAGCTAAATATATTACGTACAAAGCGGCTGAATTGGATGCTGAAAATGAGATTAAAAACGAGCAAGATTCAAACATAATAAATATTGAAGAAGTGAGTGATGAAAAAAAATCGGTTAATAAAGCAACGCACTCAAAAGAATTAAATGATCTTGTTTGTGCAATAAAAGGCTCTTCTAGAATAGAGATAGTTGATCCAGACAAGCAGAAAAAAGTAACACTTGATGGTGTTATTGTTTCAGATGAAGTAAGAAAAGAGTTAAAAATGATTTGTGGTCATATATCAGAGAAGAAGAAGAAAGCTCTTGAAATGCTAAGTTGCAAAATGCCAACAGGCTATATTTTATATGGTCGACCTGGAAATGGTAAAACTCTTATTGCTCGTGCAATTGCATGTGAAGCTAATGCTAAATTTATTAGCGTTTCTGGATCTGAATGTATGCAAAAATATGCTGGACAAAGCGCACATTACATAAAAGATCTTTTTGCAAAAGCGAGAGAAAATGCTCCTTGCATAGTCTTTATAGATGAAATAGATGCTGTTTGTACAAAACGTAGTAATAATAATGCATACAATGACGAAGAACGCAACCGAATTGTAAATCAGTTTTTACATGAACTTGATGGTTTTAATCCTATAGAAGGCGTGACAGTCATTGCTGCAACTAATCGTCTAGAAAGTTTAGATGAAGCAGTAATTAGATCAGGTCGCCTCTCTAAACATATTGAAATTATTTTACCAGATAAAAGCCTACGTGAAAAAATATTGGGTCTTTATACGGAGAAAGTGCCAATGGAACCAGATGTAAATCTAGCAAAACTTGCAGAAGAAACTAATGGTTTTTCAGGAGCTGATCTAGAAAATTTGGTAAATGAAGCAAAACTTCATGCTGTAGATCAGATTTGCGAAGAAGAGTCAGAAGATGAAGAGCTAAAAGTGACAGTGAACATGGATGATTTCAATAATGTACTTAAAGATCTTAAATCTAAAAAGGTTGAGAATGAGCAAGTGGATAGTAAGATGGAGTTGTTGAACAATATTGTGAATTTTGCAAATTTGAGCAAAATGCTTAATAAAAGTGCATAGAAAACATATGGAGCTGCTTTATTGTAAAGCAGGAAAGTGATTCAGCGAATGTAAATGCAAAAGTAGAGATAGAGTACAGAGAAAGCGGGTAAAATAGTGATTTTAATTGTGTTAGATAGATTTTGACTTTCTGTTCTTTTTCTTACTATTTATCACAAATCTCCCTAACGTTTATATCTCTCTTACAGATTCATTCAAACTTAATTAAGTGGGAGTATTGTTAATGCGAAAAGGGTTTAATTAAAATGGTATGGCGTGTGAGGAAGACATACATCAATTGGTAGAAAGTGGATTTGATATTAACTCAAAAGATGTAAGCGGAGTCACTCTCTTACATAAGTTTACAAAAGAAGGCGATTTAGTTGGAGTAAAATCATTATTAGAACACGAAGCTGACTTTAATGTTGTGGACAACGAAAATAGAAATCCACTGCATTATGCTATTATGCATGGACACAAAAAAATTGCTAAACTTCTTGTTAATCAACTGACAATTAATTCTAGAGATAAAAATGGATTTACTCCACTTCACCTTGCTACACTACAAGATGATACAGAATTAATGGATTTTTTAATAACAAAAGGCGCAAAAGTTAATGAAAAAGATGCTGAGGAAGGCTATACTCCTCTTCACATAGCTTCATTATACGGTTCTAAAAAGAGCGTCCAGATTTTAATTGATAGCGGAGCAAATCTTGAATGTGAAGATAACAACTTTCGTACTCCTTTATTTTTGACCATTTATCAATGTACTACACATTATGAAAGTAGAGCAGAGATTATAGAATATCTGATAAAGAAAGGTGCAAACATAGAAGCAAAAGATGCAGAAAATAATACTACGCTTTTTCTAGCAGCATATAACAACAAAATGCAACTGGTAAAGCTTATTGTAAAGCAAGCAAAAGCTAGGTTAAAAGAGTTTATTTGCATAAAAAACAAACATGGCTTTGATGCACTGGATTGCGCTATTGAGCATAATAATAGGCAAATGGTAACATTTCTTGTTTCAAAGGGAATAGAAGCAGATGACCAAGATTGTAGCGGTAACACCAGATTACATAAAGCTAGCTATAATGGTGATACTAAAGCAGTTAAGTTCTTATTGGAGCTTAAGGTAAACGTTAATGCCGTAACTAGATGCAACAGAACTCCTCTGCTACTTGCAGCTAAAAAAGGTCATATAGAAATTGTAAGAATGTTGTTAGCAGTAAAAGCCAATATGAATATTTGTGATCAACAAGGTTTTACACCTCTGCATCTTACTATTCAAAAGGATTATTTTGATATAGCTCAGCTATTAATAGAAAAAGGGGCAATTAATTGTAGTAATGATTATACTGCAATAGATATGTTTATTGACAAGGCTCATAGCAAAAAAAATATTGAAGAAAATTACAAAAAATTTTGTAGGTTTTTGATGCTTTACTTGAAAGAGCTACATAGTAAACACAAAGCCTTTTGTGTACTTTCAATCCTAGCTCTAAGCTTAACAATTATAGGTTTACCATTTATTTTCAAGCCTATTATTAAATATAGAGAAAGAAGTAAAATATATAAAAAAATTAGGGCTATGCTGATTTATATTTAAGTATAACAGGAGAACTAAGCTAATATATGACAATTATCTGCTCGATAAAAATGGAATTAAATGTATCCGTTTAGCAGAGTGGCAAAATAAAATAGACAAAACCATAAAAATAAATGGTGTCATGCAATTTGAGCTTCGGCATAGATCCAGCGTTAGCAACTTGATGTGGACTGACTATCGTACCAGAGGGCGCCAGGGGCGTAAAATTATCGTACATGGATCGAAATTATCGTATTTTTTAGGATAATGTCTATTATAGATAAATAAATCATATAAATTGTAATATTGATATGCATGCAAGTACTCTATAGTTTATCTTTTTTAAACCACCGCTGTCAAATCAACAGAACACTGAAACCCAAATGTTTTACACGTGGTACAGACCTGAACTGATTCCCTTTCCACTTGTAAGTTCAATAAACGCGCCAAGCTTAAAATTCACTCAGACAAAATTTCACTGTTCCCTTGCAAGTTGGGTATGAAACACGCCAAAATTTTGTATTTATAAAGAAGAAATGGATATGAATAGGTAGTGAAATAAAAAATAAAAGAATTTCTTTTATATATCAATATACACTTATATTCATAAAAACAGTAAATATAATTTTTAAATAAATAAATATACCTACTTGCCAATGATAACAATCACTCCGAGTGTGTAATCAAAATTTTGCTGCTCTAGAAATATTACTTCTTTCTTCACTTAATTTGAATAATTCCGTTTGTCAGAGTGAATACAGACATATAATCATAATAATATAACGAAATAACTGCCAACTTTTCTACACAAAATATACGATACATATGAAGTGTGAACATAATCGAAATATCGAACTTATATTCTCTTGTTCGCATTGGTAGATGCTATACTAACCAATAAGAAAGCCCGTACAGCAGGCGCTGGACAAAGTTACAATATCGGCAGTGGTGAAACTTAGTAGAGCGGATCGTAAGGACCAAGGAATAAGGAATAGAGAACTTGTATTTCCCGGTATTTTCCCAAGATTTTATTGGACAAAATAAAATCATGCTACTGCGATTTAGACTATCAACGCATGAGTGAAATAATATAAATTCTCAAATTTTGCATCATGATAGAAATTATCGTACAATCTGCGTACGATAATAATGTGCTATCGTACATCGTACGTAGGCACAAAATTATCGTATGTGTACGATAATTATCGTACGGTTCCGAACGCTGCATAGATCCCACATAAATTTTTTGGTACATATTTTTTCAACATTAATTTCGTATTCCATTCAAAGAATATTAATATTGGCATATAAGTATGAATATTATGCTAATATAATTACTTTTTAGGTATACATGGCAAATTTATGCCTGGAAACAGTTTTTCCTACACTTTCTTTATAAAAATCACAGGCGCCTGTTATTAGCTAAAGTAAAGGTCAAGTATCTGGAATTCTGGACATAAAATCCTCCTGTATAAAAAGATTAGAAAAAAATGCAGCGCACATATGACAGACCGCTGAAAAAGATACGCTACGTTTTTTATTGAAAAGTTAACTGAAAGTCTGCAGACAAAGATAGATTTTGAGCTCTTAAAATATCTCTAATTGTCATTATAATCAGATTCAAAATATGCGGAAGTAATTTTTTTTGACAATAGATTTCTTGCATAACCAACCAGCTGGGATCCAACTAAACACTTTACAACGTTTTTTGCGCGAAAAGGCTGGATGCCAGTGTCAGCTACTTGCATGACATCGTCTTGGATGAAAATCAGTACGTGATGCACCAAAAATTGTGCATCAAAAGGGTGTCATTTGAGTAACTTTTTTGTTGTCGTGCCAGTGTCAGCTACTTTCATGACACCTATTTGTTCCTATGATAGTCTTATCTGTCTATCTTATTTTGCTACTCTGCTGAACAGATACGTTTTTTTTACCTTTTTTATTCTGTAAATTTTTTAGTATTTGTATGTTTAACATAAGAACTACACAAGACTACAAATGGTGAATCAGCATTACCTTAAAGAGAGTACCCATATTTTCAGTTAACCTTAAAAATTCACTGAAGATCTTATTCTTCTGTTCATTACTTGCATTTTTCATTAAAGCTTGTGCTCTTTCCTTTATACCAAAAAGGTGTAAAAATTCTCTTTGAGTCAAAATCTCACAATTTACGTGCCTTAATGAATCTTTTAATGATTGAAAGTTCACAAGTGCAGTGATGTCACTATTACCGACGTTTTCAAGAAAATTAGTATATTTATGCTGCCTTATCGATTGCAAAGTGCTCTTATATTCAGGATATACATAACCATAATCTATAATCAGGGCAGCTCCTCCGTTATTGACTATCTTATTCTCAAGTTTCTTTAATATTTCGATTCCGGCTAGGCATACTTCCACTACTGCACCATTGAAACCCCCTGTCATTCCAGTCTGGAATCCAGTTTTTGGTCTGGTTAAGCACTGGAGTGACAATGAAAGACTGCCATCATCTTGTTTTATTACTCTATTTTCATACCACTGCTCATCACGATAAATAAATTGGTCAATTGGAAGGGCGTCAAATAACTCATTTGCAAAAAAAATAGTTGGCTGATTTGGTAAGTTGTCGACATCTGTGTGCCAATTAATATCTAATCCCTTTAATTTTTCCTTTTGTATTTTCTGTAAAAGAGGACTTATTTCAACTAGGTGAATGTTCATTGAGCTAAAAAAACAGCTGTATTTTTTAGTAACTCTTATTATATCGTGAATGAGTGTTCCTTTACCTGGTCCAAGTTCAACTAGAGAAAATTTTGATGGCTTTCCTAATTTTTCCCATGTATTCATTATCCACACTGCAATTGTTTCACCAAATAGCTGACTAATTTCAGGTGCAGTAATGAAGTCACCATCTTTGCCAAGTGGTAATTTATTCATGTAATAACCGTACTCTTTATGATATAGAGCAGCACTTATGAAATCGCTGATAGATATTGATCCTTGGCTTTTATCAATTAATTCGTGTATATAAGTGAGCATATTATTAATAAACATTTAACTATAGCGTGCCATACTATAAAATAGTGGAGTATTTATATATATAATATAAGTTTAAAAACATATGAGTAGTATTCCTTTGGTTATGGACAATCAAGATACGGATTATGTTACCCTTATACCTCAAGATGATGGTATTGAATATAAATTTAAAGAAGCTATCAATTTTGTAGAAAATAAGGTTGTAAGTGCTGATGGATTAACTTTAGCGGAGGTATTTCAAGCATTGGTTCAAATGTTGAATGGTGATCTAGAGTTAGTAAAAAAAGTGTTAGCATATACTAATATTATGGTAAAACATGGAATGAGGGTAGCAAAAGAGTCACAGCTAAGCAGAGCCGATGTTCGTCGAGCTTTAGAAGGCAAAGAAAGTGTGTTTAATAGGCAAGATTTTATCAAAAAACCACCTCTTGTATCTTCTATAAAATCGGTTAAAAAGAAAAGTAGAGGTCTTTAAATGGCTGAGTCTATAAAAAAATTTACTGTACAGTGTGATTTCAAAGGACAGAATGCACCTTTTGCAGTATATATAGGAAATCCAAAGGGTGATACTCATCCAATTCACCATCAAGATTCATGGCTTGCAAAGGAGCGTGGAGGAAACATTCCTAATAAAGTTAAAGAAAGTTTGCAAAAATTATACAAGTTGTCTCAAGAAAACGGGATCTCTTTTCCAGAATTATGCGCATATGCCATTACTATAGTTAGTAATAATGATAAAAAAAGTGACGGTAAGTAGTTAGATTCTCAATATTTCATTTATAGAAGTTTTTGATCTCGTCTTCTCGTCCACTTTTTTTACTATAACTGCACAATAGGTTGAGACATTATTTCTAGATCGAGTAGATCCTGGCACGACTACAGAATAAGGTGGCACTTCACCGTAAAATACTTTGTTCGTTTCCCTATCAATGATTTTTGTTGATGCTCCAATAAACACCCCCATACTAAGGACTGATCCTTCTCTTATTATAACACCTTCGGCTACCTCACTGCGCGCTCCAATAAAGCAATTATCCTCTATAATGACTGGAGAAGCTTGAATAGGCTCGAGAACTCCGCCTATTCCCACTCCACCGGAAATATGACAGTTTTTTCCTATTTGTGCACAACTACCAACTGTTGACCAAGTGTCTATCATTGTGCCAGAATCAATGTATGCACCAACGTTGATAAAGCTTGGCATTAGAACAACATTTTTACCTATGTAAGCAGATTGGCGGACAAAACATCCAGGAACTGCTCTAATTTTTGAATGGTAAAATTTTTCTTCATTCCATTCACTAAACTTACTACCGATTTTGTCAAACCAGCAATTGGTGTTGTCTATTATTTTGCTTTCCTCAGTGAGGAAATGTAATAATATTGACTGCTTTATCCACTTATGTACTATCCATTCTCCACTTGATAGCTTTTCTGCTACTCTAATTTTACCACTGTCAAGTAACTCAATTACCTCTTTGATTATTAATCTTGCTTCGTGTTTTAGATTATAGTCGTTAAGTTTTTCTTTATCTTTCCAAATATTTTCTATCTCATCTTGTAATTTTTTAGTTGCAAATTTTTCATTTATTATATACATATTGATATCAAATTTATATTATTTTATACGTAAGCACTATGAAAATACAATGTCATAATTGTACTAAAACTTACTTAGTATCTCGTGGGCAAATAGGTGAATCTGGAAGAAAAGTGAAATGTACAAACTGCAATCACATGTGGCATGAGTATCTAAAAGAAATGTCAAGTGAATTGTGCCCTGCTGGTATACAAGAAAAAAAAGCTAACTGGAGGCAAAGTTTAACTCTAGCTTTTGCAACAGTTGCAGGGTTATGCGTTATAATTGTTGGTGGTATCTTTCCAGGAGAGGTAAGTAAGATATATAAAGCAGTTAGTTCATATAAAGATTCAATAAGCCATAAATTAGGATACAAAAAAGTGCAAACGGAAAATTCAAGTGCGAGAGAACTTGTTGTAAATGAGTTTTATCAAGATTACCTTTTTCTATCTAATTTTAGATCTAATTAAATAGGCATAAGTCATCAATGTTATGCAAATAACTACACTTATTCCTTTATGATAGTGTCATTCCAATTTCAGCTACTTTCATGACGCCCTATGATTGTTATTACATCGTTTACTATAGATTTGTTTCAGAAGCTTACATCCAGAAAACTTGTATAGATTTTTTCTACTTCTGTGATATTATAAGCCTGTGATGATAAAATAAGTGGATATGGATAAGTCAGCGTATGAAATCATAGAGCATGAGTATGATGTGGTGATAGTAGGTGCAGGTGGAGCAGGGCTTAGAGCAACACTTGGAATGGCTGCAACTAATTTTTCAGTTGCCTGTATTTCTAAGATTTTCCCTACACGGAGTCATACAGTTGCAGCACAAGGCGGAATTAGTGCAGCCTTGAGCAACATTGCTGAAGATGATTGGCGCTGGCATGCGTATGACACAATAAAAGGTTCAGACTGGCTTGGCGATCAAGATGCAATAGAGTATATGTGTAAAAATGCTGCCAAAGCTGTGATTGAACTTGAAAATTTTGGTGTACCCTTTTCTCGTACGGAAGATGGAAAAATATATCAGCGTGCCTTTGGTGGAATGACAACTCACTTTGGTAAAGGAAAATCGGCTCAGCGTACTTGTGCAGCAGCAGATAAAACTGGGCATGCAATTCTTCATACTCTATATCAGCAATGTCTTAAATTTAACGCTGAATTTTTTGTCGAATATTTTGTAATCGATTTGATTATGGACAAAGGGACATGCTGTGGGGTGATAGCTTGGTCGCTGTGTGATGGTACGTTGCATAGATTTCGTGCACATTTTGTGGTAATAGCAACAGGTGGTTATGGACGTGTTTATTTTTCTGCAACAAGTGCACACACCTGCACAGGTGATGGTAATGGCATGGTGGTAAGAGCTGGGTTGCCACTTGAAGATATGGAGTTTGTGCAATTTCATCCAACAGGAATATATGGCTCAGGGTGCTTGATGACGGAAGGATGCCGCGGTGAAGGTGGGTACCTCGTTAATTCTCAGGGTGAGAAGTTTATGGAACGTTATGCGCCAAAGGCAAAAGATTTGGCTTCTCGTGATGTAGTAAGTCGAGCAATGACAATTGAAATTAGAGAGGGAAGGGGAGTTGGGCCAAAGAAAGATCACATGTACTTGAATATATCGCATCTTGATCCGGAAGTAATAAAGCTCAGATTGCCAGGTATTAGTGAAACAGCAAAGACCTTTGCAGGAGTTGATGTTACTAAAGATCCGATACCTGTTATTCCAACTGTTCACTACAACATGGGCGGTATTCCAACCAACTATCATGGGGAAGTGATCACGTTGCAAAAAGGTAAAGAAGAAGTGGTAGAAGGATTATTTGCAATAGGAGAGGCAGCATGTGTTTCTGTACATGGTGCAAATCGACTAGGTTCCAACTCGCTTCTTGATCTTGTGGTTTTTGGTAGAGCTGCCGCGCTTAGGGCAAAAGAAAAATTGAAACCTGATACACCACATAAAAAATTGCATTCAGACTGCACAGACTGGATAGTAGATAGATTTAATAAAATGAGATTTGCTTCCGGAGAGTTCAAAGTAGCAAAAATACGAAGTGAAATGCAGCACACTATGCAGAAATATGCATCGGTATTCCGTGTTGCTGAAGTTTTAGAGGAAGGTAAAAAAGCTATAAAAGAAGTAGCAAAAATGATGCCTAACATTGCAGTTGAAGATCGTAGTATGATATGGAATAGTGATTTGGTTGAAGCTCTGGAGCTTGCCAATATGATTCCACAAGCAGTTATTACCATGGAATGCGCAGCTAATCGCGAGGAAAGCAGGGGTGCTCATGCTCGTGAAGATTTCCCTGAACGTGATGATAAAAACTGGATGAAGCATACTATAGCATGGCTTAAAGAAGAGAAAAGCCAAGTTAGTGTAGAAATTGACTATAAAAAAGTTGCTGAAAAAACTCTGAGCGATGAGATTGATTTCATCGCCCCGGAAAAGAGAATTTATTAGTTAACCCATCTGGTTTATTTATAAATTGACGTAGTATTGATACATAGCTCATTTGAGTAGCTGGGCTTTCTGTATGCTCCGATTGATTTGACGATCTTTGTACTTCTTGCTCTGCTGAGTTGTTAGCTAAATTTTGTTGTTCAGTAATATTTTCAGGTTGTTTTGCAGCTAGGTGATCATCTTTACGGCTTTGCTTATCGTTGGTTAATTCCTTAACAGACTTCCTAATGCCGCTAAGTCCCAAAGTGAATATCAGACAGACCACTCCTGTTATAGCTATGATGGGTAACGCTGCTCCAATTGCAATTTGTCCTTGAAAGCAAGAAAGTGTTACCATTGTAATAATAGTAGTTGCTACTGTGATTGCTAACAATACACTAGCTCTCCTGCCCGGATCAATGCATTTCCATACAACAGATGCTCCTTTTTTTACACCAGAACCTAGCTTTTTAATGCCTGATTGACATTTTTTCGAAGCAGTTCCACAGTGGTATTTTTCCTCAAGCTTCTCTTTTAGTTCTTTAGCTTTCTCCTGTGCTTTCTGTGGAGTGCTTGAACAATCTTTTAGATCTCGTAAAGTTAAATAGTACTTTTTAGTATGGAGTTCTGGATCTTCTAACCATAAAGAATCAGGGTTAGCACCGTTTTGTAATAATGCTGCACAAAACTTTGTTGTATTATCATAATTAGTTGCTAAATCAAAAATTGTTTCTTGCGATAGGTATTCGATACTTTTTTTTTCTGCTTTTTTCTTTAGTGCTAATTCTAGAGGTGTATTTCCTTGCCTGTTAGTTGCTTTTATAGCTTCATCTAATTTATCTTCAGATATTTTTCTTTCTTTTACTAAGGCTGATATTAATTTCAAGCATGTAACTTTTTGCTTCCCTCTCAGCAAGGCAATATGGTGTAAAGCATTATTGCCATTTGCATCTTTAAGGTTAATATCTGCTCCTTTTTTCAATAATTCCTTAAAAGATTTTTCATCTTTATCTTTAATTGCTAAATGTAGTTGATAATTATCATTACTATCTGGAGTATTTATGGTATGGGCTATAACTTCTTCAACTTTTGTTTTTATTTCTGGTTTTCGCTCAGCCAATTTCTCTAAAAATTTAAGATAGTATTCATTTTGCTTTTTAGATAATTTTTCTAAATCCTCTGTAGGTAAGCTTAGCTTGGCTCCATACTTTAACAATTTTGCAAGAAACTTAAGTGTGTTATCGTTATCTTGGATTGTGTGAGAATCATGTTTCCCTTTTATTATCTTGTTAATTAGTGCTACCTGAAAAGGAGTCTTTCCTTCTTGATTTTCACTATCAACAAGTTGTACTAAATTTTTCTCGTTAGCTATTTTTATCAAGGTATCTAGAAACTTAAGCTTTTGTTTCTTTTTGAGCGATGCAATAAGGTGTAAAATATTATTTCCTTTTTCATCTGTTATGCCACTGATATTTGTGCAATCTTTTAGGTATTTTCTAAATTTCCTGTTGTTTCCATTTTGGATTGCATTTAGTAATTGAACGTCATTATCAGAATCCGATATTCCGTTTATTCCATCTTCAAAATCGCTATCAGAATCTGATATTCCGTTTATTTCATCTTCAAAATCGCTACCGTAGCCACTGTCTTGTTCGCTGTACCTACTAAAACAACTTTTAGTGACTTCAGAAATTACTTGTTTTTTTGTTTCATTTGATATTCTTTTCGATCGTTCTATTACTTCACCTAGCACTGGAAGGAAACATTGGACATAATATCTGTGATATTTTTCCTGTTCTCTAAGCGATTCTTCTAATTTAGTTAATACTTCAGGACTAGCGCCTTCCTTAAATAACCTTTTACATTCCTTGAGTGTTCCATCTCGACTTCTTGGTTTTTCATGCTTATGTTTTTCTTTTTTTACCTTTCTCTCTATAATATTATACAATTGCTTGTCTTTTTTATCTTGTTTTTCATTTTTGTTTATACATTTGTCTAGTTTATTTGCATTACTAACTAATACACTTGAATCTATACTCATATTAAAACCTCAATATTAAAAGCTATTTGGCGTTAACGAATTGTATTAAACTTTTAAATTGAGCTAGATGTTATCGAAATATAGGTGAAAAGGCAGAAAACTAGTTTCTATTAGAAAATCTATTGTCATAGTCAAATCCCCACTTTAGCACTTGTCTACTATTTTAACTATTTTATCTTAAAAAATAATAAATGTGGCTAAACTGTGAAGCGTGAATGCTGCTAAAAGAGATAAACAAATATTTTTATAGATCTTTCAAACTTGATTTTTCTTCTAATTTTTTAAGCATTCCTTTACTTAGTATTGATTTTATCTCTTCTACGCTTTTATCAAGATTATCATTAATTATTACGTAATCATATTTATTACTTTTACTTATCTCTTTTTGCGCTTCGGCTAATCTACGCTCTATTTCAATTTCATCATCACTATTACGCCTTTGTAGACGCAGTCTAAGCTCTTCCATTGAGGGAGGTAGTATAAAAACACTTACAACTTTTTCTCTTAAGATTTCAAACAAATGAAATGCTCCTTGCCAATCTATATTCAGTAAAACACTTATTCCACTGCTCAGGTTTTGTTCTATAAAATCTTTTGGTATACCGTAAAAATTCTCAAAAACTTTGGCATATTCAAGCATTTGACCAGCCTTACATAGTTCGTGAAACTTTTCTTCAGTAACGAAAAAATAGTCTTTTCCGTTTACTTCACCGGGACGAGGTTTGCGTGTAGTCATAGAAACAGACATAACTAAATCAGTTGATTGCTCAAGTAATTTTTCTGATATAGTAGTTTTTCCAGCTCCAGAAGGAGAGGATAGAATCAGTAGTATGCCCTCATTTTTTACGGTCATTTTTCTTTATTTAACAAGTACATTATAGAGCTTTTTTAAGACTTTGTATTTTTTAAATCAAAGTTTAAAAGACTAGAGCCCTCTAAATTAGAATTTGATAAATTGGCATCAATAAGAGAGGAATTATCAAAGACAGTATAACGTAAATCGGCTTTTTCAAGATTTGCCTTATTCAAATTAACGTTTACAAACTTTGCTCTGCTTAATATTGAATTAGAAAAAATAGCATTTTCTAAATTCATATCTTTAAACTCAAAGTAAGAATAATTTACATCAAATTTTTCACCCTGCGATATTTTCTCTTGCAGATCTTTAATTGAAGTTATAGCACTCTCTAGACCTGTAATTTTGCTCTGTCCCTGATTGTCAATCATAATTGAATTATCAAATTTGCAATCTGTTAAATGAATATCAGCAATTGAACTTTTATATATGCTTGAAGAGAGGAAAGAGACATCACTCACTGTTGAATTATTCAAATTGCTAAGAAAAAAACTAGTCTTTCTAAAGGCATTATCATAAAACACGGAGGATTTGAAATCACTTTCAATAAAGTTTGAATTAGTGACTTTTGACTTAGACCAGCTCGAATTATCAGCTAATAATTTGAAGAATATTGAATTTTCTATCTCACTCGAATCCATATTATGGTGGGAAAGAGTACTATTATAAATTTGAGAGTCTTTAATTTTTGTCTTATAAATTGAAGTTCTAGAAAGATCTGAATCTTCTATTTTTGCAGAGGTAAACAATGAATGATCAAAGAACGAACCACTCATGTCAGAATTCACAACTTTAGTATTATGAAACTTTCCATGACAAATCTTAGCGTTATAGGTATTAACTTTATACAATTCACTAAAACTAAAATCAATATTAGATAAATCAGCATCCTGAAGGTCTGCTTCGAAAACATATGCATGTTTTATCTTGGAACCATTTAGTATAGATTTAATGAAGTTTGAATTATCCCCTTTCACATAGGAAATTTGTGAATTGCTTAAATTGGCTTTTTCGAAATTACTGTTGACTATAATGGAAGAATTAAAATAGGCGTTTGAAAGATTGCTACCTGTAAAATCCGATTTTTTTATTTCTGCACCATATATGTTAGCATTTTTTAATGAAGAAAATTGTACCTTGAGCTTATGTGCATCCACTCCAAAGAAACTTGCGTTGTCGAAATTATTTTTCTGCATAACAGTGTCGTTTATTTCACTATCACTAAAATTGATGTAGCTTGCACTTGAGTTTGATAAATTGGAGAAATTCATTTTTACATTCAAAAACTTGGTATGCAAACCAATTATATTACGCATACTTACTTTGTTGAGATTAGAATTGATAAAATCAGCATAACTGATATTAGACTGATCAAATATGATATCTGTTAAATTTGTAGAAGCAAATTTTGAAAAACTTAAATTTGTGCCTTTTATTTTAACGCCATGTAAATTAGCATTGGAAAAATTGGCACCACGCAAATCAACATCGATAAAAGACACATCTGATAAATCGGTGTTAGAAAAATCGGCACCAATTAAACTTACTCCATCAAAAATAGATTTGCTTAAATACAATTGACTAAAATTAGCACCATTTAAATTAGGACCAAAACCTTTCTTAAAATCTTGTGGTATGCTGGCTTTATTACACTGTACTAAAAATTTAGCAAAATCTTTTGTATTGTAAGATATGTATTTTACATCGTGCAGAGCACTTAAAAAATCATTGATTGCATCATCTCCATAGCATAAATGACCAACTAAAATTAATATCAAAAGTCTAATTATCTTTTGCATCACACGTGTTTTCTTTTGTTTTTATAGCAAAGTTATACATCTCTGAGTTTTCTTGATTGTTTATTTCTTTATCCTCTAAAAGGTATGGCATCATTTCGGCAATTGCGTTTATTATGTTGATCTGATTCCTTTCGATTGCTATTTCAATAGGGGACTTAAAATTATTATCAACTACTCTAGGATCAGCACCTTGTAATAAGAGAAAGCGAACTGTGTCTATTTGACCTTGTTTCACTGCATAAATTAGAGGAGTATCACCCAATTTATTTCTAAATCTTAGTATTTCTTGAATTGTTAATCCAATTTTTTCTAGCTTATTTATTACTCCTCTTAGACAAATTAAGTTGCCCTTCTTGATGCAGTAAAAAAATTGCTTACTGTAATCATCAGTAAATATAGTTTTAGGAAGGTGCTCATTTAGGCTATCATATTGTCTTTTATATATAGACTTGCTTTTATGTTTTTTTATTTCTTTGTTTAGCTTTGTCCATTTTTCGCTTTTTTCATTTTTTTTGTTCACAGGTGTTATATTGTCAGGCTGTTCTTCTTTCTTTTTCTCTGTTAATTGGCTTGTTGAAAGTTCGGTGTCTTTTTTGCTAATCTCCTCTTCAGGCTGTAGGTTTGTTTGATTATTGTGACTGATTTTCTTCTCTTCAGGTTCTTCTTTTTTTTCTTCTGATAAAGGACTTGTTAGAGCTTTGGTATCTTTTATATTAGTCTCCTCTTCAGACTGTAGGTTTGTTTGATTACTTGAAGGTACTTCTTTATTGATTACATTTGTTGGGTCTGTGATTTCTTTGAGTTCGCTCAGAAGCGGAGAAGTTTTTTCAGCATCAGTGTTGCTTTTCGATACGTCTTCTTGATTTATACTGCTTTCATTTTTATTTTCTTCAGGCTGTTCTGCAGCAAGCAGGTTAGATATAACAATTAATAGTATGAAGAATGCTTTATATTTCATAAACATTGCAAATATAGGCTTAATTAAAATGATACTATAATCAAATGATTAATCTACAGTAAAAAATGCCTTAGGGTTTTATTTATATTTGCTAATAGAAAATAAAATGCTAAAATTAGATAGGCTATTTCGAGTGAAATTAATACTTTTTCTTACTCAAGCTTTTTAAAATTATATAATTTTTTTAGGGGGTATATGTTACCACAAAATAAACAATTACTAGATGCTGCTGAAAGCGGTCAGCTAAATCTTGTTAAGCAGGCTATACAGGGCGGAGCAGATATTAATGCTGCAGATGAACATGGAAGTACTGCATTAATGTTAGCTGCTGTATTTGGTTATCCAGGTGTAGTGAAGTATCTGATAGGAATAAAAGCAGATGTTAATATGAAAGATAAAGAGGGAAACACTGCTCTAATTTGGGCTGCTAAAGAGGGTCATTTAGGTATAGTAAAGTATCTGATAGGAATAAAAGCAGATGTTAATATGAAAGATAAAGAGGGAAACACTGCTCTAATTTGGGCTGCTAAAGAGGGTCATTTAGGTATAGTAAAGTATCTGATAGGAATAAAAGCAGATGTTAATATGAAAGATAAAGAGGGAAACACTGCTCTAATGTGGGCTATTAGATTAGGTGAGGTGAATATAGCAAAGTGGCTGATACACGCAGGAAAAGCAAGGATTGATGAAAAAGATACCTGTGAATACACTGCATTAATGTTTGCTGCTGGATTCGGTCATTTAGGTATAGTAAAGTATCTGATAGGAGCAAAAGCAGATGTTAATGTTATAAGTCGAAATAAAGGAAGAACAGCACTAATGCTTGCTGCTGTAGGAGGTCATTTAGATATAGTAGAGTGCCTAGTAGAAGCAAAAGCAGATGTTAATATGAAAGATAAAGAGGGAAACACTGCTCTAATATGTGCTACTAAAGAGGGTCATTTAGAGGTAGTGAAGTACCTGGTAGAAACGGCAAAAGCAGATATTAATACAAAAGACAATAATGGAAACACAGCACTAATTTGGGCTGCTAAAAATGGAAAACCAGATATAGAAGAATATCTTAAAAATTATATACAAAAAAAAAGTTACATACAAAAAAAAGAACTTTTGCAGGAATATATCTATGTTGGTGTTGGTAGTGCAATAGGCTTAGCTTTAGGTATGGCAATAGCATATTATGCAGGAGCAGCTATTGGAGTTTGTATAGCATCAGCTGTCGTTGGTCTAGCGCTAGGTGGAGTAGCTGGTTACGTAATTGCAGAAGTGAAAAAAGAAAAGGATAGAGATCCAAATATAGACGTAGCTACCGCACTTAAAAATGTTTTCACTACTCAACCTTTAAGTGAAAATGTGATAGCTTTAAAGTGGAAGTAGTAAACTAAAGCTGGCTTTGTGTTTATAGTACTTTTTGCAAATAAATGCTCAGTGGTAATTTGCGTACTAAACGGTGTCATCTAAGTAGCTGACACTGGTTTCTATCATTATCAGAAACGTTATATTTTAGCATAACTTTTAACTCACAAATTTAACTGGATGCCAGTGCTGGCTACTTTTATGACATCTATCATTTTATGTTTATAGTATTTTTTGCAAATAAACGTTCGTAGTTGTAAATTAAATGCAAAAAAATACTTGACACATTTGGTAAGTTGATTATTATCAGTAAAAATGAGGGTATTTTAGAGCTCGAAATCCACCTTATTCAAGTCTGCAGACTTTTCAATTAATTTTTCAATAAAAAATATAGCACAGTCTACTTCAGTGCGTACACGTACGCTTAATTTCTGTCATAAGGTGTGTTATATTTTTCTAAATCTTTTCTTTATAGGAGGGTCATTATGTCTAAAATTCCTTAAACATTAATTTTTAACTTAAACATTTATTAAATAGTGCAGTACTGCCTTACGCGTTGCTAATCCAAACTTTACTTGCTGTAAAATAACACAATCTGCTATATCATTGCTAATTTCGATACCTCTATTTATTGGTCCTGGGTGCATAACAATTGCATCGGGTTTTGCATGCGATAGTTTTTGTGCATCAAGTCCATACAAATGAAAATATTCTTTTTCTGAAGAATTATTATTCATGCGCTCTTTCTGCAACCTCAAGAGCATAATTACATCAGCATCCTTTATACCTTCAGTTAATGAATAATGAAGTGAATCTACTTCAGAAAAATGTTTACACATCAAAGCTGGTGGTGCAACTAAGCTTATTTTTGCTCCAAACATTTTTAGCAATCTTATATTTGATCTTGCAACTCTACTGTGCAAAATATCTCCACATATCACAATTTTGAGGTTTTTTATTTGCTTTTTATGACTGATAATTACGAGATAATCTGCAAGAGCTTGAGTTGGGTGTTCACTGCTTCCATCGCCTGCGTTGATTAGCGAGCAATTGACATGCTTTGCCAATGTATTAATAATACCACTACTTTTATGCCTGATTATCATATAGTCAGGATTCATTGCATTTAGTGTTTTTATCATATCTTTTAGATCTTCCCCTTTGTTAATAGAAGAAGATTTTATTGGTAAAGTTATAACATTTGCTCCAAGGCTCTTTGCTGCTATTTCAAAAGATGCGAGCGTACGTGTTGAATCTTCAAAGAATAGGTTTATGACTATTTTATTTTTCAGAACATGACTATTTTCAACTTTTTCTTCAAGGTATTGGTTGGCTAATTTAGTTATATTTTCTACATCACCGATTGTGAGGTCTGAGATATTTAATAAATTCCTTCTCTTGTCCATAGCTCCTTTTTTGAGCTTATTCTACTTTCTTAATTTCAATTACACAACTGTAAAGTAAAGTAGAAGGAAGCTATAAAATTTTATTTCCACTTACATTCATCTGCTATCATAACAGCCTCAAAGAGATGCTTCTCAAGCTCACTTATAGGCAGAGTACTTTGTAGGTAATTTCCCCAAGATTTTAACACATCAGAAGTTTCAATACCTTCAACAATAGGATATTCTTGATTTTTTTTAGCATATAGCTCTTGAGCCTGTTTGCTTACAAAAAACTCCAATAAAGCTATGGCATTTTCTCTGTGTTTTGCGTTTTTTGTTACTGCTGCACCACTAATATTCACCATTACACCATCACTCGGAAAGAAAGCTCCTAACTTTTCTGTGATATTCTTTTTATTTTCTGATGAAAGGATTCTTGCAAAGTAGTAGCTATTTACTATTGCAACATTGCCTTCACCAGCGGCTACAGCATAAATTTGATCTGTGTCACCACCGCTTGGTTTTCTTGCCATGTTGCTTACAATTCCACTCACCCATTCTTTTGTTTTTTCAAAACCATTTTTTGCAATCATAAAAGCGATCAATGATCGGTTATATGGACTTGTGGAAGAGCGTACTAATATTTTCCCTTTCCATTTTTCATTCGCTAAATCTTCATAGGTACTTAATTCCTTAGGATCTACTGATTCTTTATTGTAAACCAATATTCTAGCTCTTTTTGTGAGACCAAACCAATAATCTTCATTATCTCTAAATTTTGCAGGTATGGCATTTTTTAGAGTCTCTGAATCCACTTGAGATAAGAGCCCTCTTTTTTTGGCTAAAATCAAATTCACTGCATCTGCAGTTAAAAACAAATCAGCTTCACCACCATTTTCCATGCGTGAAAGCAATTGGGAATAATCGTCAATGATATAACGTACCTTAATGCCAGTGGTTTTTGTAAAATCATCAAACAAACTATGTACTAATTCTTCTTTACGTGATGAATAAACGTTTACTACTTGTGAATCATCAATTCCGCTATTTTTATATAAAAAATTAACGACTATCAATAAAGCCGCTACTAAAGATATAAATATTAAACCTTTTTTCATAAACAAACCCCTTCCTTGTCATCATCTCAAGCTATCAAAATAGCAAGGTCTTAGCAAGTGTAAATCTTCAAAACGTTGCAGTTACAGTACTGGAATAGCGATAAAAAGAAGTACGAGCCAGATTTAATTAATAATATAAGTAATATCTGGATGGCCACATCGTTCAGCAACTACTTGTAACAATTTTGAACTAATCTTTTCTTGACTGCTTTTTACAGTTTTAATAGCTGTTTTATTAGCTGTTTCATTAGGATTTTCACTATTAGCATCTTTTGTATCTAATAACAAGTAATCTTTAAAATCAGTTTTGCTCCAATGATGAATTGTGCAAGCTAAAGTGAAAAGCAGTAGAGTGCCTGAAATTGCAACGATTGGCCAGTAAATAGTAGGATTTGTGTATGAACTTACTATGTTGCTCAAACCACCTGTTGAATAAAGTGCTAAAGGGAAGGTTATGTTTCCAGTAATAAGAACTGTTCCTAAGATAGGAAGCCATATTCTATCATTGATTAATGAATTTACTTTACTCTTGTAATAGATTGGCTGGCCTGTAAGTTCTACGATGTTCGGATTACTTTTTGCTTTTTCTGGAAGAGAGTGAAACGTAAAGTAAACACGATTACCGTTGCTATATTTTAATACCAAAGATTTGATGCATTCCTCGTCTTTTGAAAGTGTATTTGATATCTCATCTAAAACTTCTTGAGTATCTCTTTTTGTGATCTTGTGCTCCTTAGTACGTACTGCTTGCATAAATTCCCACATAATTCCCAAGGCTAAACAAGACGCTAATACTCCGACAAATATAGTAACAGGATTTATGCTGCCGATGAATCCAATGAATTCTCTTTGCTTCACAGCTAAAACGATTGACGTAATACAACATGCCGTAATAAGACCTACGAAAGGCATTGTAACTTTCTTCTTTTGCATCGTATATTTTACTTTCTGTAAAAATCTGTTTGTCTTTTTATTATCTCCAAGGAAAGATTCTTCAGAGCCATTTGTGTGATATGATGGTGGAGGAGTTGGATTTGCCTTCACTCTTTCTTTTAAATTTTCTAATGTTTTTTGACTATTCCAAGGTTCGCTGTATACTGTTTCTTGAGAAGGTGATCTGCTAACTGATACACTATCTGAACTCTTTTTTGGAGATTCTGTATTTTGCTCTATGGATGCATAAAGAGGTTCTGAACTGTTCACATTCGATTCTTCTTGCCTTTCTTCATAAGAACTTGATTCGCTAGCCGAACTTGTATGTTGTAAAATTTCATTTTCACCATTTGTTTGTTTCGTTGTTTTGCGAGGTTGTGGTTGTGGTGGAATTGTTTGTTCTATTCCACCTCTTTCAGTTATTCTGACGTTTCCTACGTTTGCTGATCCAGGCATATTCGCTCCAAAATTAATTACAATGTTATGTTGATTACGCTATAGTTATTAAGATATAGTGAATACTAATTTAAGAATAAATATTAGTATAAGAACTGCTGATCAAAGATCCTTTCATTCAAAGGGCAATCTTTGTCAAAAAGTAGAGTGACTGTATTTTCGTGATCTTTCTGTATTTTTACCTGCGATATGTCGTGAAATTCCTTGTAATCTGATACTACAAGTGCTGGACGATTTTTCACATCATTGATATCAATTTGCACTATTGTATCATTTGAGATTAGCGCTCCATTCCAACGCCTTGGGTAGTAGCTATTAATGGAAGTCAGTGCAAGTAAATTTGAATTAAGTGGTAAGATTGGCCCACCGGCAGAGAAGTTATATGCAGTGCTACCTGTTGGGGTAGACAATATAATTCCATCTCCTCTGAATTTTTCTACTTTTAGCTTATCATTAATGGTAATATTCATCTCCACTATTTGATTTGCATTTCTAAAGACATACACTTCATTTACTGAGATGTAATGGTGTTTTTTGCCATTTATGTCTTTGGCTTCCATTTTTAGTAAAGTTAGCTGAGTAGGAACTGCATGTTCTATATGATCAATTAGATCTTCAAAGCATTTATTCATCAAAAATCCGACGTTACCGGTATTTATTCCATACACATGTATATCTTTATTTCCTATGACGTAGTTGTGCAGAGTGCGTAGCATAAAACCATCACCACCAACAACTATCAGCAGATCAACTTCATGCTTACCTGCTTCTGCTATATTGATAAAATTGAGTTTCTGTAGTAGTTTAGATACTTCCTGAGACTTGGGTAGCGAAGAAGCAATATAGCCTACATTTTTATATTTATACATGTTAAATAAAGAGGGGAGGAACTAAAAAAGACTCCCGTATTTATCATTAAACTTAGCTATTTTACTATCCTTCTCCCCTGAACCGCTTGTCAAACTTCCAGTCCATGCAGGATGAGTAAGAGGATCTCTATCAAGCTTTATTCTTTGACCTTCTTTTCCATAAGTGGAATAAGTTTCAAACTCTTGACCATCTGTCATAACTATAGTAACTTTGTGATAGTCGATTTCTGCCATTGTTCTTACAAATTTCTTACCAGCTAAGATTTTAGTGAATCTGGTTCATTTGGTCAATCATTATTGTGAAATATTGACAAAAAATAAATAAAGTAGTATTATCAATGAAGAATGAAAAACTTTTTATGATTTTTGCTTTTCCTGGTCAGGGCTCCCAATTTGTAGGAATGGGAAAGAGCTTATATGATGAATTTTCAGTTGCAAGGAACGTATTTGATGAAGTAGATGACATATTGGGTAGAAAGCTGTCTCATTTGATTTTCAATGGCCCTATTGAGAAATTAACCATCACGGAAAACGCTCAGCCAGCTATAATGGCAGTGTCAATTGCAACGCTACGTGTTATGAAGCACGTATTTGGTGAATCTCTTTACAGCGTTCAGTATGTTTGTGGGCATTCAGTTGGCGAGTATACAGCGCTGTGTGCTGCAGGGGCATTGACGCTTGAGTCTGCAGTCAAGTTGCTAAAAGTTCGTAGCGAAGCAATGCATGAAGCTTCACTAAAATGCAAAGGTGGAATGTTTGCTCTACTTGGAGCAGAAATAAGTGAAGTAGAAGGTATATTAAAATCAGCTCAAATTGATTGTGAAATTGCAAACGATAATGGTGGTGGGCAGGTAGTGGTGAGTGGTACTGCAGAGGCTCTTGAGGTCTTACCTGATTTATTCAAAAACTCAAGTGTCAAGAAAATGATAAAATTACAAGTTAGTGGGCCTTTTCATTCATCTTTTATGAAACCTGCTGATGAAAAACTTCTGGAATTTTTAAAAAGCATCAACATAACTCGCCCTTCGATTCCTTTTGTATCAAACGTTACAGCTAAGGAAGAAAGTAATCCAGAGATCATAAGAGCTTTGCTCGCTAAGCAAGTTGTAAGTAGAGTAAGATGGAGAGAGATGGTTTTATATATGACAAGCCATGGCACTAATAAGTTTGTTGAAGTTGGCCCTAACAAAGTTTTATCTAATCTAGTTAAAAGAATTGACCAATCTATCAATACAAAAAGCATAGGTAGCATTAGTGATGCTGATAACTTCTTTAATGAATCATTAATGTTGACAGCAAAAAATTTAAAAATAAAAAGCTTATAACTAACATAAAGTAAAATTTGTACTATTTTTTGCTTTGATTATTGATAGCAGCGGAATGTCAAACATCGACACTAAAGAATATGATCTAGCGTTGGGTGATACCACGGTTAAGCTTTTTATTAAAAGTAGCGATACAAGTGGGATCAATTTTATTAATGTGCATCAAAATGAAGTAACTTCAAAAGGGGCTGGTGAGCATATACTCCAGCAGTTTGGTGGAAGAATGCTATACATTACTCATGGTGATGGTACTCCGCGTAATGTAGAATTTTACTTAAATGGTGAGCGGTATGAATTCGATCCCAATCGCATGTTTGATGATGTAGGTGCAGAAGCTAGCTTAAGAGAGTTTGGCAGTGTTTCAGAAGATGCTTTGAGAGCTGTTAGAAACTTTGCAGAAAGAATTTTAGATTTTTTACTTCCTGGTCAAGATCACGTTATCGCTCTGCACAATAACTACAATTCTCCCAGCTACTCATTCAAGAGCTATTTTTCTCCACCACTTTCTCATGATGTGCTAAAGATTTCTCCAGAAGTGTGTCCGGAAAGTGGAACGGGTGAGTTTTTCTATACGACAGTTGAAGATTGGTTCGATGCTTTAAAACAGAAAGAAATTTTTAATATAGTATTGCAAAATAACAAAGCAGTTGAAGATGATGGTTCTTTATCTGTATATGTAGGGAAGAATAATATTCGGTACTCTAATGTGGAAGCTGAGCATGATCATTTAGAGCAGCAAATAGATATGCTATCTTCTATACACAGTGTTTTATTTCCTCAACCCTTAACAATAGAGTTATAGCAACATGGAACGCACTAACGAACTACCTGTCATCTCGTTTGGCTTTTTAAGTCCAAGTAGCTGTAAAATAGTAGGAGCAATATCAGATAATTTTCCATCTCTCAGTTTTAAATTTTCACAAGATATAATAAATGGAACTTTATTTAGAGTGTGCGCTGTGTGAGGTGTGTTATTTTCTTCATCGAACATACATTCCACATTACCATGGTCTGCTGTAACAATGAGTGCAGTATTACCCACTTCTTTGACAACGCTGAGTACTTTTGCAAGGCAATCATCTACAGCGAGCACAGCTTGCTCGGCTGCTTTTATATTACCTGTGTGTCCCACCATATCAGGGTTAGCGTAGTTTACAACTATCAGCGCAAATTCTTGAGAATGAATTTTTTTTACAAGCTCTTCTGTGAGCTCAAAGGCTGACATTTCAGGCTGCAGGTCATAAGTTTTAACTTTTGGTGAAGGAATGAGTATTCTTTCTTCACCAGAAAAAGGTTCTTCTCTTCCACAATTAAAAAAGAAAGTCACATGCGCGTATTTCTCAGTTTCAGCAATGCGCAGTTGCCGTAATTTATTGTCTTCTATTATCTGTCCCAAAGTGTTGGCAAAAGATTCAGGAGGAAAGAGATAAGGGATTTTTAAGTCCGCTTTATATTGCATCATACTTAAAATTGAAGAAAATTTTGCTACCTTAGCGTAATCTGTTTTGCCTAGCAAAATACTTGCCAATTGTATCATTCGATCAGCACGAAAGTTAGCCAATAGCAATCCATCTTCTGGTTTTATACCTTGATAATCGCCTATTATTGCGGGCCTGATAAATTCATCGGTTATATTATTTTGATAATTTTCATCAATAAGCGATACTGCATCATCATAACGAGGCGCCTTTGCAAATGCGATGGCTTCATAAGCTTCAATTGTTCTTTCCCACCTATTATCACGGTCCATAGCATAATAACGCCCAGAGACAGTGGCGATTCTTATATCATTTTCCTTTATGCTTTCTGTAAATTCTTGAATGCATCTTTTCCCTGAATTTGGCAATGTATCTCTGCCATCTAAAAATGCGTGTATTACAACTTTAATTCCGCGCTGTGATATCTTGTTTGCTAAAGCTGAAATGTGCTTTTGATGCGAATGAACACCACCATCTGATATCAATCCCATTATATGGCATATGCCATTCTTACTTTTTAGATCATTAATAAAATTCTGTAGATTTGCATTATTTTCTATCGTTTCGATTGCTTGATTAATACGCTGAAGGCTTTGCATTACCACTCTACCGCTACCAATATTCATGTGACCAACTTCTGAATTGCCTATTTGGCCTTCTGGTAATCCAACATCAGTTCCACAGGCAGATAAACTGCACTTTGGATAATTAGAGCTAATATGTTGCCAACAAGGTGGATTTGAATTGCTAATAGCGTTGTATTTACTATTTTCTATTCCATTACCCCAGCCATCTAATATACATAAAACGACTGATTTAAAGTTCATATAAAAATTAACATCGAAAACCCTCGATGATACCAAAAATAAACTCTTCTCACAACTTTTGTGTTAAAGTAGGAGATAGAAAAAGCTGCGTAGAGGCAATAGTATATGAGTTTTTTCATAAAATATTTTATTAAAGTGATTGACAGTTGCTGAAGTGTTTACTAAAACACTTGCATAGCTTTAATAGTGAGGTTAAATGAGCTCTAGCCAATATATAAAAGGTAATACTTTAGCAACATCAGGTGCTATAATTAATGTTGATAGATTAGTAAACTTTTTAAAAAGCAATACAAACATTACAAGACTTATTTTACGATATTCAAAAATTAATTATGAAGGTATAAAAGAACTAGCTAAGCTTGCACATCTTACTTCACTTGATCTGAGTTGCAATTGTGTTGGTACAGAAGGTGCAAAGATTTTAGCAAGCGGGAATCTTATAAATCTTACTTCGCTTGATTTAGGAGGAAACGAAATTGGTGATGAAGGTGTAGAGGCTTTAGCCAGTGGAAATCTTACAAGTCTTACTGAGCTTAAATTATATGATAATAAAATTGGCGATAGGGGGGCAAAAGCTTTAGCAAGTGGAAACCTTCAAAAGCTTATTTTACTGAGTTTAGGATGGAATGAAATCAGTAATGAAGGTGCAGAGGCTTTAGCAGCAAGTGGAAACCTTAAAAATCTTATTACACTTAAAGTATATGATAACAGCATTAATTACAGAGATGTACAGACTTTGGCGAGTGGAAATTTGGTGCGTCTTACTTCGCTCATTTACAATTATTGCAGTATTGATGAAACATTGCCAAAAAATGTCCTTCCTCAATTAAAAAGGAAATGTAATAAAAGAAAAATAGGAGAGGAGCCGGATAGCAAGCTAAGTGAGGTACAGACGTCTTTGCATTTTGACAGTAAAGGCTTTAAAGCTATATAAATTCACACGTTTTGTCTGTTTAAGAGAAAGAGAAAAGATAGTGAACTCTGGGCTAAAAATGGGGTGTACAGATTGTATAAAACAATGCTCCCCGGGCCGGATTCGAACCAGCGACCAATTGGTTAACAGCCAACTGCTCTACCACTGAGCTACCGAGGAATAAACTGCTTTCAACTTATCACATTGAACGCCGATTGTAAACGATTTTTATGTAGACTTTAGACCTAGATATCATTCCAGTGCATGGAGCTGTAATCTAGTTCTTATTACCTGATATGCTCATTTGACAGTTAAGTCTTCTCTACCCCTATTTGCATAATACCTTCGTTTACGGTTAAAAGATATCGAGGTAGTAGGGTGTATTAGTTTTTGCAAGCTGTTATTTTGCTATGGATTGCTGTAATGGCATCATCTATTTTATTGTTATCACAGCCTGTTTGGGCAAGTTCGGCATTTCCACCGCAATCCCTTCTGGTTAAAGTAGATACTAGCTCTTTTGCATTGATCTTATTAGTTAAATCTTTACTTACTTTAACAATCAAAACTGTTTTATCCTTTTCTATTACCATGAAGGCTATTACAGTTTTCGGTTTTTGTTGCTGTAGAGCAAATTCCCTTATTATACTTCCTGGAACGTTATTGAAAGTGTGGCTTACGAAATTTATTCCATTTATTTCGGTACTTTTTACAGTTTCTACACTGATAAGCTTTTTATAAAGATTTTTTATTTTGACTTCAAATTCTTTGCGCTCCTGGCTTAAAATACTGAGTCGACTTATTATTTCATTTACTGGTGCTTTTACGCATTCTGCAACTTTTTTTAAGCTAATTTCGTTATTGCGTACATAATTAATTGCTTCTTGACCGGTTAAAGCTTCAATTCTTCTTACTCGAGATGCAACGGAACATTCTGCTGCTATCTTAAACAAACCAATTTCTCCGGTACGCTCCACGTGTGTACCACCACATAATTCTTTTGAATCTCCAATTTTTACAACCCTAACATTATCACCATATTTTTCACCAAATAAGGCCATCGCTCCTTCGTCTATTGCCTCATCCATACCTTGAACTTTTGTGGACGTAGAAAGATTTTCTCTGATTAGAGAGTTTACTATATCTTCTACTGAAGACAGCTGATCCTGAGTGACTGGCTTATTGTGACTAAAGTCAAATCTTAGTCTATTTGGTGCGACTAGAGAACCTTTTTGAGTAACGTGATCACCTAAGATTTTTCTGAGTGCAAAGTGTAGAAGATGTGTAGCTGAATGATTTCTTCTTAAGTCTTGTCTTCTTTTTTTATTAATACTAGCTGTAACTGTGTCACCTTTACGAACTGAACCAGATTCAACTATACATCTGTGTAAATATAGGTCGTTAATCTTGTTGGTATTTTCCACTGTTAACGTACTTCCATCAGACTTTATAAAATTTCCAGTATCTCCCACCTGTCCACCTGACTCTCCATAAAAAGGTGTTTTATCAAGTATAATAGTTATCTTTTCTCCTTCTTTTGCAGAATCAATTACTTCATTTTTAGAGGAAATTATTGCGAGTACTGTTGCATCCTTTACTTCATCACGTTCATAACCAACAAATTCCGTTTTGCCAAACTGATCGATTAAATTAAACCATACTTGTTCAACAGATTTTTCACCAGATCCAGTCCAATTAGCACGTGCTCTTTCTTTTTGCTCTTTCATTGCATTATCAAAACCTTTTTGGTCAAAATTTATTTTCCTTTCTTTCAAAATATCAAGTGTGATATCCAAAGGAAATCCATAAGTGTCATATAGTTTGAATGCTGATTCTCCAGATAGAGTGTCACCTGATTTTAAATCTGCAGTGAATTTGTCCAAGAGATTAATGCCTTTCATTAAAGTGTCTTTAAAGTTTTCTTCCTCTGATTTTAACGTTGTTTCTATTAAGCTTTTAGCTCTGATTAGCTCTGGATAAGCATCTCCCATATAAGCCAAACTTGTGCCATCTATGAGTGCAGGAAAAACAAGGTTCAATAGAGAATCATTATATCCAAGTAGGTGGATATAACGTGCTGCTCTCCTGATCAATCTGCGTAGTACATAATTTCTTCCTTCATTTCCAGGAAGCACTCCTTCTGCGATGAGAAATGCAGCTGCACGAAGGTGATCTGCGATAATCTTATGAGCTACTTTATTTTCCGTATTTCCACAGTACTCTTGCGATTTACTTACCAGAGCAGAAAATAGGTCAATATCATAGTTATCATGAACGTTCTGCATAACAGCTGCTATTCTTTCAAGGCCCATTCCGGTATCGATGCATTTTTTTGGTAATTTTTGTAAATTACCTTCTTCATCTTTATTAAATTCCATGAACACCAGGTTCCAAATTTCAACAATTCTGTCGTCTTCATGTAAAGCGGAATTTCCATGATCGTAAAAGATTTCAGAACATGGGCCACATGGACCAGTATTGCCCATGCTCCAAAAGTTATCATCTGTTGTAATTCTTATGATTTTATCATCTGAAAAGCCACTTATCTTACGCCAAATTTCATATGCTTCATCATCAGTGTGGTAAACAGTTATGGATAGTCTGTTTTTATCAAGAGACAATTCTTCAGTAATAAATTTCCACGCAAATTCTATCGCAGTTTCTTTAAAGTAATCACCAAAGCTAAAATTTCCGAGCATTTCAAAAAATGTGTGATGCCGAGATGTATAGCCAACATTTTCAAGATCATTGTGTTTACCACCTGCTCTGAGACACTTTTGACTTGAGACGGCACGTTTCATTTCAGTTTTTTGCGTGCCGGTAAAGATGTTTTTGAACTGTACCATACCAGCATTTGTAAACATGAGTGTTGGATCATGCTCTGGAATCAAAGGAGAAGAAGGAACTTGCTCGTGATTATTATTTACAAAAAATTTTATAAATCTTTCTCTAATTTCGTTTAGCTTCATCGTTTTTACTGAGGTTATCTATGCATAATAAGTTGTAACAGAAGTAAAATCAATTTATCAATCTAAATATTAATATATACATTACTTAGTATAATAAAAGTAACTTTTACATAAAAATTTTAATAAAAAGATATAGGTTTAAATATTTTATCCACTAACATAGAGAAGTATTTGTTAATTCAAATAATATTTTTGTTAATTAATTTAAGGAGTGTGAAATGCCAAAAAAATTCCAAAACACTAAGAATAGCATGCGAAAGAGAGAAACAACAAATAAGCAGGAGATGGATGGTCCAACAATTAGAATTGTATCTGACTTGGAAAGTATAAAACAAAACAGAAGAGTAGAATTTTTAATTAAAGGAGAGAATTTAATAGTAAAAGACCTCTCTATATCTTCTAGAGCAGCTGAGATAGGCTTGGTTACAGGAATAGTAAATTCAATAGACATTCCTCAAGCAATTCGTGAATCGACAATAGATGGAATTATTTTAGGTCTTAAGAATGGAGAAATAGAAAAAAGTAAAGAATATAATTATAGAGAATTTAAGAAAATATATCTAAAAAACCTTGTAGATGAATTGGGTAAGGATAGTTCAAAAAAGCTAAAAGAAAGAACTGATGAAAATAGCCAATTGAGAGAATCTACTACTGAAGAAATTGATTATCAGATGCAGGAAGATGTAACTATCGAATCAGCTTCTTTAACAAAACAAGAATTCGATTTTGCATCAAGCAAAGTAACTACTAAAGAGATTAATGACGTAATAAATGAAATAGAAGAATCAAATGCTAGTTATGGAATTACTCTTGAAGATATAAGTAGTGTTTCCCGTTTTGATAGTAATTCACAAGAAGTGTTAGATCATTCTATATTTAATAGCACAGATGTGGAAGGGCCTAAATTACCCGAAATAAATGGAGGACAGTATATAGGAATAGCAGGGATTGCTGGTGGTATATTTGGTGGAGTGCTAGCAGTAGCTTTTGCAGGATTAGGATACTTTGTATGGCATAGAAAAAATAGGGAAGGTAGCTACGATGTTGAAAAAGCGATGAAAAACCTTCCTGAACAAGCTCAACTTGAGCATTCCGGATCTACATCAGAAATAGAATCTTTGCTCAGCAATGCTACATCGGTAGCACATCTATCTTCTCAGATTAGTGTCGAGTAAGATTCCAGAGTTTGATGGCACAACAGTGCCATCAACTTAGCTCTTACAGCACTTATATGCTCTGGAACCAAAGGAGAAGAAATTTTCCTGTCTTACAAAAAATTTTATAACTCTTTCTCTAATTTTATATCGTTTTTACTAAGGTATAATAAATTGCAATGAGAAATTCAGATATTAATATATGTATTATTTAGTATAATAAAAATATAAAAATCTTAGTGAAAAGATGTGGACTTAAATAATTTATCTTTTATACATAAGGAAATATTGGTCAGCTTGGGGGTCATATATGTCAAGAAGATTTAAAAATACTGTAGGAAAAAAAAGATCAATCAATAAGGAAAAAAGGAATAGATGGATTAGTATTGAATCAGAATTGCGAGATGTAGAACAAAACAGAACAATATATTTTCTATTGGGAGGAGGTGATTTAAAACTTAAGTATGTATGTATGCTTGACGATACATCTTATCGTATTCTTGTTGCTGAAGGAGAAATAGTGCATGCAGAAAATCCAAAAGTGATGATTGATGATATTGTTTCTGATCTCAAGAGTGGAAAAATACGAAGTTATAAAAGATATAATGCCAAAGAGTTTTATGAAAAGTATCTCAAAGAGTTTTTGAGTAATGAGAACTTGCAAAAGCTGGAAGCTGGTGATATTGAAAATACAACAGCAGAACTACCAAACTTAAAACAAGTAATGGAAGAAATGAAAAAATCAAACGCTAGCAATGGAATTACAATGCGAAATATAGAAAGTGTTCAAAATACGACGAATATTTTGGGTAATCCTATGATTCATGATACAAACTTGAGAGAGTTTAAATTATTGGAAACACCTTCAAACGAGAAAAATAATATAGTGTTCACAGTAGGTATGTTAGCAGTAACAGTAGCTTTGGTAGCAGCTGTACCATTTAAATGTTGGTTTTATAATAGAAAAAATAAAAGCCATAGTAGTGCTCAGGAAGAAACTCCATCTAGTTATTTATTAAGTGCAATAACTTTAGAAAGTGGAACTAATTCTATTCGTTAGCCAAAATATTGCAAAAATAGAACTTTTTTATTATTTTTTTACAGTTTCCTCATTTAATAATTTTTATGCTCTAATTATTATACTTAATTTATCATTACCTGTTGTGTAAACAGGATGAGATTTTACACGAGTCATCAAATTGGTCTTGTAGATAAAAATAAACATGAACTTCTGAGCCACGCCCTTGAACTGTTAAGCCAGAAGCGCCTTTATAGTTAACGTTCAACTCCTTAAGATAATTTTCGTAGTCACTCTTTGTATTAAATACGAAAACATTAACTTTATTTGGTATGTTGTGCCAAGGCTGAGAATTATTAATGCCAAATGCTGAATCAAAATCTTTTATAGTACTCTCGATGGCATTTTTTACACTACTCAATTTGCTCTGAGTTAATTCCTCATCATCATATTTTATATTTATTTGAAGCTTGTGTTCGCCAAAAGTCATAACTTCACTATCTGGCACAAGATCTGCCACAATTTTATCGCCACTTTTTACATCCATCCACTGCTTAAATTCTTTTTCAACTTCTGAGTTATTCAAAAGATGTTTGAATTTTGATATCGCTTGTACTCTATCGAAGGACATTTCAGTAAGCAATTGCTTTATGAATTGAGGATGTTTTTCTTGTAGGAATGTCACTAAGCAATCTGATATTCTATAGTCGTTAGACATACTTGCTATTTTATATGGTGTATCATGCCCAGATTCATGCATTTTATTGTATGCTTCTTTTGTATAATGCATATCGCGAGTGCTTTCTTTTTTAGCTGCATCATAGCTCCACATGAAAAGCTTCATACCGGTACGTAAAACTTCAGGTACTGTATCCATATTACCGGTAGAGTACTCAAGAAATGCATCGCTCATTTTCTCCATTAAAATTTTAGATTTTGCGCAAAGTAAACCATTTACATCTCCAACAATAAAAGTCTTTGCTATCGTGCCGTCAGCTTCGTGTGCTCTTACTGTTCCACCACCCCATAATTCTCTATGGTCCTTACCACCTGAAAGTTCCTTGATGTGAGCTTTGTAATCATCGTAATTTTTCAGCACATAAAGCTGCAATTTTACTGGACCAGAATGAACGCTTTTTTGTGAATAGAAATTATCAGACCAGGCTCCGTAAGCATCTTTTACAGTTTGTTTTATATACTCAGGGGTATAACTAGCTAATCCCCCATATTTTACTTCTATTGTAAGCTGATCGTTTATTACTATACTTTCTTTATTTGGAAATAATTTTTTAATCAAAGTTTGTGATTTATCATATTCAGAATTTGTTTTAAATTTCATATTCACCTCTTAAAAATTTTCACTATAAATAAGTCTTGAGAAAAATGCGTTAACTGTAGATTCAGCCTTTACCTTGTTTTTGCATAACTGCTTAGATAGTTGATCATCGCGAAAAAGCAGATTCTTAGTATCGAGATATTTAGCATAGTTGCCAGCAGGTATTGAGTAGAAACCGCTTTCAAGTTCAAGATAAGAGCTGCTATTGAGAACAAAAAATAAATCGCTCTGGTCAAGCAGTATGTCATAACCAGAGCTCGTGCAATGTAAGTATTCATTGCCTTCATACTCTGCTATGTAGTACTTACTTGCATCAAGATCACCATCAAGCTGCAAAATTGCCGCTGAACATCCATTCCCAATACTATGGCCTTTTATTACTTTAAGTACTTTAATCTCATCATTTTCTATGAGTTCCCTTAACTTTTCATTCTTTTTATTTAATTCTTCCTCTGCTTTTCTTCTGTCTTCTTCTAATTTTGTTTCTTTTTCAACAAGCTCATTTTGTATTTGCAAAAACATATCTTGAACGGTTAAGCCATTTAGAAAGTAATCCAATACAATTGACACAAACGGCTGCAATTCACCATTATCTTCAAAGCTCTTTTCCTGCTTTTTGTCATATTGAGTGGGGTTATAGATTGCATACATAGGATAAAAGCCATAATTCACCTCGTCGAATGATAACTCTATCGAAAATCCGCTCTGATCAAGTGGAAGTTTAGTAGCTAAATATCTACCATTATTATCTCTGACATACAGCTCATTTATACCATAGTGCCCACTATATTTGTTGTAATAAATATAAAAATTCTCAGGATTAAGATTAAAGTAATCATCTAAATTGTTAGGTTTACCGAGCTTTTCACATAGAAAACTCTTGCTCTTATCTGTAAGTTTGATGCGTGTAGAGAAGTAACACCGATCTATTCGGTCACCTTTTTCTATTTCAAAGTCTAGGACTATTTTATCGCTAAACATACAGAATTTCCTCACATTTCTAATATTTATGATTATAAATTGTGTACTATGAAAAAAGCATTAAGGCTTCTCTATGTATCTAAAAACAGCGCTAACTTATGACAAAAACAGTTGACGTATTACTGCCACTTCCAATTGATCAGCTATTTTCATATGCAGTTGAGGAAGATACTGAAGTTTCAATTGGAGATTACGTAGTGGTGCCGTTTGGCAGAAAGCGTTTGATTGGAATAGTTTGGAAATATAGCGGCAAGAGTGATCGAGAATTAAAATGCATTGAACAAAAGATCGAGTTACCGAGTATCAGACCAAAACTGATCGAATTTGCAGAGTGGGTTGCGCAGTATAATGTAATACCTATCGGTATGCTTGCCAAAGTAATAATGGGAGGAGTATTAAAGGTAAATCAGATAGATAAGTTAGTTTTCACTAAGCAAAAGCAGGAAATAAGTGAAATAGATTGCCAATTAAGCCCTGAGCAGCAAGCAGCTCGCAATAAGATAATAAGTAATTTGAATGAGTATTCAGTGACTTTGCTTGACGGTGAAACCGGGTCTGGAAAAACGGAAGTTTATCTCTCTGTGATTGCACAGTTAATTAAGAATTATAGTATTTACGAACATTGTCTACCAAAAAGGTGTCACTCCATCCTATGGTGTCATTCCGGTACCCCCTTCTTTTGTCATCCCAGTGCCCCGACACTGGGATCCAGTAAAATTGATTGTAAACAGCACACTATACAACATTTTCAATCAAAAAACTGGATTCCAGTGTCAACTACTTGCATGACACCATTTGCTATGCAATTTACTTTCAAAAATAAACGTTATGTCATTCCAGCGTTCAATACACAACTAGACGAATGTTACAATATAAGAGTAATTTTTACCAAAAAGCCAGTGCCCCGACACTGGAACTTAATTTCAAATCAGTACACTAAGCAGTTGTACGATAAAGACTGGATTCCAGTGTCAAGCACTGGAATGACATCATCTACTACTAAAACTACCTGCAAATGTTCAAACACCAAAAGGTTACACACTGGAATAACACCAGAAGAGGGTAATGCACAAGTCCTTATCCTTCTGCCAGAAATTGTTCTAACTTCACAATTGGTAAATCGTGTTCACAGTCAGATATCTGGAAATATAGCTGAGTGGCATTCAGGACTTACTCCAAAAGCTCGCCGAAATAATTGGCTCAATATAGCAAATGGAAGTGCGCAGATCATTATTGGGGCAAGGTCATCACTTTTTTTGCCTTATAAGAACCTAAAATTGATCATCGTTGATGAAGAGCATGACTCATCCTTTAAACAGGAACAAGGAATTATATATAATGCTCGAGATATGGCAATTATCTTAGCCAAACTCGAAAATATTCCGATTATTTTATCATCCGCTACTCCGCTGCTTGAAACAATTTATCATGTTAAAAAAGGGAATTACAACCATGTAAAGCTAACCGAACGATTCGGTGGTGCAGAGTTGCCGCACATAAAAGTAGTGAATAATAAACAATGGATTTCAAATGAGCTTTTCGAAGGGATAAAACAAACCATAGAGAAAAAACAGCAAGTTATGCTCTTTCTAAACCGCAGGGGGTATGCGCAACTTGCAGTTTGTAAAAAATGTGGATATAAAATTTCCTGCTCAAATTGCACTGTATGGCTTACGTACCACAAGAAAAAGAACGTCCTTTTGTGTCACCATTGTTCTTACCAATCAAAACTTCCAGAAAAATGCTCGAATTGTCAAAGTGAGCAGTCATTATCCCTTTGTGGTATAGGAATTGAGAGGTTACTTGAAGAGATAGTAAAACTATTACCAAACGCAAAGACTGCGATTATTAGCAGCGACCAGAAGTCGCTTGGTAGCGTAATTGACTCAGTGCTCAAAGAAGAAGTGAATATTATAATCGGTACACAAGTGATTGCTAAAGGGCATAATTTCCCTAAGTTAACTTTGGTTGGAGTGATAAACGCAGATTTAGGCCTTGAAAATTCTGACCTCAGGGCAGCAGAAAAGACGTATCAATTATTGCATCAAGTTGCCGGTAGATCTGGGAGGTTCAACGAAAAAGGAACGGTAATAGTGCAAACTAATAATCCTGAAAGTTTGATAATAAAAGCATTGCAGCAGCAAAAAAGGGATTTGTTTTATGAAATTGAACTTGAGTCAAGACGCAAAGCTAAAATGCCACCATTTAGTAGATTAATAGCGCTTATAGTTTTCGGTAAGGATCAATTTGCAACGCAGAAAGCAGCAAGTGAGATAACAAGCTTTTTGCATGATCAATGTTCAGCTACTATTCCTTCTGCGTTGTCATTCCAGTGCGTGACTAGAAAAAAAGAACTCGAAATTTTTGGCCCATCACCAGCAGCAATAAATTTTTTAAACAATAAATATCGTTATAGAGTGTTACTAAAGATACATAGTAAACATAGTCTATTCATAAAGAAAAAGCTGAAACATTGGATTAAAAATTACAACTTGAATTCAAATATTGCAGTAACAATAGATGTTGACCCTGTGAGTTTTTTTTGATGTTATTTGAATTTATTTGACATTCACAGAATTAATTATATTAATTTTTTAATCAATGATTTGACTTTTATTAGAGTTTATTATATTATTGATATAACTAGAATAAGGAGATGGTATGAATACTTTACTTGAAATCGTCTGTAGGAAAGGGATAAGGCATAACGAAAAAATTACAGAATTGAAGGAATTCCTTAATAAAAATATCAAAATACCTATTGACAAGGAGTTATTTAAATCAGCTTTATCTATAGAGGATGCTGTAGATATAAGAAAAGATATGGTGTATCTTATTTTGCACTACTGTATTGAACACGATAGTGCAATATCTGAGAAAAAAGAGAAATTATCATTTCAAGACGTGATGAAGATTTTAGATGAAACTGTGAATAGGTTTATTACTCCTCAGTATTTCTATTTCTACAAATTGATAAATTTTCAAGATCAAAGTAGTAAAAATACATTATTACACCAAGCTGTTATAAGTAATAACACTGAGGCAATAGAAGCCCTTTTGAAACATGGCGCAAATTCTTTGATAAGGAATAAAGAAGACAAAATGCCATTAGATTTAGCTCAAGAAGAAAAAACAAGAGAAGCACTCATTAAATACATGCAAGACCAAGCTAAATCGAAAAAAGAAAGTGCTAGATGTAATAGTTTGATTGGCATTATACCTGGCGTTTTTCTTGGCATTGGACTCGGTGTTGGTAGTGCTTTAGTCCCTTCAATGACTATTATATTATGCACACTCGCAGTATCTGCTCTTGTTGCTGGAATAGCAGTTGGAGTGGCTATATATTTCCTAAGTCAAGACTATAAACAGGCTAAATCAATAGAAGAAGCTGTTAATCCTCAACTCTCTTCTGTCAAGTATGAAAAGACTGTAGATAATAAAGCAGTACTAGGATAACTGTGAGTTTTTTAACATTAGATTTCTTGCATAACTGGAATTCGAAAGTTCCAGCGCATTTTTCTTATTGGATCCCAGTGTCAAGCACTGGGATGACATCTTATTATGCAAGAAATCTATTCATTTAAAACTTATTTGAGAAAACGTAGCTATAAAAACCGCAGGTACCAGTTGGTTTTTATTAGCTAAATTAAAGGTCAAGTATCTGGAATTCTGAACATAAGATCCCCCTGTATAAAAAAGATTAGAAAAAATGCAGTGAACATACGACAGATATGCTCTGAAGAGGATACGCTACATTTTTTAATGAGTTTAATAAAAAAGTCTGCAGACGGAGATAGATTTTTGAGCTCAATAAATATCTCTAACTGTAATTGTAATCAGATTTAAAATATGCGGAAGTAATTTTTTAGCTATAAAATCTTCTAAAAAATTAACACAGAAGTTAGTTTCATAAGTATTTTTATCAAAAACTATTTTAAAAAAATTTAAATAGAGTTGAAAAATTTTAAAGATGAGATACCCTACCTGAAATGCAACTTCTGTAAAAAAAGAAATATGAAAGGTGAAATAAACACTGCAGCAAATTTTCAAGCAGAAGACCTTGAGTCTAAAAATGCTACAGATCTTGATTGTTTAGCTAACTCTCTAAATTCTTTGAATGCAAAGAGTGCTGAGATTAAAGATAAAAGGAACGATGTGCCTTTTTCCAGTAGAAAAAGCAACTCGCATGTTTTAGAACTTTTTTCTAGTGAAAATGTTGAGATTAACATTCCAGATGAAACACCTTGTGCTGCTCGGAGTGAATCAGGTATAGCTGTAATATTTAGAGGTATAGCTGGGTTGTTTAAAGGTAGGAATAGTATGGACGTAACCCTTTATCAATCTAAAGTGCAACGTAGCTCTGCAATTGATTACAGTACTACAGAAAGTATAGGGTTACGGCTACTAAATATCTGTAAAGGAGAAGAAGATATCTCTTTTGATCAAGAGATTAATTTTTTATATAAAGAGGGTTATTTGTATGATGTCTTATTGTTGCAAGACGAGGAGAATCATGACACACCTTTACATGTAGCTATAAAAAGAAATCGTACTTGTTTTGTAGAAAAACTTTTGTGTATTCTTAAGGAACCATACTGTTCAAGTGAGTTTTACAAACGCAAATATTTTGAACATAAGCAAGAGAATGAAAAGCCGCTTTTCAAAGTTATTAATACTAATAACAAGGATGGAAAAGATGCAATTACTCTGGCTATTGAAAGCAATAATTCAGAATGCATTTCAGCTCTTTTTAACTACTTAACTCGTGAAAATATTAACAGAAGAAAAGATGTTGAAAATGAGTACACACCTCTACACGAAGCTATGCTTCTTAACAAAAATGAAGCAATCAAAGAGCTTCTCAAATCAAAGGATATAGATACTGAACTCATAGATAAGGAATCTTACAAAGCATATAATTATGCTAATAACAAAGAGGCCATAGAATTGTTTATTCAGCACTATAGTAGTAAAATTAGTGAGTTGCGTATAAAATTAGAAGATAATAATAAAAAACTAGCACGAATTAAGTGCGTCCTAAACAAAACAAAACTTACTTGTGTATGCTTAGCAGCCTTCGGCTCTTGTTTTAGAATGTATAGAAATTCCCATGACATAATAAATGAAGAAGTGAGTGAAGATATGTTATATTATTCTCTTGCATTGCTTGCCAACACTACAGGTCTAATATTATTTTTTAATTATTTGATCGATACAATACTTTCCAAGTATGAAGAAAAAAATTCTAGTTTGAATAAAGAGTCAGACAGTTATGTAGAAGAAAGAAATATGTTGAAAAATAAATTACGTCATTTTCAAAAAAGAAGTACCGTAGTAACTACGCAAATGTGTGAGATAATTTCAGTTATACCTGAATCAGAGTTAGGTTACAGTAGATTGTGATTACATTAATTTTTTCAAGACAGTTCTAAAAAAAGTGGGAAATCTTTTTCATAGCCAATCAAACTAAGCTTTCTTTACGAAAGGTTTGATGTTATCATTTTATAAACTATATCCTGAATTTGTTAAATGAACATTAATATAAAGAATTTAGTTCATGCTTTTTCTAAATTGCCAAGTTTAGGTCCATCATCATCACGAAGATTAGTTATACATTTGCTCCAGAACAAAGAGAGAGTCATGCTACCGCTTGCATCTTTGATTAGAGAGCTAGCGGATCTTATAATAGAGTGCAAAATTTGTGGAAACCTAGATACTAAATCGCCGTGTTCTATTTGTACTAACCCAAAGCGTGACACCAAGTTAATGTGTGTAGTAGAAGAATTGGGTGATCTATGGGCATTTGAAAAAGGGAATATATATTCAGGTATGTATCATGTTTTGGGTGGAAGGCTATCAGCAATAAATGGCATAGGTCCAAAAGAACTGAATCTTGATAACATTCCCAAAAGAGTTACAGAATTTAAAATTGAAGAGGTCATTATTGCAATCAATCCGACATTAGAAGGCCAAGTTACTGCGCAATATATAATTGAATTGCTAAAGAATTCGAATGTAAAAATATCGCGCCTTGCTTGTGGTATACCGATAGGTGGAGAAATTGACTACCTAGATGAAGGGACTCTGAAGATAGCGCTTACTTCAAGACAGGATATTAAATAATATTCCATTTCTTCTGAGCAACATACTTTAAAAATACTGTAACATACTTCAGCCTAGAAACTTGCTTGCTAATTGAAAATATTATACATTTAAATATGGTATTTAAAAATGAGGGGTTATGTTAACTTTTGTACTAGATGGAGTACGTGATACTTATAGTTGGTTAATCAAAAAATCAAGATCAATCGCTCTTGATTTCATTGCGCTATTTAACAAAGAATACGCAGATAGTAAACGAATTGGATACATATTAAAGGATATAAAGATTGACTTAGGACTACAAGTGCCTAATTTAGAAGTGAAAAAATTAAAAGAGTTTGATTTTAAATCAAATGATCTACTCTTAACAAAAAGCGATATTAATTTTCACAATACAGATTTATTAAAGGATATTATTATTAAACCTGATTTCAGCAAAATAATAAGAGAATTAAATCAAGACGAATATGCTCGATATAAGGATCCTGATTTCAGCAAAATAATAAGAGAATTAAATCAAGACGAATATGCTCGATATGAGGATATTATTATTAAGCCTTATTTCAATTTCAGCGAAATAACAAGAAAATTCAATCTAGACGAATACGAATATGCTCGATATAAGGATATTATTATTAAACCTAATTTCAGCAAAATAATAAGAAAATTAAATCAAGACGAATATGTTCGATATATTGATAACCTAAGCTTTATATTTCCATTAATGCTGGTGTATAAAAACTTTGTGCATAGTGACTGGGTATCTGATAAGTATGGTAATTCTGCACTAATAGAATTAATAAAAACTTGTGATAGTAGGAAAATCATGGAGGAAAAAATAGACTTATGGAAGGAAAAAGGAAAGTTAACAATAGATATCAGTTTGGATGCAGGAAGCTTAGCTTATATAAACGGGATGTTTCCTTTAATACAAAAAGCTATTAAAAACAGGAGTTTTATAATTCAAAACTATTCTGGACTCTATGAAAGTGGAATTGAGCAACTAGTAACTGAATTCAAAGATTGTAAAAGTTTAAAGGAAACACAGGAAGTAATAGACGATCTTACACAAAATTACGTGCAATACATGGAAAGATGCATAGAAGAAAAAACAGGAATAAAAACTATCACATATGATCCATGTGGTGTGCTTGATCCTGTAAGTAGCTTGAAAAACATTTCTATTAATGTGTTAGAAAAACATGGATTACTAAGCAAATGATTGTCTGGACCCTTAACTTATAAGATACTATAGTAAAATATAGCATAAGGATCTTATGTGCTTTAAAAAACTTATATCATTAGTAAGATTCAGAAAAAAAGAAGACGAGCAATTACCTAAGGTAATAACTTGGGAGAATGATTGCTTAGGCTATAAACAAGTTGCAAGTAAATTTAGTTCTATAATCAAGACAATTGGTAAGTCTTTTTCTATTGTATCCTTAGAAGGATATGATAAATGGGGTAAGACGTTTTTTTTGAAAGAATGGGTAAAGGATCTAGAGCAGCAAAATGAAATTGCAGCTTATTACAGCGCATGGGATATTAGTGCGCTAGATCAACCATTGCCTTCTTTTTTGCATTTCCTGTTTGAGGATCTATTCGCATCATACAAAGTAAAAAGGAGTGTTATACAGCAGTTCAAAAACATAAACCAAGAACTATTTTCTCTCAATACATTAGGAAAGCTGATCAGTAAATCTCCACTTGCTATGCTTTCAGTATTTCTCGATGCTGCAAAAGAGGCTGATAAGAAAGACATTGGTTTTGTCTTGGGTGAGTTAAATCTTCTCCAAAGGAGAAAAGAGAACATTAGAGATTTTAAAATACAACTAGCAGATGTGGTTAATAAAATCAGGAAAGACAAAAACATTTATATAATGGTGGATGATCTTGATATATGTCGCCCTAAATTCATTGTCGATTTTTTAGAATCCATAAAGTACATGCTTGATGTTGAGGGACTGGTTTTCATTATCTCTGTTAGCCAAGATAAGAGTAATGTGCAAAGAGCAATTAGCACAATACTTGGACCAAATTTTAGCCTAAAATCTTTTACTGATCTCTCTTTGCATTTGCCAAAACAGCCAACAGAGCAGTTTATAAGAAAACTGTTTGAAAGTTCTGAATTACCGAAAAAATCAAAGAGCTTAATTATAGATAGCTTTATATTTTATGCAGAAAGCTTCTCATTATCACTGCAGGCAATACAATACTGTATAAGAAGAATAAAGCTATGTTTTTTGAACCATGCAAAAGAAGAATTACTTGATCCGAATTTATTTACATTTTTAGTAATACTACAGTCAGTAAACACTGATTTGTACGAGGAATTATATTCATCACCTCAGAAAGTACTGGAGAAGATTGAGAGTGATTTAATGCCAAATGGTCAAGAAGAATGGAAAAAGCTTAAAATCTCTCTTGAGACTACTTTTAAAAAAAAAGAATCAAAGACTAACAAATCTTTGAAGCAAATAAGAGATATTATATTCTAGCACTTTCTTCTTAATTTGCATGACACAATGGTTGTACTTATTCCAGTTTAGCATTGGAACCATAAGTTGGCCCACATAAATTTTAGCATGTGTGACCTTGAAAGATCGCAGTGCAATACTTAAATTATTAGAGTAGTAGGCTAATAATGGAGCTCAAAATGCACAACATACAAGAAACTGAAAGTTTAAAATTTGACGCTGAAGTAGGCAAAGTACTAAATATAGTAATTCATTCACTTTATACTAATAAGGATATTTTCTTGCGTGAGTTAATATCAAATGCATCAGATGCATGTGATAAATTGCGCTATGAATCACAATTAAATGCTGATTTATTAGATTCAAGTGATGAGTTGAAGATTACTATTAGCTCCAGTAAAGATAAGAATGAGCTGTATATAACCGATAATGGAATTGGAATGAACAGACAGGATTTAATAGATAATCTTGGCACGATTGCAAGTTCTGGTACGCAAAAATTCTTGGATGCAATTAAGAATAATAAAGATTCGAGCCAAGCTGTAGAGCTGATTGGAAAGTTTGGTGTTGGTTTTTATTCAAGCTTCATGGTTGCTTCAGAAGTTATAGTAGTATGTAGCAATATTTCCATAATTTTATATATTTAATTTTATATATTTATTAATAAACCATAATATATTATAATAATTAATAATTATTATATAATTTCTCTAATATGTTAAAATATAGATATATAATTTTAATTAATAATTTAATTATAATTTAATATAGGATTAATGATAGATATTATAGATATATTATTATCCAAATTAATTAATATATTAATTTGCTAGATAAAATATAGATATATAAAAAATGTTTATATATATAACCCATTCTAACTATCATATTAGAATGGGTTATATATATAAATATAATATTTAATTTTATATATTTCCTCAGTAGTGAAATTTAATGGATGCAATTTGCCACCAAGTGAATCTTGAATATTTAGCGCAAGTTGTATGTAACGATAGCGGAGTTCTATATCCAGATACCTTAGTCGGTACAGATAGTCACACTACTATGGTAAATGGTTTATCGGTTCTTGGTTGGGGTGTTGGTGGAATAGAAGCTGAGTCTGTGATGCTTGGTCAACCAATTAGTATGGTAATTCCAGAAGTAGTAGGATTTAAATTAATAGGAAGACTTTCAGAGGGAGTAACAGCAACTGATCTAGTGCTAACGATTACTAATATCCTGAGAACAAAAGGCGTTGTTGGCAAATTTGTAGAATTTTATGGTGATGGTTTAGATTATTTATCTTTGGCAGATAGAGCAACCATAGCTAACATGGCTCCAGAGTATGGTGCAACTTGTGGGTTTTTTCCAATTGATCAGAAAACACTCGATTATTTACATTTAACAGGGCGACCAGAAGAGCTGATCAAATTAGTTGAAGTCTATTCAAAAGAGCAGGGATTGTGGCGTAGCAGGAATGAGTTAGCATTTTTTGACACACTAGAGCTTGATTTATCAAGCGTAAAGCCAGTGATGGCTGGTCCTAAAAGACCACAGGATAAGATTTTCCTTTCAGAAGTAGCGGAATCTTTTTCTACATCTTTTCCTATTAATGAGACAAACAGACCTCCGTTGGAACCTATCTACGGCGATCAGCTCCAGAGTGGCAGCGTAGTGATTGCAGCAATAACAAGCTGCACTAACACCTCAAATCCAAGTGTGATGATTGCTGCAGGTCTTGTAGCTCGTAATGCAATTAAACTTGGATTAAAATCAAAGCCTTGGGTTAAAACTTCTCTTGCTCCAGGGTCACAAGTTGTGACAGAATATTTAGAAAAGTCTGGATTGCAGGTAGATCTAAATGCTTTGGGTTTTAATCTAGTTGGATATGGCTGCACAACTTGCATTGGAAATTCTGGTCCACTTAATAAGGATATAGAGGATGATATAAAAAACAAAAACTTAACTGTTGCTGCAGTTTTGTCTGGCAATCGTAACTTTGAAGGAAGAATTCATCCGTTAGTCAAAGCTAATTACTTGGCATCTCCGCCACTTATTGTTGCATATGCACTTGCAGGCACTGTGCAAATTGATTTGACAAAAGATTCAATATGCAAAGATAAGAATGGAAATGATGTCTATCTCAAAGATATATGGCCAACAAATAATGAAGTTGAGAGCTGTGTTAAAAGTGTTGTGACGCGTGAAATGTTCATACAAAAGTATAAGGATGTTTTTTCTGGTGATGAGCATTGGCAAAAGATAAAGTGTGAGAAAGGTGAAATCTATGATTGGGACGCGAAAAGCACTTATATACAAAACCCTCCCTATTTTGATAATTTATCGACTAAGAACAATAAAAGCAACATAGTTGATATAAAGAATGCGCAAATACTAGCGATGTTTGGCGATAGCGTCACTACCGACCACATTTCCCCTGCTGGAAATATTGCCTCAAATAGTCCTGCAGGCATATATTTAAAAGGTCTTGGAGTTGAACCGCAAGATTTCAATTCATATGGATCTCGCCGCGGTAACCACAACGTAATGATGCGTGGAACCTTTGCTAATATCAGAATAAGAAATAAAATGGTGAGCGCTGAGGGTGGCTATACAAAACATATTCCTTCTCAAGAAACTATGTCAATTTTTGATGCAGCAATGCAATATAAAAGAGAAGCTGTTCCATTAGTTGTCATTGCAGGAAAAGAATATGGTACGGGTTCAAGTAGGGATTGGGCAGCAAAGGGTACTGCATTGCTGGGAATTAAAGCTGTGATTGCAGAAAGTTTTGAACGCATACATAGGTCCAATTTGGTCGGTATGGGTGTTCTTCCACTTGCATTTCAGGATGGAGTAACGAGAAAGATATTTGATGGTAGTGAGATAGTGAGCATAAAAGGTGAAGTAGTACCAAATGGAAATCTAGAATGTATCATTAAAAGAAAGGATGATTCAGAGCAATCCATTCAACTCAAGTGCTGTGTACAAACTGCAACTGAGGTTAAGTACTTGATTAGTGGTGGAGTGTTGAGCTATATACTTGCGCAGTCCTTTTGAGCTATCACAGTCATCAACTAGGTTTTTTGAATCGATTCTGGCTCTTTATTTAAATAGTAATTTATTCGATGTAAAGTTATGATATAATCTTATCTTATATATGGTAAAGGGTGTTTTGTAGATAATTATGATCAGTTCTATACAAGAACCTAACGCATTACGAAAACGATTGCAGGCATTTTATCGTGCTGATGAAAAAAGTCACATACGCTATCTTGTAGAAAAATCAGAACTTTCGGCTGATTCAAAAAACATAATTTACAATATTGCAAAACAAATTGTCGAAAAGATTAGAGGTAGTAAATTAGGCATTATAGATTCTTTTATACAACAGTACTCACTTTCTAACGAAGAAGGAGTAGCGCTAATGTGTCTTGCTGAATCATTACTTAGAATACCAGACGATTACACAATAGATGAATTGATCAAAGATAAAATTGCCAACCAAGAATGGAATAAACACCTGGGGCGTTCCTCTTCATTGTTTGTTAATGCTTCTACATGGAGTTTAATTATAGGAAGCAGTATATTGAGAAACAATGAAGAGGATTCAAAATTCTATCACATAATTTCCAGGTTATTGAAAAATTTAGGAGAGCCAATAATCCGCAAAGCGGTGAAACAAGCAATATCCATTCTTGGCAAGCATTTTATTGTTGGAGAAACTATAGAAAAAGCATTGGAAAGTGTGAAATCAGATGACTACAGTAAGTATTTATGCTCTTTTGATATGCTTGGTGAATCTGCTTGCACAGTTGAGGATGCGGAAGAGTATTTTAATTTATACATGCATGCAATAAAAGCCATAGGTGAATCTGCTGACATAAATGATTGCTTTAAATCTCAAGGGGTTTCAATAAAATTGTCTTCACTGCACTCACGTTATGAATTTAGCCAATTTGGTAATATAGCTGAAGAGCTGAGAGCTAAGTTGCTGGAACTGTGTCATGAAGCGAAGAAATATAACATTTCACTTTGTATAGATGCAGAAGAATCAGAAAGGCTTGAGATGTCGCTCGTGTTATTTGAACAGTTGCGTCTTGATGAGTCACTTTCTGAGTGGGAAGGGCTTGGTCTAGCTGTGCAAGCGTATCAAAAACGTGCTTTGTCTGTTCTTGATTTTGTTGAAGATGTTGCCATTCGATCAAAGCATAAGGTTATGGTGAGACTTGTGAAAGGAGCATATTGGGACTCGGAAATCAAGCGCACACAAGAATTAGGGTTAATTGGTTATCCGGTGTTTACTAGAAAAAGCCACACAGATGTATGCTACCTTGCCTGTGCGCAGAAACTTTTAAGCAAAGAGAATCACTTTTATCCATGTTTTGGAACTCATAATGCTTATACTTTTGCTACTATAATAGAGCTTGCCGATAAAAATCATCCTGGGTTTGAGTTTCAGCGCTTACATGGAATGGGTAAAAGTTTGTATGATTATGCAATTTCAGAACTTGCAACAAGCATCAATTGTCGTATATATGCACCAGTTGGTAAACATAGTGATTTATTGCCATACCTTATTAGGCGTCTTCTTGAAAATGGAGCTAATAGCTCGTTTGTCAATCAAGTAAATGATTCTGACGTTAAAATTGAAGAATTAGTCTCAGATCCATTAGAAAAAGTAAAAAGCTTAGAATATGAGCCTCATCCAAGCATTCCGTTGCCACGAGATATTTTTGGAGAGGAAAGAAAAAACTCCTTGGGAATGGATATTAGCGATTCAATTGCAGTTTCACAATTTGCAAATGATATAAGGGAATTTAGTGAAAAGAAATGGCAAGTTGGCCCAATAATTGATGGAGAGTCGTTTCTTGACAGTGCGGAATTTACCGAAGTAGTGAATCCTGCACATTTGGAAAATGTAATTGGGGAAGTGTCAAGTGCAACAAGTGCTCATGCTTTAAATGCTCTTGAAATAGCACATAGTGCTTTTACTAAGTGGCAGAATGTTTCAGCAGAAGAGCGCGCTAAATGCCTTGAAAAAGCTGCAGATTTGCTTGAGGAAAGGATGAAAGAGTTAATTTATATTCTGATTGTAGAAGCAGGAAAAATTTTATCCGATGCAATAGCAGAAGTAAGAGATGTCAACGCCGTTACGACAGCGCCGAGGGTGTTCGAGGGGAGTGCAAGAAGCGCGGGGGTCCTTCCCTTTCCAACGGCCGTAAGCTACCACCGCGCCCCAAAGGACACTCGCCGATAGCTCGCGAACCGATCGCCACCAAACCAAATTGTACCCATATTTATATTTTTAATACACAATTTATCTATCGAGTGAGTCGCCTATTTTATTTGTGTTCCCATCGCGTGCATAGTGGCGACCGTGTAAAAATTAAAATTAAGCCCTTAAAACGGACGAATTCCGATACCGCCGCGTAGCTCGGTCCAAAGGTCGTCGTAGCGTATCGTACACGCATTTGAATTTTGCAACGTATCTACTACGGACTACGAGAACCAGAAAGATAATAAATCGGCTACGAGCATCCCGATTACACCAAAGAAGCGGTCCAGAATTCTTCCCGAGTGGTGGAGACACTACTGTTGCAGCCATCGCGAACCGGCCAAGCTGAGGTCCAGCGGAATCCACGCGCCACAGCAGCAGTTTTGCCAGCCAACAGTGAGCCCGTTCCTTTATTTACCCCTTCGTGTCCTACTATTCCAAGGTTTTATTTGTGTGAACAGGGAAACAAGAAATCTAATTCAATTTTGTTGCCTTACCCTACCTACCTATTTAGGGTAACATCTTGTTAATTTCTTGTCTATCCTATCCCCTTTCGCATATAAAACTGATAATTTAAGCTATTTCGCCTTTTCATCTATTTCGTGCTACTTAATCTTATCATTTGCATTTATTGCGCCTATTTTACGACTTGAAAGTCTTAACTAGCATTTAATTATTTAGTACCCACTATTTAATGGCTGAACCTATTTCTTAAAACGTAAGCATTCGTTAAAATAAACATTCTTCTACAGTTAAAGAAAAAATATGTACATACCTACGCAATAATATAAGCTTGACTTTCAATTAAAGCACAGTCACTTCTTGCTATCCACTATTTAGCTATTGCACACAAAAATTTGTTATCACTGAATAACTAATGCATAACTCGCTAAACACCACATCGCGTTAATTAGCTATTATTTTGCATTAGTTAACTAAATTTATCATCGTCCTTGCTTTCCGTTATTATTCATACGTAGATAACTACAAGACATTCCAACAATCTATTCCAGCTACCGCACGGCGGTCGCTTAAGACTATCATCGCATCCCGTGTCGCTGCCAGCACTGTTGGCTCACGTCGCGGTGCAGGGCCGCGGCGACGGACGGCGAGCATCCCGCCGCACATCAGCTGACTTGAACCGGTTCTCATCACAGCGGCTACGAAGTGAGGAGCGTATCGTATGCAATTATTATTTATTTAGTTAGCACAATACATTGCTGATTGTTTTGATAGTTTGCGCGTCAACTTAGCGAGTATGGAGACTACGTATAAAACACTTAATTTAAAACGCGCGTCAATTAAAGGCCGTGTTACTAAATTTAATAACCAATTAGAGGAATTTAAAGTAAAAAAACTAACTCCTACGGAAGTTGACGTACTATCACAACGATTGGTTAAAATTGAAGCTTTGTTTGGCGAGTTCGATAGCGTGCAGAATCAGATTGAAGCATTGGATGCAGATGACTTAAGCTTAGAGTTAGATACCAGGGAAGTTATCGAACAGGCTTTCCACAATTCAATCGCAAAGGCTCGGGAAGTTATTTCCGCAAACACTACGACTAAAAAATCGTCGCTTGAGCGCAGCAGTATTTTCACAGCTGATGAAGATGATCACGAAGTCATTGGCTTTCGTTTACCAGTTATTAAAATAAATAAGTTTGATGGCACATTCAACAAATGGTTGGAATTTCGTGACACTTTCAGTTCTCTCATACACAATAATACAAAAATAAAAAACATACACAAATTCCATTATTTAAATTCGTATTTAGAGGGTGAAGCCGCTCGTGTGATTTGTAATTTGGAAGTTTGCGATAATAACTATTCCGAGGCATGGTGTCTTCTTTGCGAGCGTTATAATAATGTTCGTCAATTAATTAATAACCATTTGAAGTCACTGTTTAATATTGAGCCGTTGCGTGAGTCGGACAAGTCGTTAAGATTTCTTGTAGACCACGTCACAAAAAACCTACGTGCTTTACACACGTTAAAGCAGCCAACTGATCATTGGGATACCCTGATCATATACATGGTCTCAGCGAAATTAGATAGCAATACGCGCGTGAAATGGGAGGAGTATATCCAGGCTAATGTTAGTGCTTCGGATATGCCTAGCTTAGACGATTTTATGACTTTTGTAAAAGGCCGCGCTGAAGTTCTGGAGTCTTTTTACCGCAGTAAACAAGACAAATGTCCAAAGTCGAATCCCATTTACAATCAAGGCACTAAACAAAATCCTAGTTCTCACACGAAGGCATTCGTTAGCTCTGAGCAGGGTGACTCATTATCAACCACGTCTTACAGGTGTGTCTTTTGTAAGCAGGGTCATCGGAATTATGAGTGCTCGCTATTTCAATCGAAATCTATTGAAGATAGACTTTCATTAGTGTCTGATCTAAAATTATGTACTAACTGTTTGCGTAAAGGTCATAATACGCGTGCATGCAAGCTTCCAGGTACGTGCAAAATATGCAAAAAGCGTCATAATACCTTTTTACACAAACCTACAGATTCTAATACCAACGTTTCAGTCACTAATGTTGCAATTTCTCAGCCAGTTTCGATGTCAGCTGTTACTGCTTCTGAGACACTGTTGTGCACAGCTTTAGTTGATATTTTGAATCCCAATACAAATGCTTGCATTACTACTAAGGCTCTTTTAGACAACGGTAGTCAGTCCAGCTTCATTACGGAGGCTCTTAAACAAAAATTAAAATTAACTTCTTCCACGTCTGATGTCAAGAATGTTGTTGGCATATGCAACACTATTGTCAAGCTTAATGCTGAACGTTGCAATGTTCGAATCAAATCTAAGGTAGGTTCTTTCAGCGTGATGACTTCATGTTTAGTCATACCCCAAATATCAGGTAAGATACCCAAGTCTTTTGTGAACATTACACATCTTAACTTGAAGTCTTTTGTACTCGCAGACCCCAGCTTTTATGAGCCATCTGACATAGAACTGCTCATCGGTGCTGACCTATTCTGGTCTATCATTGGAACCAAGCAGCACTCGTTAGGCAGAGGAAATCCTATGCTACACGATTCCAAATTAGGATGGCTCATCGCAGGTCCCATGCACTATATACAAAATGACAATTTTAATTTAAACTCTCAAATTAAATGTAATTTGGTGAGCATTGAAGACACTAATAATTTAACTGAGCTTCACAATGATTTGAAGAGATTTTGGGAGCTTGAAAGCTTGCCACAAAAACCCCTTCGTACAAAACAAGAAAAGGCTTGCGAACAACATTTTTTGCAGCACACAACACGTACTGAAGCAGGTCGTTTTTGTGTCAAGCTGCCACTAATTGACGAACCAGACTGTCTAGGCAATTCCTATTTTATGGCCAGGCGGCGATTTATAAACCTGGAACGTCGCTTTCGCAAGCAACCGGAGCTTAAGTCCGCCTATGTAGACTTCATCGAGGAGTATCGCAAACTAGGACATCTAGCAACATCTGAGGTAGACCGACCTGAGCTCGCCTATTTTGTTCCGCATCATCCTGTCATTCGCGAAAACAGCGAGTCAACACGTCTTCGCGTAGTTTTTGACGCATCAGCACGCACCTCATCTGGTTTGTCTATAAACGACATTCAAATGATAGGCCCTACAGTTCAAGACTCTCTATTCAATATCCTTATCCGGTTCCGGCAATATCGTTATGTATTGTCGGCGGATATTGAGAAAATGTACCGGCAGGTTTTAATAGATGAGTCTGACCGAAACCTACAGCTGATTTTATGGCGTGATGCGGAAGACAAACCATTACAAACACTCAGGCTTAATACGGTAACCTACGGATTTGCTAGCGCTAGCTTCCTTGCCACCAGGTGTCTCTGGCAAGTAGGTGAGGAAAATGACGATGACGTGATAAAAACGGTCATACAGGGAGACATATATGTTGATGACTTGCTTACTTCTAGTGACGATGAAAATCAATTACGTTTTATACAGAAATCAACACATGTATCTCTTTCTAAGGCTGGTTTTAATCTACGTAAGTACCGATCCAACTTACCTTCTTTACTGCCCTCAGACGCTGTCCAGTCATCCGGCAACTTAACGTTGAGTCAATCAACCAATACGCTAGGCCTAGACTGGATTCCTTCTTCTGACAGTATTTCTTTTCCTATTTCAGTGGATCAGTGTGAAGTCGTCACTAAACGAACTATACTTTCTTCTACTTTCAAGATCTTCGATCCCTTGGGTCTCCTATCCTTGTCCACTATCGTTTCCAAAATTTTAATTCAGACCTTATGGTCCCTCAAACTGGACTGGGATGACCCTGCTCCAAAGGAAATTGTTGACGTTTGGAAACCTTTTGTTGAAGGACTTAAATCCCTTTCTTCACTACATACACCTAGATGGGTATCAATAACACACCCAACTTTTATAGAAATCCATTGTTTTTGCGATGCTTCGCAACGCGCCTATGGTGCATGCATGTATCTTCGCTCTATAAATAAAGAAGGACAAGTACATGTGCAACTTTTATGTGCTAAGTCTCGCGTTGCCCCAGCTTCCAGCCCTATCACAATACCTCGTCTCGAGCTCTCAGGTGCCCTTCTTGCAGCTGAAATGAGCTCATCTGTGACTCAAGCTTTGCGACGCGACATATCACGTCACGTCTTTTGGACTGATTCAAGCGTAGTACTCAGTTGGTTGCGAAATGGTTCGTCTAATTTGAAGGTGTTCGTTGCCAACAGAGTGGCCGCCATCAGAGAGTTGACTGACACTGACTCATGGCACCACGTTCCTACAGAACACAACCCAGCTGACCTACTGTCCCGTGGCGTGAAACCACAACAAGTCGCTTCGTGCGATTTATGGTGGCATGGACCTAGGTTTCTGCGGTTGCCCGAGCCCGAATGGCCTACTATGCAGTCACAGACTTTTATTGAGACGAAGAACTTGCCAGAAACTAAAGCACATTCTATTACTGTTGCTAACATTAATCAATCAACTATAAATTTTAATAATTATTCTAAATTAAAACGATTACAACATATTTTAGCCTATGTACACAGATTTATAAATAATTGTAAAAAATCTAAAATTAAAACCACAGGTTCCTTAACTATTGCCGAGCTACATAAGGCTCTTAATTCATTAATTTATATTTCCCAACTAGAGTCATTCCCCAAAGAATATGGTATATTATTAAAAGGAAATTCCCTAAGCCCTAAGTCGTACATTTCTGCACTTAATCCCTTTTTACACGACGGAATTATAAGAGTAGGTGGTCGAATTCAAGCATCTGAATATAGTTTCGACATGAAACATCCCATGTTGTTAAGCCCTAAACACCATTTGACCAAACTTTTATTCCAGCAGGAACACCTACGGCTTCTACACCTGGGTCCCCAAGCCTTACTAGCCTCCATTAGAACGCGTTTCTGGCCTATTGGTGGAAGAAACCTAGCCAGGCGTACCGTGCACAATTGCACCGTATGTAGGCGTTTCAAGGGCCAGTCCATGAAAAATAGAATGGGCAACCTACCTGCTCAGAGACTAATGCCCGACTTTCCTTTTATTACAGTAGGGACTGATTTCGCTGGACCATTTATGATCACGGATCGCAAGGGTCGTGGTTGTAAAATCACAAAATGCTATCTATGTATTTTTATATGTTTTAGATATAAGTGCATCCATTTAGAGGCAGTCAGTGAGCTGTCAAAGGACGCTTTTATTTTATCTCTAAAACGTTTTGTGTCGCGGAGAGGACTACCAAAGCAGATATTCTGCGACAATGGTGGAAACTTTGTTGCTGCTTCAAAGGAGCTTAAAGAATTTTTGGTGGCTAATACCAACCCTATCGCTGATTTTGCCGCTAGCGAAGGCGTCGAATTTTGTTTTTCGCCTGCATACGCTCCTCACTTCAATGGCTTGATGGAGGCCGGTGTAAAGTCAGCCAAATTCCACCTTGCTAGAATATTAGGGACTACGCACTTAACCTATGAGGAATTGTCTTCGCTGTTCGCACAAATAGAATGCATCCTCAATAGCCGCCCTCTATGTCCATTAAGTTCCTCTCCCACAGACTATTATCCCTTGACCCCGGGCCACTTTTTGATTGGTAGACCACTAAGCTCGCTGCCGTCTCCGTGTTTGCAACTCGCTAATACCAATCGTCTCGACAGATTCCAGCGCATCGAGCAGTACAAGCAACACTTTTGGCAGCGCTGGAGCCACGAGTACATCGCGGAGCTGCAGTTAAGGACCAAGTGGCGCACGAGGTCAAAGGAGAGTCTACGAGTTGACGACCTGGTCCTCTTGAAAGAGGAAAACGCTCCACCACTCTGTTGGCGTCTTGGGCGAGTACGAAGACTGTTCACGGGAACTGACGGATTAACGCGCGTCGTAGATATAGATACTGCAAGAGGGGTTGTACGACGCGCCCTCAATAGAATCGTCCTACTGCCGAAGCCCGACGAGTTGGAGGATCTCGAAAGCTGTTAAGCTTTCCAGCGCCGGGAGTATGTCAACGCCGTTACGACAGCGCCGAGGGTGTTCGAGGGGAGTGCAAGAAGCGCGGGGGTCCTTCCCTTTCCAACGGCCGTAAGCTACCACCGCGCCCCAAAGGACACTCGCCGATAGCTCGCGAACCGATCGCCACCAAACCAAATTGTACCCATATTTATATTTTTAATACACAATTTATCTATCGAGTGAGTCGCCTATTTTATTTGTGTTCCCATCGTGAACAAGAGAGGCAATCGACTTTTTGCGCTATTATGCAATGATAGCAAAAAATGAACTGAATGACTGGAAAAAATTGTCAGGTCCAACAGGTGAAGATAACTTCATCTTTTTTGAAGGCAGAGGAGTTTTCTTATGCATATCACCGTGGAATTTTCCACTCGCTATCTTCATTGGACAGGTTTCAGCTGCACTTGCAGCAGGTAATGCAGTGCTGGCAAAACCGGCAGAGCAAACGCCGATTATTGCCTATGAAGCCGTTAAGATACTACACGAAGCTGGAATACCAAAAAATGTGCTACACCTTATTCCAGGGGATGGTTGGTATTTAGGTAAAACATTAGTACCAGATAATAGAATTTCCGGTGTAGCTTTTACTGGTTCAACACAAACTGCTCAAATAATTAATCGAATGCTTGCTAGTAGAGATGGTCCTATTGTGCCACTTATCGCTGAGACTGGTGGATTAAATGCTATGATTGTTGATAGTTCTGCTCTTTTAGAGCAGGTAACTAAGGATGTTTTAATTTCTGCATTTCGCAGTGGCGGTCAACGTTGTTCTGCTCTCAGAGTGCTATTTATTCAAGAAGATATAGCAGAAAAACAGGTAAAAATGATATGCAATGCAGCTCAAGAACTAAAGATAGGTGACCCAATACAACTGAGCACAGATATTGGTCCAATAATTGACAAAGCATCTATTGATATGCTCACTAAACATACGGAAAAAATATCAAGGGATGAAGATTCAAACCTTTTGTTCAAGGTACCAATGGATACAAATTCTTATAATGGTTATTTCTTTCCTCCGTACATTTATGAGATACAAAAAATTTCGCAATTAAAGCAAGAAGTGTTTGGGCCTATTTTACATATCATACGTTTTAATAAGTCGCAGTTAAATGAAGTTATAAGTGATATAAACAATACAGGATATGGACTTACGTTTTCTTTGCAAAGCCGTGTACAAAGTCAGATCGCTTTAATAAGCAAGAAAATATCAGTTGGAAATGTATACATCAATCGCAATCAAATAGGTGCAGCAGTTGGAACACAACCATTTGGCGGTAGAGGACTGTCAGGTACCGGACCAAAAGCTGGTGGTCCTAATTATCTGCAACGTTTTTCTATAGAAAAGGTTGTAAGTGTCAACACTACAGCATGTGGCGGTAACATTAAACTTGCGTGTTTGGATTGATTTGCAATTTCTAAATTGGAAGTCCGTGCAGTTGTGTATGCAGTACTAAAACCTAAAACTCATACATTGAAAGGATAGTTGTGATTCTAAGGAGGCTTCAAAGAAAGTCTTGTCTTTAATAAAAGAAAAAGGTTGCTATAATTCTGATAAAAGCACTATAAACAAAATGAATGTAAAAAATATCTTATTAGCGTTTTTAGTACAATTTATATTCGATTTGTCATTATTTGCAGCTGATCCTATTTTGCTTAATTGTATTGAAACTCCAGGGATTTATGATCTTGAAACAAGGCCAAAAAGCTTTAACTCTTCAAATAATTTAAGAAGAAAACCTGGCTCTCCAAATAATGCATCAGGAGAATTAATAAATGTAGTGGGTAGAGTTACTGATGTAAATTGCTTACCGATACAAAATGCTGTGGTTTCTATATGGCACGCAGACTCACTTGGCATGAGCTATTATGATGAAAATGTGGAGCTTGATCCAAATTTTGCTGGATCAGGAAGATTTGTAGTAAATAACCTTGGCTATTATAATTTTATTACAATAGTACCAGGTAAAATTGGTGATAGGGCTCCACACATCAACTTTTTGGTCCAACATCCAGATTTTCCAGAATTCACAACACAAATGTTTTTTGCTGATCATAATTGCGATAACTGTGATGATCTTCTTCTTGGTAATCTTATTGAGAGTGGACTTGCAAGCCTTCTGATAGCACCATTTACTTATAACAATCAGGCTATGAAGACCTACACATTTAATATAACCCTAGGTGGGCATAACAAATTTTCTGATAAAAGATAAAGCCCTTGCATATCAGCGGAGTTCATAGTAGTCTTAAGCGCTATTGTACTTAAAATGTATATGAAAAATATCTTACTAATGTTTTTACTATGCTTTATGTGCAGCTTACAATTATTTGCAACGGAGATGTCAACGATGAAGATAACAATTTCTAAAGCTTTACCCGATTTTGAGACGCTAGTGGTAGGTTTTTTTGAGGGTGATAAGCTCATAACTAATGTTCTACAAGATAAGCAAGCTATAGATAACATCAAGAAATTTAGTGATTTTAATGGAGGTTTTGGTGAATTTTTCTCCGTTACTTCATCAGAGGGAAAAAATATTATAGTTGCTGGTCTTGGAATGAGAGATGAATGGGATGAAAGCAAAGGATTAAATATTGGTGGTAAAATATATTGTGAGCTAAGCAGATTAAGAATCAAGCGAGCGGCAATCTCAATCGAAGGCAATGCAGCAAATGTTGCATACGGTGCATTTTTGCGCAGTTTTAAATTTGATAAGTATAAAACCAAAAAGGATGAAAAAGTTACAGAAGTAGAGGAGATCACAGTGCTAACGAAAGATGAGCAATTCAGTAGTGCTGAAAAATCATTTGAGCGTTTAAGACAAGAAGGTGAAGGCATATTTCTTGCACGTACTCTTACCATTGAACCACCTAATGTTTTATATCCAGAATCCTATGCTGATTATATAAAAACCGAGCTTACTAAGCTTGGCCTTGAAATCGAAGTGCTTGGTAAGAAGCAGATGGAAGAGAAAAAAATGGGAGCATTGCTTGGGGTAGCACAGGGAAGTAGTAAAGAGCCAAAATTAGTAGTGATCAAATGGAATGGAGCTTTCAAGGAACAAAAGCCTGTAGCTTTTGTGGGTAAAGGCATAACGTTTGATACTGGTGGAGTGTCACTCAAGCCTTCGCGTGGCATGGAGTCAATGAAATATGACATGGCGGGTTCTGCTACTGTGGTTGGGGTGATGCGTACTCTAGCTGGACGAAAAGCAAAGGTAAATGCAGTTGGTGTAGTTGCACTTGCAGAAAATGCAGTGGACGGTAATGCTCAAAGACCAAGTGATGTAGTAACTTCGATGTCTGGACAGACGATAGAAGTGTTGAACACTGATGCAGAAGGAAGGCTCATACTTGCAGATGCTTTATGGTATACACAAGATAGATTTGCACCGAAATTTATGATCGACCTTGCAACTTTAACTGGTGCTATAGTGGTTGCACTGGGAAATAATGAATATGCTGGTCTTTTTTCAAATAACGATGAATTAGCGAATCATCTGATTGATGTAGGAAATGAAGTAAATGAGAAATTATGGCGTTTTCCTATGAATGAAACTTATAACAAAATTATTGATTCGCCGATTGCTGATGTGCAAAATATAGCTCCTGCAGGTTCTGGTGGAGATAGTATAATGGCTGCACAGTTTCTACAGCGTTTTGTAAACGACACTTGTTGGGCACATTTAGACATTGCAGGCACTGCTTGGCACGAAAAAGGCACTGATATTTCTCCAAGAGGGGCAGTAGGTTTCGGTGTAAGGTTGCTAAATAAGTTGGTTGAGAAGTACTATGAGATTAATAATTAAGGATCTTTGTATTGAGTTTATAGCTTAATTTACGGCTACATGAATGTCTATTTATAAGACGTAGAAAATGATATCATCAAAGTAACTTACATTTTCTTTTTTGGGGATTCTAAAGTTACACACTTGAGCAGCATCAAGAGAAAGTATTTTGTTCAAATGATGATTGTAATGATGGACTATTAAAACTTTAAAGCTATTGGGTATTGACGGTATATACTTAAGTGTTAGAATAAAATAGGAAGTTTTTAGGAGTTTATATGGCAGCAGGCGGAAAAGCGAAAACAGCTAGTAAAAATAACCCTACTCAGCGTAAGAAAGCAGAACAAAAAATGTATAAGGATAAACCGGTAAAGCCGGTTAGATATATAGACCGTGATTCACGTATGAACTATATGTCTGCTCAATACGATAACGGCAATCTAGTTGAAGATGAGGTAAGCGGCAATCCTATAAAGTGGGAAGCTGTATAGTAGTTGTGGTTAAAGTTACTATTAATTCTAAGGAATGTGAAGTAGAGCATGGGCTCACTATAATTCAAGCTTGTGAAGTTGTGGGCGTTGAAGTTCCGCGGTTTTGTTATCATGAGCGTTTAGCAATTGCTGGTAACTGCAGAATGTGTTTGGTTGAAGTTGAGGGTGGCCCTCCAAAACCAGTAGCTTCTTGTGCAATGCCAGTTGCAGAGGGTATGGTTATTCACACGGATACTCCCAAGGTAAAAAAGGCGCGTGAAGGAGTGCTCGAATTTTTAGTAATTAATCATCCACTTGATTGTCCAATTTGTGATCAAGGTGGTGAGTGCGATTTGCAAGATATAACAATGGCTTATGGGAAAGGAATAAGCAGACTTGATGAGCATAAAAGAGCTGTGCCAAAAAAACATTTTGGTCCACTGATTGGAACTGCAATGAATAGATGCATTCATTGTACTCGATGTGTTAGATTTTTGTCCGATGTTGCAGGTACAAATGAACTTGGAGGAATTGGCAGGGGAGAAAATATAGAGATTAGTACTTACATAAAAAGGCATATTAGCTCTGAATTATCTGGGAATATTATAGATCTCTGCCCGGTAGGGGCTTTAACTTCAAAGCCTTACTCCTTTACAGCGCGTCCATGGGAGCTATCACATTGTGAGACTATAGATGTGCTAGATGCTGTGGGAAGTAGCATTAGAGTTGATTATCGTGGCCTGGAAGTTATGCGAATATTACCAAGGCTGAGCGAAGAGGTAAATGAAGAATGGATATCAGATAAAACCCGTTTTGCCTATGATGGACTAAAAGTTCAGCGTCTTGATCAACCTTATGTAAAAAAAGATGGTAAATTAGCCCCAGTTGATTGGAATGAAGCACTAACTGTTGCTGCAAAGAAATTAAAAAATACAAAATCAAATAAAATAGCTGCAATTGCAGGTGATTTAGCAGATTGTGAGTCTATGCTTCTACTCAAAGAAGTGATGCAGAAGCTCGGCTCGGGGAATATAGACTGTAGGCAAGATGGAGCAAAGCTTATACCAAATAATCGTGGGTCATATGTATTCAACACCACTATTGAGGGTATAGAAAATGCAGATTTATGTCTGCTTATAAATACAAATCCAAGAATAGAAGCACCAATAATTAACGCAAGATTGAGAAAGAGATATTTACAAGGTAATTTCACTATTGCAAATATTGGTCCTAATCTTGAATATCTATATAATGTTGAAAGATTAGGTGATGGTCCAAACGTTCTAAAAGAAATAGAAGAGGGAAATCACAAATTCTGCGAGTTACTGAGTGCGGCTCAGAACCCTATGCTAATTATCGGTCAAGATGCATTAATAAGAGATGATTCTGAATCAGTTTTAGCTCTAGCTGGCAAAATTGCAGAAAAATTTAACATGATCAGAGATGACTGGAATGGCTTTAACGTACTGCATAAGGCTGCAGCAAGGGTTGGTGGACTCGATATTGGATTCGTTCCTAGCAAAGGTGGAAAAGACATTAATCAGATGCTAAAACAGGCAGAAAGTGGTGAGATAGAAGTAGTTTATCTTCTTGGCGCAGATGAAATTGATATATCAAAGTTAGAAAGTACATTTGTAATTTATCAAGGCCACCATGGTGATAGGGGAGCGCATATAGCAGATGTCATTCTACCTGGAGCTGCATACACAGAAAAATATGCAACTTATGTAAATACTGAAGGGCGAGTACAGAGAACAAATTTAGCTGTTTTTCCTCCTGGTGAAGCAAAGGAAGATTGGTTGATTATAAAAAATTTATCCCAATATTTGGGCCTTTCCTTACTATATGATAATTTATTTGATGTGAGGAAGAAATTATACACTATTGGTCCACAGTTTAGAGATGCTGACCAAGTGGTGAAAAACAAATGGGTACCAATTACCTGTGATGAAATAAAATTAAGTAATATCTCTTTCACTCTAAAAAAGTGTAATTTTTATATGACAGACTCAATAAGTCGCGCTTCAAAAATAATGGCAGATTGTACTAAGGATTTTTATGAACACTCTACTTAATATTTTATTTATTCTAACACCATTATTACTAATAACTCTGGTATATTTTCAACGAAAATTAAACTCTATATTTTTGTGTAAAGAACAAAATACATTAGAAAAACAGTTCGTTTATAAGCTAGTTGATTTTATCAATGATATTATTGCACTATTTACGGAAGGATATGTATGGATGGCAATAACATTTATTATAGTTACCGAGGGAAGAGGGAATTATTTGCCTCTCACAATGATCTTAATTATGATGTCACTAGTGTCATTCATATGCATATCATTTTACTATTCTATTAAGCTAAATGCTGTACAGAAAAGTGTTGTCCTATTGATTTCAATAGGGACATTGTCTTGTGTGTCTAGAGCATTTGCTGTATTTTTTATTGCCACAATTATGAACTATTTTTTTGATTTAGGGTTGCATGTACTTGATATTTGATATTCTTTTTCTTCTTATTCCACTTTTGCTTTCAGTAGCATATTTAGTGTACTTTGAGCGTAAAGTTATTGGTGCAATTCAACTAAGGCATGGTCCAAGTGTAGTAGGGCCATTTGGGCTACTACAGCCATTTGCAGATGCTATCAAATTGATAATTAAAGAGCCGATAATACCATTTAGAGCAAACACCATACTGTTTATTATGGCTCCAATGCTCACCTTTATTTTAGCATTAATTTCCTGGGCAGTTATACCATTTGGAGCTGAAATAATTACAGAAAATGGACAGCAGGTAATAATCCCTAAGGTAATAGCAAATATTAATGTTGGAGTGCTTTATGTGCTAGCTATATCCTCTTTGGGAATATATGGCATTATTATTGCAGGCTGGTCTAGTAATTCTAATTATGCATTTCTTGGCGCTATAAGGTCAGCTGCTCAAATGATTTCATATGAAGTTTCAATAGGTCTAATAGTTGCTACAGTTGTTATTACAACTGGTACGTTGAATCTTGCAGAGATGGTGGTAGCGAAACATAATATGCCATTTTGGATTGATTTGCTGATGATGCCTATAGGAATAATATTTTTTATTTCTTTGCTTGCAGAAACTAACCGTCACCCATTTGACTTACCAGAAGCTGAAGCAGAGCTTGTCTCTGGGTATAACGTCGAATATTCATCAATGCCTTTTGCTCTCTTTTTTCTAGGAGAGTATGCAAATATGATTTTAGCAAGCGCTGTGATGACAATATTCTTTCTAGGAGGGTGGTATCCTCCACTAGAGCTTAGTTTACTATATAAAATTCCAGGTTTGATTTGGTTCGTTTTGAAGATAGTTTTATTATTGTTCATATTTATTTGGATCAGGGCAACAATACCCCGTTACAGATATGACCAACTAATGCGTCTTGGTTGGAAAGTGTTTCTACCGATATCAGTGCTTTGGGTAATACTCATTTCAGGAGTGTTGCTTTTTACTGGGAACTTGCCTGGGTCCAATGTTTAACTTTCCAAACATAAGATTAAGACGCAGGCGCTCAGGCAAGTGGATTCGCAATTTAACAAGTGAAATCACTTTATCAGTAAATGATTTGATTTTTCCCTTATTTGTTCATGACGGAGAAGAAACAATTGAGCCAATTTCTGGCTTACCTGATATCAAATGTTATTCAATAGATGGATTAATTTCTATAGTTCAGAAAGCTAAGGACTCGGGGATTAATGCTGTTGCAATTTTTCCTGTAGTTGATAGTAAACTAAAATCTGAAAAAGCTGAGGAAGCATATAATCCTGATAATTTAATCTGCAAAGCAATTCATGCTGTAAAATCGAAGGTACTTGATATTGGCATTATTGCAGACATTGCACTAGATCCATACACTACTCACGGTCATGATGGCATTTTAAAAGACGGCAAGATGGATGTGGAAAATGATGAAACTGTGTCAATATTGTGTAAGCAAGCGCTTGTTTTAGCAAAAGCAGGATGCGATATAGTTGCTCCTTCTGATATGATGGATGGCAGGATAGGAAAAATAAGAAAAACATTGGATGATAATAACTTTCAGAATGTGTCAATATTGTCCTATGCAGTAAAGTACTGTTCTAGCTTCTATGCGCCATTCAGGCAAGTTGTCGGTTCGTGCGCATCATCAAATTTCATCGACAAAAGTGGTTATCAAATGGATTATCGAAATGCACGCGAAGCAATCTGCGAAATTGAAATGGATATAAATGAAGGTGCAGATTTTATTATGATAAAGCCGGGTATGCCATACTTAGATATAATAAAAACAGCAAGTGACAAGTTCAATTTTCCGATTTTTGCTTACCAAGTAAGCGGTGAATACGCAATGATAAAAGCTGCAGCAAATAATGGCTGGTTGGATTATAACAGAGTGATTTATGAGTCCTTAATTGGTTTTAAACGTGCAGGTGCAAGTGCAATATTTACCTATGCTGCACTTGATGTTGCAAAAAATTTGGTATCTACTTAGCAGTGTGGAACATCTAAGTAGGTAGCTGGCCGAAGTGACTTGACAAACCTTCCCACTTTCCTTACCATATCAATAAGAGTATTTATCCTTGTTTTTAATCTCTGCAGATTTAACAACAAAAATTCAGTAAAAAACTCAGGTATATATTGGCAGATTACATAAAATTATAGCGGCTGCATGTCTTTTTTATTTTTTCTACATTCAGCCAAAACACGCTTATTTTAAGCGTTAGCACATTATTATAATGCCAATTTACATTATTATAGGGTCAAAACTCACTACTAACCCCAACTATGGATTAAATAAAGAGATAAAAGTGCAGCTAAGAAGAGGAAAACAGGGTAAGCTCAAGTATTTTATCAATAATTAAGAGGTTACCCATGAAGAAAGATATTACAGAACTTTACTGTTGCGTCGAGGATTTTTGTCGCACAGTCGATGATAGTTTTGCTAATATGCTCCTATCAAAAGGAAGAAAACCAACTAGAATACCGGACTTCGGAAATTCTCACCATAATTCTATTATATCATCAATCCCCTTGCAAAAGTTTCAAAGCTTTTTACCTACTTTATCTGCCACTTTATAAATCTGAGTTTTCTAAATTGCCAACATATGACCGATTTATCGCTCTTAAATCACGGGTTTTATGGTATTTAGCATTACTTTTGCAATGGTTCTGCAAACAAGCAAAAATGACAGGTATTGCCTACATAGACACTTCTACAATCGCTGTTTGCCACAAAAAAAGAATCTCCAAGAACAAAGTTTTTGATGGTTTGGCAGAAATTAGTAAGAGCACATATGGTTGGTTTTTTGGCTTTAAATTGCACTTGGTAATTAATGAAATTGGAGAAATTCAAGCACTTACTCTAACCAAAGGTAACGTTGATGACAGAAAACCTGTGCCAACTCTCACTAAAAGACTGACCGGACTTTTGTTTGGAGATAAGGGCTATATAAAGAAAGAGCTCTTTGAGAAACTCTTTGATAGAGGCCTAAAACTCGTCACTAAAGTAAAAAAAGGTATGAAAAACGTACTCATTTCACTTAAAGAGAAGATTTTACTAAGGAAAAGATCGATTGTTGAGACTGTTTTCGACTCCTTGAAAAACAAATTTGAGATTGAGCACACAAGACACAGATCGCCAACAAATTTCCTAATTCATGTTTTTTCTGTTCTGATTTCCTATTCCATGCAGTCGAAAAAGCCCTCTATTTCTATGCCTTTCTTTGCTGGCTAATCCATAGTTGGGGTTACTAGGGGATTCTTTTGCCTTTTTCTAGCTTGGTAAATTTTTTAATATTTATAGTTAAAGCTTCAGGCCAGCGCGTGACGCATAGCTATACGGAGATTAAAGATGTCATTCAAGTAGCTGACACTGGAATGGCTTTGTTGCACCACTCAAGGAAAGAACAGGCAGTTACTGATGGAATTTGTTATAAAATAGATATTTAGCCGACAAAGGAAAAATATGCCAATAAGAATGAAAGTCAGTAACTGCAATGAATATAACAAATTTCTTCAAGAAAGGGGAAATGTTTTTCATTATATCAACGATGCCATTGAAAATTGGTACGAAAATAGTCCAAAAGTAGCAGGTGGCAACAATGTCTACAGCGACAAAGTAGTGATTCTAATTCACATAATAACCTATCTATTCAGGATTGGTCTTAGGCAAACAGTGGGATTTATAGAGAAATATCTTGAGCAAATAGGGAAAATTTTGCAAATTATCAGCTATTCGCAGGCTTCAAGAAGGTTTAAAAAGCTTAATATCAAAATCAACGACTGCAGAGTTGATAAGAACGATATGGAAGATATTGAAATTGCTATAGATAGTACAGGTATCAGCATCTACAATAATATTCCAGGCCATAGTAAGGCAAATGGTACAGATAGAAAGTATCGCCGCTATGAGCAAACAAGATGTAATGCTAGAGATAGGTAGTAAAAAAGTTATAGCTGCAAAATACAGTAGTGGAGTTTATTCCGACCACTATGGAGCCTGTGATCTTATTGAAAGAGTGGATACCAAGTATAACATAAGCACGATATATGCAGATAGATCGAAAGAAGTTATACAAACTGTGCGATGAGCTTGACATAAAGACAAGGATTCCTCCGCAAAATAATGCAGTAGAGCATCCAAAGTTGGATTATATGAATGAGAGAAATTCTACAATCAAGCTCATAAAGTCATATGATGAAGATGGTATGAAGAGGTGGAAAAAAGAGATAAATTATTGGAAGAGATCTTATATAGAAAGTTTTTTCTCGCGACTGAAGCAAATATTTGGATTTAGTTTTAGGAATAAATCTGAGATTAATCGTGAGAAGGAACTGCTACTCAAGTGTTATTTGCTTAACAAATTTACTGAAATAGGCATGGCTAAGTTTGATATAGCTTCATGAATTTATTATACATTACCCACTATCCGAAGAGCTGTGCAACAAAGCCCACTGGAATCCAGGAATTTTTTGAGCACAAAGGAGATCTTATTCTAAGTTTTTATTGGTAAGAAAGGCTGGATCCCAGTGTCAGCTACTTGAATGACAAGAAGGGGATAGCACTGGGATGACAAAAAAGGAGGCTACTAGTATAAAGGGGCAACGGTTTAGATCGTTTTTAACTATTTGCCTTTTTTCTATGCAAGAAGTGTATTGATAAGTCCATTACAATTCAGTATTGTGAAAAATATAAGTCAAGTGTTAGTTAGGACATGGGGATTTTTTTTCAATTTTTGGGTAAGATGCTAGGCAAGGTTTTTCCTGCCAAAATAGTAAGCTCTTTTTTAGGAGTAGGATATTTACCGGGTTGGCAGCATTATTGGTCTTCTTTTCTAATATTATTTATTACCGACATTATATTAATGCTTACATACGGAGGTGATTTTATACTATATAAAATGCCGAATTCAGGCATAGTTGTAGCTGCTATTTTTACCAAGCTAGCAATAGTTATGTTAGTGCTGCAATTAGTTGGCATATCTATTTTTCATACTCAAGATCCTTCAGCCAGCAGTGATGAGAATATAGTAATACAAATAGCATCAGGACAGGTGATGACTGTTGCGTTTTCGATGCCGGCAATAATGTCAATTTATTATATTGTAAGTAAATTCTATTTAAGTATATGCAAGGCAATACTTCAATGTCCATTTTGGTTTAATGATCTTATGCATTTGTTCTTTTTCTTTATAATACCTTATTTATTTTTTAATATTGTAGAAGTAATAAAACCATGGCCGATAAGTACGATACAGCTTAGTTATAACAATGCAATATCAATCACATTTGAAGGGATTTTTCATGTGTTTTATGCAGTGATTTTATTGTACTTGACTGCATTTATATTCTGCGATCTGACTATGCATGATGCGATTGTTTTAAACAAAAGCATATTTGAGTATGTAAAAGAAAGTTCAATAGCCTTGAGTGACTATTTTCATGGCACTATTAAAAAAATAAGTATAGAATAGTACTTATTTGCTTATGTATTCAGTTTAAAAGATATACAGTTTGCGTGAATCTACAGGATATAATAAAGGGATTACAAGATTTTTGGGCAGATGAAGGGTGTACTATACTTCATCCATATACGTCTGAAGTTGGAGCTGGAACACTACATCCCGCAACAATCATGTCAGCGATTGACGAAAAATCAACAAAAATTGTGTATCTACAACCAGTAATCAGACCTGCAGACGGACGCTATGGCGACAACCCTAATCGTTTATATCAGCATCATCAATACCAAGTTATAATAAAACCATCTGGCAGCAATTTGCAAGATATTTACTTAAATAGCTTAAAAGCTCTTGGTGTATCGACAAAAGAATATGATATTAAGTTTATTGAAGATGATTGGGAAAACCCAAGTGTTGGCGTTATGGCATATAATGAGTACACGGAAATGACGCTCTGCTAGTGTAGTTCTATGTCTTTCTGAGGGACATACATTTGTACGTTTGCGTTTTGACTCTTCATGACACTTCCATTGCAATGAGGCATGCCTGCATAGCGTAGTGTTTAGCATAAAGAGCTGTCTCACAGTCATAACCTTACAGTCACTATATAGTTGCGCGGTGCTTGATCGGTAATTTTTAAAAGTCATGACCTTAAGAACACTGTCAGCTCTCTGTGCCCTTTCTAACTTTATCAGTCTAGTCTTTGCCGCACCACCCCAAACAGTTATTCCATAAGATATTACTGACTGGCAGAGAGAGTAATACACCATGCGTAAGGTCTTTGCATCTGCACTATATCTCAGATTTTTTACGATAGAAATTAATTTCCTTACTCTGCCAGTCAATCCCTTAATTTGAAGGTTCCATGATATAAGGTTATCTATTTGAATTCCAAGATATTTTATATCAGATGTTCTGGTGAGAGTAGGACAAAGACATTGACTAGACCAAACATTGCAAACATGGGCTCTAACACTAAAGGTGTCATCCGGTTGAGATGATGGTGCAAGCGAAAAGTTTATGTATTTTGTTTTTTTTCCATTTAGAGTCAAGATATTTGAGGATAGCCATGACAAGACAACTCCAAGAGCATCTTCCGCTGATTTATGTGTCTCATGCCAATTCTTTCCATGTACAAGTAGAGCAGTATCATCTGCATATGTGTAAATAGTGCAGTTAGGTATATTTAAATTACATAGGCTATTTACATAGATTAGGAACAGTGTTGGACCTAGAACTGAGCCCTGCGGAACCCCGAAAGCGAGCGTACATTCGTCACTAACATACCCGGAGATGTTAACATATTGTGTGCGTTCGGAAAGGTAGCTCTCAAAGAGCCCAAGAGCAGTCCCCCTAATTCCTATTTTTTCCATTTTAGACAGCAGGATAGGGACAGAGACAGTGTCAAAGGCTTTGGATAAGTCCAGAAATATACCCATGCATTTAGACCCTGAGTCAAGTGTTCCAACGACATCATCGATGAGGGCAGCAACAGCATCTTCACAAGACTTTCCTCTTCGAAAGCCAAATTGCTGCTTCGAGAGAATGTTGTTATTTTCCAAAAAATCCACTAATCGCTTATTAAGAACCTTTTCCAGGATTTTCGAAAATGCTGATAGGACAGATATGGGTCTATAATTGTTGACACTATCTCTGTCTCCCTCCTTGTAGATAGGGTGTACCACCGCTTTCTTGAGAGCTCTTGGAAAAATACCTGCAGAGATACATAGGTCACAAATGTGAGCGATTAGAGGTATAAGAGTGTTTTTGGTCTTTTTTACGAGCTTAGTTGTGATTCTATCCCAACCTGCAGCGGAATCCGTTCGGAGACTCATTATTATGTCATGAATTTCTATATTATTCGGTGGTAAGAGAACAATTGAATTTACCTGAGTATTATTTTTTATGAACGCGACATGTTTCGTAGTGACTGTTGTGTGTTTATCTGCTAATTCTTTACCTATATTCGCAAAATAGTCGTTTACTAAATTTATTGAAGACTTGAGGTCACCTTCTGTTAAAGATAATAGTTCAGTAGGGGATGATTTCGATGATTGTTTGTTCATTATTTTATTTACTACTTCCCAGGTCTTTTTAGGATTGTTTTTAGCTTTATATAGTTCATTTCTCTCATAGTTATTTTTTAGCCTGCTGAGTAACTTATTACAAAAGTTTCGGTATCGTAAATATGTAACTTTTAGATTGAAATTGTCTGGTAATTGTTTGTGTTTTTTGTTCATGTCATCTCTGTTTCTTATACATCTTAATAATCCAGGAGTAATCCACGGTTTGATGATTCGGTACTTGGATGGGACATAACTAATTTTGGAGTATTTATGAATTCATTCATGTATTGATCATTGACATGATCTTATTTATCAAACAATCTGTTGCCCAATTTGGATCTTCTGAAATCAAGATATCTCCAAAGTACGTATTCTCTATTTCCGCACTCGCTTTATTTATATCAAGTCTAGTTACAACCTTATTCTGGGATGTTCGATTGTATGATTTTTTTAGACATACAAGCACTGGCGCATGATCGGTTATACAAGTCTCTAATATAAATGTAACTACGGGTAATCTGGTTTTAATCAGAACGTGATCTAAGCAATTGCCTTCTCGGGTAGGAAGCGTATGAGCTGGTAAAAAGCCCTGAGATGCAGTTAAATTTAGATAATCATTAGAATGTTGGTCGGCCTTTGTTGGGATGATGTTAATGTTAATATCTCCTATAATTACCGTATTTTGATGTGAGGATACGTTGTCTAGTAACGTGTTTAAACTGTTTAAAAAAATTTCAATATTTCGAAATGATGGCGGTCTATATATCGCAATAATTACTAAATTATTGCTTAAGTTACAAATAAGGCAATTTGCGTCCATAAGTCGTGGCTCATTAACTTTATGTTGTAGATCTGAGCGGACATATATGACTAGGCCATCAGCTTTGTTAAGACAGTTTGTTGTAGAGTATCCTAAGTACCCTTGCAGTTGAGGAATATTTGAAATATTTTTTAGCCAGCATTCCGAGAATATTAGAACGTCACAATCTATTTGCAAGAACGTCAACAGAACCAATACATAGTTAAGGTTTTTATTGATACTGCGAATATTGAGATGTAGTATACTTGTAGCTGTACTTATAGCATCTTTACCCAGTTTTTCAACGCATTCATCGGGGCGACACTTATAGGTGTCTGGTGACCCGTAGGTATCCAAACTACTGATGATTTTACTTATGTCATCCATTTGTGACATAGAATTTATGTGTATGCGATAAGGATTCCCTGATTAGGTTTATCTTTGACTTCCTCCGTAAATTGTAGTCACGGAAACAGTATTTTTTAATACAGCAACATGTACCTGTTCTTGTGGTAACCGATGATATTCGAAAGTGGCGCATTTGCTTTGTGTGTGTGAGAACGTTTGATTGTAATTGAGATAGTAAGAAAAGTATTATCAATTTGTATGTTTGAGTGTGAGTTGACTGATGTTGAAAGCGTATAATTTGTTTGACCGTTAAAGAGTGCGCGATTGATGAGTGTAATTGAGAGTTGAGATATGTTTGTGGTATGTAAGGTAGTGATAGTGTGTTATATGTGTAATGATATGGTATATACATTTTAACGTAATGGTTACTACAGAAAATACAGTAATTATTTTTAGAAACTAATAAAAGGATAACAAGGTTACTGGTTAGCTTGTAATATGGTTTTAAAACAATTTTCAGAATTAATATGTATTGGTTTTTCACCTTCATTTGAGCGTAGAAAAATTTTCCTATTTGACGTCCAGAAGTATCGAAACCCATTAGAATTGGCAAATCGTCGTGCTTTATAAAATAGTTTTCTTAATGTAGCTGGTAGACGTTCGGCAATATAGGTATATTGGAATTGATTCACCTGTAAGGCCGACGTGCGTACTATTTAGTTTTTCACTGCTAGGTTTCCCTTTGTTGAAGTCGCGCGCGGCTCGTAGAATAGAATCTTTCAATGTAACCGAACGAAATTCAGTAACAATCTGCTTTGATGGGCCCTTATTGTTTTGTACTCTGTATATATCTCGTACATCCTCTGGTTTTACATCCAGTTTTAGGAATCTACATGTTTCACTCACAATTTTAATAAGTTCACTAGGAGTTTATATTTCCTTTGAGGGTATGTTTCGAATTTCAATAACTGAGGGGCGATGAATTTCGTACATGTCGTTTATTTGATTTTCAAGTTGGCCGATATAATTTTGTTGCTCAGAGCGCTCCATTTCTAGAACCTCTGTCCGTTTTTTAATTTCCTGGAATTTTTCATTCATAAAGTTTGTTGATTCCTCAATATCTGCCTTCATATTTTGTAGTTTGTCGTACTGAGATTTTAGTTCATTTAATTTTGATGTAATTTTAGACATGAAATTTTTCAATGTGGTTTCTTGATTTGTGTTCCAATGATTGAGCATTGTTCGAATTTCATCCTTGAAGACATCAAATTCAGTCTTAGAGCCAGTCTCTGATCTGGGACGTTTAGATCTTTGTGACGTATTAACAAATTCCACGTCAGTTGGAGTATATGGAATATTAGGATTTGACGCAGCACGTTGTCCCTCTAGCGTAGGTGTTGGTGGAGGTGTTCTGTTTATTTTAGGCATCTTAATTTAACAATTTAAAGTTTAAAAGAACTCAAGCGCATACAGTATCGTAGCACATATACAGCGCAGTCAAGCGTAGTACAGTTGATGGGCGGAGTTACGTTCTCGTAGTAGCTAAACGTTCGTAGCACTCTGCGTGCGCGTAGGCGCAATGATCTGCGACGTAGCCGTGTGACGACGCGTGCCGTAGTTCTTCTATAGAAACGGATCGCTATTTAGCTGCAATGACGTAATTACTGATTGTCGTAGCGTACAGCGCATCGACTCGAGTGCTCAGCGGCGCCGGTTCAAACCCCGGGTTCACAGGCGGCCACTTTTCGCAATTTTAATATCACTTATTTTAAGAAATCTTGCACTCACCGTCGCCGCCGGCGACCGCTAGATACCCCCTCCTACAGGCCGAGCGCGACAGAGACTTCCGACACAATCAAATATGTCTGCCAAACCTTATGGCCAGATCCGCAAGAAGAAACAGGAGGGTCCGAATTTTACCAACTATGAAGATTAAATTTAAAATGTAGTTTTAATTTAAATATTTCAAACTTTAATAAGCAACAAAACACACGTCCGCTTCGAATGGGGGCCGAGAGGCGAGACTCTCGATTTTGCAATGGGTCTACATAAAAATATAGATTGTTTTTATTTAAATCAAACATATAGCAAAGTACCCAAACAGCTTATTAGAGATAATGCAAATCTTATTATTCTTTTTAAGCAAGATGATATTAATATGCGTCATATTTATGATGAACACGTTAACACAGACATGAAATGGAATGAATTTCGTGAGTTATGTAGTAAAATATGGATTGAACCTTATAATTATCTACTTATAAATAAAGATTGTCGTAAGAATGAAGGTCGCTATCGCAAAAACTTTGATAGTTTTGTAGTTTTTGATTGATCTAACGTTTATATAAATATAAAATTATATAAAAAAATGTTTATTCCTAATTTAACTGTGAAGGAAGACAGTAGATCATTTATTCAATTATTATATAATGGAAACGTCTTTAAAAAGACAAATTATTACTGCTGCTGAAGCAGTTAAGAAAAAGGTCCGAAAAATGCGAAATATTGAAGATGATAATGAAAAAGCATTACAAACTGTTTTTAAACCGTTAATCAGCCCACTTAATCAAATAGCACATACCAACAAAAATACATCCATCGAACGATTTAAATCATATTAATTTGAAAAATAATGACTACACAGACCATCATGATAGCAATTTGTCTAATGATGAATATGTTAAATTTCAAAGTGATTTGGAAAAAAATACCAGTATACCTGAAGTGGGTACTGATGATCAAGATCATGGTTATATTTAAAATTCTAAAGATTCAGATGACAATTCACAAAATAGTATCGACTCGTTCAAATCTGTTGGTGTCGGCGACAATGTTTCATCATGGTCTCAAAATGGTCTCTGAAATGATAGACGATGTTCCTTTCGGAGTCAGAAATGAAAAAGGGAAGTTAATGCTTGGATGTACTAAAATAAATATTGGTAATAAAACTATCACAATAGGCACACATACATATTCATCCACGCCAGGGCTAAAGGAACTTTTATTAAAGAAAGATCCAGATTTAAATTTGGTTACCGAAAATGATAGACAAAATTATAAATTAATGTTGATGTATACAAATGCTCATAGACGTGACTATGATGCAAAAAAACCAATAAAAAGCAATAAAGGCAAAAAATATATGGAGGTTATAAAACCTCTATTTAAATTGCAAAACGACAGCAGCGATCAATTAAAATTTCAAAAAGGGAAAGGGCTGAAAATGCTGAAAAAATGGAATAAAAATGTAGACTACATTTATTGGGATGATCCTAATGAATTAGTTGAAAGATTAAAACTACTCATGGCTTCGCGAGGAGCTGGAAATACAGAGTTAGATAATGAAATAATATCTATTATAGAGGAACTACGCGAAGGAAAATTTATAAATTAATAAATATCTTAGTAAATAATTATCGTTTTCATTTTCATTTAAGCTTTCTCTCTGTACACACATAATGAATATAGATAAATTTAGTCATCATATTCACAAAAGGATGCGATTGTCAGATATTTTTGATATCGTAGACAAAACAATATTGAAAACGGCAAATGGCGAGTTTAATTTGCAAATGAGTAGACTACGAGGCGTTATTAACCCTGTTGAAGCAGACGATGCTGCTAATAAGGAATATGTAGATGAGAAAATTGATGACTTGTGCGCTAAAAAAGAAGTCCAAATATTAATAGACAAAATAAAAATAGAGATTACAAAAGAAATTCAAGCCTCATTAGACCATTTAAAAACAAGTATGACATCTTATATTGATCATAAAATAACTAAAAGTGGTACGAAGAAGACTAACAATCCGTCTCAAAATGATAAAGCAACAGGTCGTGAATTAATTACACAAAACAGCTAGAAAAAACTTTGCACGTCGTTGTGTTATTTTAAAAGGAATCGATGACTTATGGCAAGCTGATCTTATTGATTTAAGAAAAATTAAAAATTACAATAAAGGTTTTAGTTACATCTTAGTTATAATTGACTGTTTTTCTAAATATGTTTGGACTGTACCCTTGCAGTCAAAATCAAAATTAGAAGTAACTAATGCATTTGAAAAAGTTTTAAGTACATGTGATCGTTCCCCTAACCATATACAAACCGACTTAGGAACTGAATTTTATAATGATACATTTTCAAGATTAATTAAACGTTTTAATATTAATCATTATTCATCGTTTTCAATTAAGAAAGCTTCGATTGCAGAAAGAGTAATTAAAACTTTAAAAAACAAACTCTACAAAACATTCAGTTTAAATGGAACCTATAGATGGATAGAAAAACCTTTAGAAAGTATAGTCTTTAATTACAACAATACAAAACACCGTACTATTGACTGTAAACCGGTTGACGTTAATATTCAAAATGAAATTCTAATAAGGAAAAATATTTTAAAATCACACAAAAAAACACAACCTAAAAAATACAAACTAGATATCGGAAACCGTGTTCGCATAAGTAAATATAAAAATTGTTTTCATAAAGGCTATACTCCTAATTGGTCAACAGAAATCTTTAAAATCATAAAAATAAATGAAACTGTGCCTACGACGTATAATATTCAAGATCTTCGAAATCAGCCAATTTTAGGTACTTTTTATGAACAAGAACTTCAAAAAACGAATCATCCCGACATTTGCCTGATTGAAAAAGTTTTAAGTAAAAGAATTTCTGTCAGCCATCCTTTCCGCCCCTACACACGGAGAATGACTCGCTGGCCCATACCGCGAAAGAGAAAGCCGATCTTTTGGGCTCTCTTTTCGCGTCCAACTCGACCCTGGATGACCAAGGAAACTCACCACCGACAATCCCGCGGTGCGATACCACGATGCCGGAGATTAAGTTCCGGCAAAGTGCAGTTCGCAAAGCACTTTTTTCCTTGGACATTCACAAGTCGAGTGGGCCCGATGGCATCCCTCCGATCGTGTTGCGGACATGTGCTCCAGAGTTGGCACCGGTTTTAACGCGTCTTTTCCGACACTCCTACGAATTAGGCATAGTCCCGAAATCCTGGAAGGCCGCTTTAGTGCACCCGATCCCTAAAAAGGGCAATCGCTCGGATCCGTCCAATTACAGGCCTATAGCAATCACTTCCTTGTTCTCCAAGATTATGGAGACCATTATTAACTGCCAGCTCCTGCGATACCTGGAAGAGCACCAGCTGATTAGTGACCGCCAGTACGTTGCATTGCAGTATGTTGCATATCAGCAACATTCATTGCTATGCAGACGACAGCACTGTGGATGCCGTGTACACTGGCCGAGCAAACATTTCTCGGGAATGCGTCGTTGAGTGTCGGAACAAACTTGTGTCTGAAGTCGAGTCTTTGCTCACCAAAGTCTCGGACTGGGGTAGACTTAACTTAGTCCAATTCAACCCCAAAAAGACACAGGTTTGCGCGTTAACCGCTAAGAAGTCACCATTCGTCGTAACTCCTAATTTTGAGAACACTCCCTTATCCGCCACAGCCAGCATCGGAATACTTGGTGTCGACATCTCGAGCAACGTCTAGTTCCGCGGTTAACTGGAAAGTAAGGCCAAATTGGCCTCAAAGAAGCTTGGTGTGCTCAGCAAGGCGATACGGTACTTCACGTCGGCGCAGCGCCTAAACCTCTATAAGGCGCAGATCCGGCCCCACGTGGAGTACTGTTCTCATCTCTGGGCGGGGCCCCCCAGTACCAGCTACTTCCATTTGACCGAATCCAACGAAGGGCGGCTCGAGTTGTCGATGATCAGGCTCTATCCGATCGGCTTGATCCTTTGGCTCTGCGTAGAGATGTTGGATCACTCTGCATCTTCTACCGCATCTATCACGGGGAGTGTTCCGAGGAATTGTTTGGTTTGATCCCGGCCGCTGAATTTCACCATCGGACATCGCGCCAGAACTCAAAGTTCCAGCCATTTTGTCTCGATGTCCAGCGTTCCACAACAGTGCGGTTTTTAAGGCATTTTCTGCCTCGCACCACCGCTCTGTGGAACCAGCTGTCGCCGGCGGTCTTTCCGAACCGTTACGACGTGGGAACCTTCAAGAGGAGAGTATATTCTTTATTGAAAGGCCGGCAACGCATTTGCACGTCCCCTGGTGTTGCAGATGTCCATGGGCGGCGGTAATCACTTACCATCAGGTGAGCCTCCTGCCCGTTTGCCCCCTTATTTCCATAAATAAAAAAGAGTAGTTTAGGATTCTTTAAAGAATTGAATATATCTTTTTTATGATATTGCCGTCTGAGTTTTTTTATAAGGTTTGAACAATAGGTGCGAAACCGCCTGTAGGTTATAGTTAAAATAGCGTTAGAAGGGTCTTTTCTTTTTTGTAGCTGCCATTTATTTCTTAATCGTATACATCTTAGGGCGCCCATAGTTATCCAAGGCTGTCGTGTTCGCTTAGAGCTGGATACTGAGACAACTTTAGTATTTTGGAGAAGAGATGTCCTAATCACGTCTATCATCGCGTCGGCCAGAATGTTTGGGTCGCGGTGTGTCCTAAGAAAAGATATATCTGAATGTAGTAGGTGCTTATAAGCATTTTCCCAGTTTGTGATAGTTTTATATTTGACACAATTATTGCTTTGGTATGTATGGGATATATTTAATAGCACAATTGCATGATCAGTAACTGACGTATTTAGTACTGCCACAAAAGCCGAATTTTTTTGTTTGTCCATTTTAAGAAGCACGTGATCAAGGCAGTTCTCCTCCCTAGTAGGCAGACAGTGGCCTGGGAGGAAACCATGTATGGCCGTCATATTCAAATAGGTTAATCTATTATTTAATATTTGTGCTGATTTTGACGGCTTTCCTATTAGATTAATATTTATATCCCCAGTAATAATAGTGTTTTTATGTGTGTGAATACTTTGAAGATGTTGATCCAGTGAATTAATAAAACTATCTGTGGATACATTCGACGGAGACCGATATATACCAATAATTGTGAAATTCGAAATATTAATTTGCAAGGCGGAAGCATGTGTTAAATTAATTTCAGTTGCCTGTGCTACGTGACAGTTTTTTATATATGCTACTACGCCATCATTTTGGTTTAGGTGCCTTAGTGTATTAAATGAAGTGTAATTATCAAACAAAGGTACTGGCTTATTAGCGTTTAATCTGCATTCTGTTAGCACCAGGACATCTACCTCTAGCCGGGGTCCAGCGATAAGAGCTGGACCGAAGCCCGCCGGGGTTGTGGTGCATGCTTTTGCGAATCCCATGGCCCCGGCAATCGGGTTGGTGGCGTTGACGGGTGCGGTTTTTTAGTCGGTAAACGCTCACATTTGGCGGAGTCCGACACACCCCGTCGCCTCCCCAGGCGGCGGGACGGTCCGTAAAGGATTTTTCCGCACTTAAAAAAAAAAAAAAAGACATCTACCTCAATCCCGATTTGTGACAGCGTTATCCGAAGATCCTCGAAGTTGCTATAAATACTCCTAATATTTTTTGTCAGAACAGTTAAGGTACTAGCATCTCGTTGTAGGTATGTATGCAAATGTGCAACATCAAGAATAGCAGAGTCAGCTATCTCAGCGGTATCCAAATCCTGTAAATTACTCTGGTTACTATCCATTGTTGATTAGAGTAACCAAACGGTGATTCTTGCAGCTTAAACCCATACAAAGCAGTAATCTAAAGAGTATTTCTATATATGTGTAATTAATGTTATGCACGTAAAGTGGTACATGAAGACTTGCTATAATAGGCACTGTGCGGAGACACTTACATCCTGTAAGTGTGAGTTTATTGAGTGAGTTAGCTGTTTTTGTGTTGTGATAAGAAGTGTAAGTAACATTGAGCTTGAATCTGTAGATGCGAGCTGAACATGTTTACAATCATATTTATAATATATTTATTTTTTTATTAAGAAAGAAAAATTCAACCTCAGACGGGACTCGAACCCGCGTCTTCTGGATTGGTACTCCAGACGCTCTGCCAACTGAGCCACCGAGGTATCCACCTGATGTGTTGAATTTTTCTTTCTTTATGTTACTTATGTCTTTACGGCGACATAGCAACATCGATTGGACAAATCTGCCCAACCCAGAATTCGCCCTTTACAGCGAGTAGACTCCGGATGATATTGCATTACATTCATTCCGTTTCTGAATCGGTACAGTGTGGACGTGTTAGTGCAATTTAAAGTGTAAAAGTTTCCGATTGGTTAATTGGTGTTTACTACAATTCTCGCTTACTCCTTAATCATTATAACGGACTTGTCCCGCCCAAGGGGCAGTCCTAGAAAGAAACAGATAGTTTTTTGAGTATTCCATCCCTGTGGTCTTGAACTTGCGACGCGCGGATTCGACGTCGGCCGTCCTGCCATTGAGCCACCAAGGTTAGTCACCGCCCGACGAAACCAGTGAACGCATTGCGCGCGCCCCACCGCCGCGCTGTGTCACTTCATACTACGTCACGGTACGTCGTGTCTGCGGGTACAGCGTAGCGCCTATACTTTTTCTATTGGCAACCTGCGCCTGCATGACATTGCTTGTTACAAACCAATAGGATCTAACCAAAAGATAACTAATATGTTTAGTACGAAGCGTACGCCTCCCAAACCAACGCTCCGACTTGAGCAATCTACATCTGAGCCAGATCTAACTAACCCCCCACCTTCGGCTACTGATATGAACATTACAGTTCGCAAGCGCAAACAACCAGAGTGCGATCATACCGAGCTACTTTCCACTATTAAATCTGATCTACTAGGTACTATCAGTGAATGGAAAACGAGCCTGGATGCTAACTTGATGGTCATCAATGACAACATAAAATCCATAAGAGTTGATCTGGAAACATATATCAAAGAGACCAAAAAGGAAATGGACTACCTTCGATCGGAAAACCGCGCCATTAAGGAAAATTTGTCCGTTTTATCCGTTGAGGTGAATGAAACCAAAGAAACTGCGCGATTCATCTCTGGTCAATACGATGATTTCTTAGAACGGCTTAAGTTCCTGGAAGGGCGGACAGTGGACCAATGCGCTATACAAACACTTGAGTCAAAAATTGAGAACCTTGAGCAACAAGCTAGACAGTGCAACGTTGAAATTGCCAATGTTCCAGAGAGGCGTGAGGAGAATATCTACACTACACTTGAGAACATTGGTAAAAGTATCGGCTGCTCAATACCACGTGATGAAATTACATTCGTGCATCGCGTCCCACATGCTGCAACAAACGAAAGACCAAAAAACATAATCGTCAAGTTTAAATCCCGTACCCTGCGCGACAATGTCATCAGTGCGTTTCGCTTAAAGAAAGGTGTCACATCCACACAACTGGGTATATCAGGCGCAACTCAGGCTATTTATATAAATGAACAACTTACACTTCACAAAAAAAAATTGCTACGTGATACACGGGAGGCGGCAAGAAAGTATAGTTTTAAATTTGTCTGGGTTAAGCATTCTACAATTCTTGTAAAAGAGTCGGAAACCTCTGCTACTATTGCAATAAAGAATGCTCACGACATACCTAAATTGCAGCGAATACCGCCTACTTCTTAAGTATTATCTCGTCATATCTTTATTTATCTTCTAATTTAATTCATCTGGACTTAAATTTCAATATGGCTAAGCCAACTAATGATTTTAGTATTTACTATCAAAATAGCAGAGGTTTGCGCACAAAACTTAACACACTATATATGAATATTATTTCAAACTGTTATGATGTAATTATCCTAACTGAGACGTGGCTTACTCCTACCATTAACAAAAGCGAATTCATTGATAGTCGCTACGTTGTATTTCGCTGCGACCGAAATAGAGTAGCAACCAACAAATCAGATGGGGGAGGAGTGTTAGTAGCTGTACTACGAAAATACAACCCCACATGTATCCCTGTTGCTTCATCGGATTCATTCAACAAATATTTTGAGCACATTGTTGTTGCAATACCAAGCAAAAATAGCAAAACACAAACCCTTATTAGCGCTATATACATACCCAATAGTTCCCCGGCTATGGTTTATAATATACACCTTGATAGCATGACTGAACTAATTAACTCAACAAATTTTGATAATTTATTGTTATTAGGCGACTATAACATACCCACTGCACAATGGACGAAACTAAATCCTTGTTTTAACCATTTAACGTCCATGGGCACTACTCCAACAAATAATCGATTAAGAGACTTTATGTCTGTTCACGACTTAAAACAATTTAACTACCTTACTAATACAAACGGGCGCATACTAGATCTCCTTATGTCTAATACTAACTGTCTTGTCTATATGCCTAACCAGGTCTTGCTTCCTGTTGATATGCACCACCCGCCTTTTTATGCCCTATTCTCCTTGAATATTTGCCTCCCCCTAATTCGACCGCAATATTCACCAAAATATAGTTACCGTAAAGCAGACTATACTCTTGTTAATCGAGATATCAACGAAATCGATTGGAAGGCAGACTTAGATAGTGAATCTGCGGAAAATTGTGTGGCTACTTTTTACAATCACGTGTATGGTATAACTAAAAACCGTGTACCACTCTTGAAACCCAAGAACCCTAACCTCCCCGTATGGTTCTCAAAAGCCCTCATCCATATTTTTAAAAGCAAGAAGAAGGCCTGGTCGAGATGGAAAAAGTATGGTAACTTATCCGACTTTGAAACATTTTCTGTTTATAGAGCTCGTTTTAAAGCAGAATGCGAAAAATGTTTTAAATCCTACATCAATATGGTCGAGGACAGCATTCCCAAAAATGTCAAGTACTTTTGGT